>NWSH02000008.1:8042143-8055168 GCA_002382865.2 Heliothis virescens
GGTCACTGTGACCCCATGCGAGTATCAATGCAGGTTTTTTAGCGCGAGTGATTAAGGGTTAAAAATGATGAAAAAACTACTCCATTTTTTAGTTATTTTAGTAAATGTATATAGATGGGTTCCTTTTATTTTGGTCATTCTTAATTAAATAGGGCAACATAAATATTCCCAATTTTTAAAAGCTTGATTTGTAATTTCCAAAAAATTTAAAAGCATACTTTTGTTCTAACTAGAATACAGACAAGCAGCCTATTTATTACTTACCTATATTCATTCGCTTTTTATATTTATATTGTAAATTCAATCTGTGATAAAATAAATTGAATAAAATAAAATTGTTATGTAAAATGTTTTTTTATATGTTTACAATCTTCAAATCTGCAGGTTCTTTCAATTATTTTTTCTCTGTGTAAAGATATGATTCATCATAAGATCAAACATCATATATTCTGATTTGAAGTTAGATAAAATATCAGAGAAACATTAATTTATATTAAATTTTCCTACACCAGTCCACATCCACATACTATCTCAATCACTGCATCAAAGTAACAGGTAATTTCCTCCTAACCAGGTGTATTTGGTACATTACTCATGGGTGCAATATGCACTCACTGCATGCATGTGCTGATAAAGTGTGCACATGAGCTCTGCATCAGGAGTCAGAAGCCAGCCCTGGGTTTCTCTGAAGTTATTGAAGATTCATTTGCACTAGGACCAATACCTGTGAGGCCATATGCTAAAACAATGAAGTAAGTGAATTACTGTTTATTATGTTGTTCCACTAATCTCAATGTGATAATAAAAACAAGTACTAATAAATACAAATAATAGCAAAGGATAAGGATTATAATTAGCAATTATGACTCTCTCACAAGTCATGAATTTTGCCCATGCCTAAATCCCATATTCCCATATAAATGAGTATTTTAAAATCCCCTTTAAAATACTTGTAATTATTCAATAATAAACAGGTAGAACATAAAGTGCCTGATTATCAACATTATTTATTTCAAGTTATGTAAATGCCACATCTAGAGTGTTATGAGTAACTTTGGATTTAAATTATGCAAACTGCTTTTATTTTTTTGTTTTTGAAACATAATAAAACAGAGCTAGTTTTTGTTTTTTTATTTGAATATTTAATTTAACATATACAAACCAGAACTGAGGCACTCTCATAGATTTTATTATTTATCTCATGTATGCCTTAGTTAGTATTTCCTATATTCCACTACAAATTACAGTTTAATCTTATCAGCTAGCCAACCACACACCATTTGCCAATTGCAATGTCAATCAATAAGTGCCTATTGTATGATAGATAATATGACCTCACTCATCATAGTCAATATCATATCAAATTATATAAAAAATGAGATTCATTAAATATTTTATTTTATGCTCTGTACAGGAATAAATAGTTTTAGTCCCATAGTTAGTAATACATTATAGTAAACACATTGGATGAAGGAATTACAAAAAATATGTTGTCAGACAATCCTCCTGTTTGCATTGTCAACAGTGCAATAGATAATATTAGCACCTACTTATTCTACATTATATGCATACATCGAAAATTTCCTCTTTCTAGTAATTAGGTTTACTTGATATCATTTAGGAATATTACTCACAAACAAATAAATGTCTGTCTTCATTATATTGATTAAGATGTGAACAGATTTACTGGCAAACAATAATGATGTTGATAACAGACATGTTTTATGTAGTGTTCTTATCTATTTCACCTCAGTTGTTTTATATTTTAATTGGTTCCAGTGGACATTACACAACCTGTCGCGATCATAATTCACAAGGGATTGTGTAATGGTTATCTCTCAGTCTGGGGGTTATCTTAACATTTGATATCTTTTCTGAATGGCCATAAAGGCTGGATCCAGCTCCATTAATCTTGAGAGAGTTAGAAATGTTTAGAACAAAACCTATTCATATTGTAGAATAGAATATAAATTATTGATAAACAAATTATATGTTTAGAATTATCTGATTTATGCTGGCTATGACCTATGCACTTGACGTAATATAGGTAGAGCATGTAGGTATGGCATGAGTTTATAAAAATAATATTGAGAGTAAGTTTATAATATGTATAATAAATAACACTTATGGCAATATTTATATTGTTTCAGGAATATTGTCAGTGTATTTTTGGTTATAACACAATTGGGATTTTGCTGTGTATACTTTTTATTTGTTGCAACTAACCTTCAAGATACAATGCATTTCTTTCATATAAATTTAAGTGTACATGCATACTTGGCTTTATTATTCCCGCCAATACTTGCCCTAGCTATGGTGAAGAACTTAAAGTACCTGACGCCAGTGTCTCTGATTGCCTCTATAATGACTGCTTGGGGCCTTGTGATAACATTTTACTATATACTTCAAGATTTACCAGCTACAAATACGGTGGATGCATTTTCTAGCTGGCATCAGTTACCTTTGTATTTTGGCACGGCTATTTATGCATTTGAAGGAATAGGAGTGGTGAGTTTAATTTATTATAATGTATGTACCTTTGATACCATACCCTTAATGTATTGTTGTTTAACTACTCGTCTTGTATGCCTTTAGACCAAAGCCTGAAACATTTATCACTTAGAGTACTTACGTACGTGGTTATGAATGCTTTTGTGTTCTCGAAAAGGAGACTTGACTCCTTATGATTAGACATCGCATTATATGCGCTATTAATTATTAATCATTAAATTAGACTGCAGTGGTTATGTATAAGTACGTATTTATGTTTAAAAAAATACGTAAAAATTGATATAATACCCGAGTGGAGGACAAGATGGAGGTGTGTGGGAGTCATGTTAATGATTTCCCATCTCCAAAAAAGGCCATACCCGCGGTATGCTATGCTAGATATTAATTGTTGGCTAAATATAAATAAGAGCTCTTTTTTACGGCACGACATTTTTAAGCGACCGCTGACCCACCAATGGTGAATTTACATGTTTACGACAATAAAGTGTGTGAAAAGGTCTAAAGTAACAAAAATATAACACTAGCCTACAGCATCTGTTATCTTGATAACGAAATATAAACCGTCTGTTATTTCTTCATTCAGTTCGTGCTAATATCCTCGACAATACTCGACATTTACATTAGAATGCGATTATTAAGTCGGTTGAGATATAGCTTCGTGCAAAATTTAATAAAAACCGATCAATAGGAACTCCTGGCTGTAAATAAGACTTAAGTTACGAATAATCTATACCTGATATCGAAGAATTTGTGGACATAATAATATCGTTAGAAAGCCACATTTAAACGAGCTCCCTTCGGTTTAGTTCAGTGCAACAACGGAACATCGGCGAAAGTAACGGTCTTATAAAGTAGATCTAGGTACTCGCATCAATATCTTTTAACTAGGACTGGGTATTATTGCGAGTGCAGTATTAAATGTGCTCTCTCGACCCCTTTACCTTAGGTACCTATATCGGACTTATTGGTTTCGTGTTTTTGCGAAAGATGAATGGGAAACTCACAACTTTTTGATTTCTTATTTATTAAAGCACCTGACATAATAGAAAATCTGTTGTTTGTCGGAGACTTGGCGCACATGAGTAGAAAAACGGAACAGAGACTAAGCTTCTTAAGAACGTGCAAAATTGTTACCTATTTTGGTAGGGTTGTCACAATAGGTTAAGACAAATTAAACAAAACATTTGTTAAATAGTTTTATTAAAAGTTATAACGCAACAAACATAAAAAGCAGTCGGATTGAACCTCCTCCTTTTTTTGAAGTCGGTTAAAAGACGCAGGTATAAAAAAATCAGCTTAATGAGACGTCGGGAATAAGTTCAAATCTTTACTTACAATACTTAAATTTAACCCAACCTGGGTTGGGTTGTAGTAGGTAGGTATGTACACACTTACAATACATACATACTTACAAATGCTAAACTTGTCATAATAATGAAAGGTAAAAACAAACCGTGTACAATTCTCTTCTTGTTAAAAAAGGACCTAATAAAATAAACGCGGGTACTTGAAAAAGTAATAATCAAAATATTTACTCACCTATCGTACTCCTTGGGGAGCGTTCAAGTATTACGTAACGCAATTTGGGGGGAGGGGGGGTCTCGTGAAACGTTACGATGCGTTACAAGGGCGGGAGGGGGTCTTTCTTACAACACGTTACGTAACATTGTTTTTCTTAAATAAAAAATT
Organism: Heliothis virescens; assembly: GCA_002382865.2. Lineage (NCBI taxonomy): Eukaryota > Metazoa > Arthropoda > Insecta > Lepidoptera > Noctuidae > Heliothis > Heliothis virescens. The sequence goes on from NWSH02000008.1 coordinate 8,046,344, forward strand.
AGGGAATTAAAACTCCCAAGTTGGCAACCCATTTACGTTTTACGGGGAATCCCTCGATTGTATATTCTGGTCGTCAATTTTACTTTGTTCTCGCAAGTTGGCAAACCTTTTCGTTTATATTTCACGGGGAATCCCTAGATTGTATTGTACGGCATTTAATGTTGTTTTCGTTGTCAGTATTTGTTAGTGTTTATGCAGAAGCACATTGCTGTAGTCGGTGTTATTAAAGTGAGTTCATAGTGTTCATACTGTAATGTCGTCAAAAGAGAGAGAGTTGTATCATCAGTTGTTCTTGGCCTATAAAGGCTCTAATGCTGCCTTGCCAGCGCAACTGTGTCAAAAAAATGCCAACGCAATTTGGAAAACGGCTAAAGAAAAACTAAAAAATAAAGAAAAGTTTATAGAACATATAAATGATGTTATACGAGAGTTGAAGGTGAAGGCCACGAAGAAGAAAGCATATTTTATTTCAAGAGTTTATTATTGTGTAAAGCCAAAAATTTATAAAAAATAAACAAAATACGCAGTTACGCTCTTGTTTTATTTAGTACTAGCTTTCCGCCCGCGGCTTCGCCCACGTGTAATTCGGTTTTACGTGATTCTTTTTTTGTTCGGTAGAGTATACTTTCAAGTTGGTCCCGTTGTTACCTAGTCAGGATCTGATGATGGTATTCCAGGGAAATCAAGGGCAAACCTCAAATTTACAGGCAATTACGTTTTTGACAATTTCATAGATCTGTTTAAGTATTTGCGTCTGATAGTCATCATCCCATGTGAATGAGCTGATGATGGAAGGTACAACTCCTCAACGGTTAGGAGTTGAAAGAAAATTCTTACGAAGTTATACGTACATGTGAGGCTATTAGGTTGACCTGATAATAAAAAGTAAATCTCATTAACGTTAAGAATTTAGGTGAAAATGGATGCGGACAAATTTCGTCTCTTCACTTGTTTCCTTTTAGCTGTTTGTATGGGTAGTGTTAACACAAAATAGGGATTTAAAGGCGTGATGTTATTAATGTTATGCATGTATGTACATAATTATGTATGTTATTATGTATGTTAAAGAGACGACTGAAAGTTGTCATACAAAGTCTTTTTTTTTAAGGATGGGAAATCATCAAATGACCTCTCCCGCTCTGGGTGGAACGGAAGGGAGTGTCAGACTTTTACTGACTAAAACCCACCTCGTTCCTTCAGTTGCCCTTTGCGNATTTTTTTTTAAGGATGGGAAATCATTAAATGACCTCTCCCGCTCTGGGTGGAACGGAAGGGAGTGTCAGACTTTTACTGACTAAAACCCACCTCGTTCCTTCAGTTGCCCTTTGCGTTCCGGGGCCACGGTATCTCGTTAGAACTTTCCCGCAGCCCCGGCTCAGTTTATCCCGTTTCCCCCCCTTGGGGGTTGACATTTCAAAAATCCCTTCTTAGTGCTCACTTATGTTACTAAAGGAACCTCTGTTCAAAATCTCAGACTCCTATACCGAGCGGTTTCGGCTGTGCGTTAATAAATCAGTCACCCAATCGCACCCCCTAAATCACGATTGGAGGGTAGTTTGAAAAAACTTATAATGTCAAACATATTTACTTGCCTATGTACGTGTTCATGCCAAGTTTCAAGTTTATAAACCCAAGGAATAAGATTTTTCATAGAAACGTTTTTACCCCTTTTCCCCCCCTTGGGGGTTGAATTTCCAAAAATCCTTTCTTAGTGCTCCCCTACATATCCCAAGGAACCTACATTCCAAATTTCAGCTGTCTACGACCAGTAGTTTCGACTGTGCGTTGTCTGTCAGTCAGTCACTCAGTAACGGAAGAGTTTTATATATATAGATTATACCGCAACGGCAATTAAAAGTATACCAAGGATAAAAACTATAACATAACTTTTTGCAACTTTAGGGTAAAAATGGTCAATTGAGTGTTACGTAACGTTTAGAGAGGGGGGGGGAGGGGTACAGAAAAACGTTACGGTGCGTTACAAGGGGGGAGGAGGGGTCAAAAATCTTCAAAAATTGCGTTACGTAATACTTGAACGCTCCCTTGGGATAGTTGAAGTATGATATATTTTTAGTTTTTCTAGTGTTATACATACACACAGTACAATAAACCACCATTTTCAACAAAATATTACGTTTAATATTAAATAATTCAAACTTGCAACTAAAAAAACAGATAACGTGCGTCGCACCGAACCCTGAGATTGTCAACTGCCTGTGCAAGCGCAAACCGGTCTTTTCCCAGAATCGCTGCGTACGCGACAAGCGGCCAGTGGTCACACACACATGCCCCGCGTACTTGTAGTAGTGCAATCGATTCGCGCGGTTGTTTGAAGCTTAGTCTCTGTTCCGTTTTTCTACTCATGTGCTTGGCGTTCAACGTGTTGAACTGAACACAATAGTAGGCCCTTACATCTCCCACTAACAAGTTTTTACCCTAATCTGGCCCACAGCGTTTGTTCCTAATTTGAACATATTCAGCGTTTTTGTGAGGCTTATCAAATAAGCACAAGCACGTATCTTTATAGAGCTTAAATTATAAAATTGCATACGTATTTTTAAAATTTTTCATCCCTAAATCCGACACATGAAACAGTTGATTAAACGATCTGTGTTAATCGTCGTAAACACCATCAATTCTCGTTCTGGACTACTAACTTTAATATGTCATCGTAACTTATAATACGTTTCTCGTCACAGCTCCTAACATACAATAGGAAGATATTACGTCATTTAGTTATAACATGAGTACTTGTACAGCTGTGGACCAGTATTCGCGGGTAGCTGGGACATGTTGACGTCATAGGTGACGCTATAACACAGGCTATAAGACCTCGTTAAACGGAGAAAACATTCCGAATTTAAGGCTGGCCGCATACATACGTTTTCTGTATTCGTTTTCCGAATTCGCTTTCCGTATTCGGACGTCTGAATGCATGGAATCAGGAATTTATTCCGTTCGAAAAAAAAGCGAACGTGTGCGTCAAATAATGTATTTTCTACTGATTCCATGCATTCAGACGGAAAGCGAATTCGGAAAACGAATACGGAAAACGTATGTATGCGAAACGTATGTATCCGTATTCGTTTTCCGAATTCGCTTTCCGTATTCGGACGTCTGAATGCATGGAATCAGGAATTTATTCCGTTCGAAAAAAAAGCGAACGTGTGCGTCAAATAATGTATTTTCTACTGATTCCATGCATTCAGACGGAAAGCGAATTCGGAAAACGAATACGGAAAACGTATGTATGCGAAACGTATGTATCCGTATTCGTTTTCCGAATTCGCTTTCCGTATTCGGACGTCTGAATGCATGGAATCAGGAATTTATTCCGTTCGAAAAAAAAGCGAACGTGTGCGTCAAATAATGTATTTTCTACTGATTCCATGCATTCAGACGGAAAGCGAATTCGGAAAACGAATACGGAAAACGTATGTATGCGGCCAGCGTTATATGGATCCCGTGCACTTTTACCTCCCATGGCTACGAGCCAGAATCGTTTATACAGGGTCGTTGGAAATATGGTTACTATTGACACAAAATAGTCGTTTCACGATAAGTTTGATGTTAACCTTTCTTTCTTATATTATTATGGATTCCGCTTTCTTTGTTTTGGTAACTGGTTCTCACAACATGTCTCCAGGTCTAGGCTATTTTTAGTAAAATATTGATACATCATAGAAATGCCTCGTTTGTGTTGATATACTGAACTTAGACGTCAAGAGGGACACCCATACACATAATACGTACTTACATAAAGCCGCTGCAGCTGGCGCCTAATAGACTGTTACGCTCGGGCCCAAGTTCATCGACAACATAACATCAACGTTCATTTTTCCTAAAACAACCGTTTACCTGCTTTTAAACCTAAACGTACGAACGAAAATTACAGTAAACAGTTCCTTATTTTTAGACATAATGTAATAGCAATCACAATAGTGCTTACGTGTCGTCCCTTGTTTATTTATTCAGTCAATGTACATACATAGCCACATGGAACGTATCGAATATTCAGACACCCCCGTATTATCTGAGAGAGCCGAGAGATATTTAAATGCTACAGCTGAATATGTATGTAACTGCTTGTCTTTGTATGTTTTTACGTAACTTTTCCTCGCGTTCCGAGGGTATCTACTTCTACCCGCACCCCGAAACAACGTAGCCTAAGTTCTTTCTGAGGCTCTAGAATATCGTGTACCAAATTTCATGGATTCAGTAGTTTAGAGCCGGACAGACAGACAAGGGTTACCTTCGCATTTATAATATTGCATAGTAGGGATAACCATTATTTTGGAAGCCAAAATAAGTATCTACCATACTATAAATTGCAGATTTTGCCTTTGGAAAATAACATGAAAACCCCTGAAGACTTTGGTGGCTGGAATGGTGTGCTCAATACTGGCATGGTGATAGTAGCCGCATTGTATACGGCTATTGGATTTTTTGGCTATTTGAAATACGGCGATAATGTACTCGGCAGTATAACGCTCAACTTGCCCAACACTTTGTAAGTATTCAGTTCATTAATTATATTATTTTTATTTATTCTTTGAGTAATTATGAAGATAACCGTTGAAAGTGGTTGACCTTTAGTGTATCACGAGAGGTTCCGTGTTTTGCATTCTCACTAGCTATGGTTATCAGCATCCGCTATTTAGGTAACCTTTTTAGGGTCCCGTAGTCCGTACCCAGAGGTTAAAACGGGACCCTATTACTAAAACTTCAATATTTTTCTGTTACCAGGCTGTATTTCATAAAACATTACATTTAGTAGACTTTTCTTGTTAAGTTAACGCTATAAATACAAATAGAAAAAAAAAATTAGGAGCTCCTACACAACAAACGTGATTGGTACTTTTGCTCGATATAATGGCACCATCAAATATAAGACAGGGGTTACACGATCAGTCTGGCGTCATTCTGGCATCAGACTCAGACTGACGGACAAAAAACACGGTACATTTTGGACCATCAGTCCGTCAATCAACCGGTTACACGATCATTCTCCCATCATTGTGACCAGACTGAAGGACTGGACTGACTATAGACTGATCGTGTAACTGATATGTAAGGGGGCTCCCATACAAATGGTACGGAATACTTCTTGCGCAAAACCGTCTCACACTTAGCCGTTGTTTTTTATTTAAAGTTCATTTATCTTTGCAGGTTAGCACAAAGTGTTCGGGCAGTTATGGCAGCTTCGATTTTCTTATCGTATGGGCTACAGTTCTACGTACCTATGAACATTGTTTGGCCATATATGAAATCAAAACTGACATCGGAACAGGCACTAAAACACGGCGAAGCAGTCACTCGGTTCGTGCTAATATCCATAACGTGTAAGTTGAATTTGAATATAGAACATCCATTCGGACTGTCTTGATTAAAGTTTATCTCATCATAGAAATAGAAAAGCTATTGTTGTGCACTGATTGCACTCATAGGCATTGTATGCCATGCCTGGTTCGAAAGTTACCTATTATAGACCGAATCAATTGTTAGTCTGACTTCAAGGGCTCATTATCTATCTACATTGTACTTCGATTATAGTATCCACTACAAAACACACACCTATCATTGTTATCAATCAAATATTGATTTTTACCTCAACATTATGCTGTGGGAAATATCATCGAATCAATAATGCCATATGAGTACATACAGTTATTGAACTTTGTTATAAACATATTTGTATTTAGGTGACTAATGATACGTTATCGGTTACAGTTCTGGCGGCTGCTCTGATTCCCAATTTAAGCGGAATAATATCTCTGGTGGGCGCATTCAGCAGTTCAGCACTCGCCCTGATCTTCCCGCCGCTTATAGAAATAATGACGTTTTGGCCTGATCAACTCGGAGAGCACCAGTGGATGCTATGGAAAGATATCTCAATCATCGTCTTCGGTGTTACAGGATTCGCATTCGGCACTTTCATTAACGTAAAAAATATATTTTTCTAAACTTCATCTAAAATCGGTACCTACTTGACAAAAGATAATATAAACCAAAGAGTTTTATAATACTGTATGTTGTTTTGTATGATAATCATGACAATAATTGTGTGTAGTAAATGTTTCAAATATTTTGCATTATAAAATATTAACTTAGCTTATAGGTGTTGATTAATTGACAAGCTCAGCTTATTTTTACATGTTTATTTTATATTGGACCTTTTTAGTATTGATGTATCAGAAATATATAAATGGGTATTATTTTAAACTTTTGATAGATATGACATGGGCTTGTACTCATGCATAGATATATTGTTACCTATTATGTGTACATTAGCTCTAATTTAAATTTGTATACGTATGATACGTATATAATATATTGATATCAGCATACCAAAATGTTATAATACTAATCATTTACATTCCACTGTTACTCTCGGACAGTATAAACCTTCGTTGAATATTTCGGTATGTGTATAATGTGATCTTAGTACCTTCCTATTTTTTTTTTATTTAAATATTAAATTATTTTTGTTAGATTATTCAAATCTTTGTTTAGTTTTGTAGTAAAAAAATCTATTTAGAGCACCTAAGCAAAGACATAACATAAATAGCACAAAAATATGTACAGTATCGAATATTTTTGATCTTAAATGTTTAAACTATAATAAATATTAAATGCATTTATAAAAGGTGCTTGTGTTCTCAATGTATTTGGTGTTTTTAATGAATTATGATGTATGATCATAGGTTAAATGAATTGCATTTGTTGCTTAAAAATCCCTTTTATAAATCTCATTTTGAAAACAAAACTTAAGTATGTTGAGACCAGAAAAATGTTTTAATATAATGTGATAAGGACACGCAGACAGAGTAGATAAATGGTTATGTTATAGTACACAGAAGCAGCTTGATAAATTGTTCTTAGTAGCGAGGTGATAGTGCAATACCTAAATATGTTGTAAATAACAAATGCTAAGTAGTTTAATTCATCTTAAATAGAATGAAAATAATTAAGGATATTTAACATACAATACGTGTATTTGTTCTGGAAACCATTTGTTAAGTGTGATATGCTTTCTCGTTAATTAATGAGCTTCAGTTACAATACGTATTCTGCTCCTTGTTTGCACGAAACATAATACTTAGTTTTATTTCTATAAAAATATATTGACAAAATAATAGCATTTAAAATAATTGATGTTATGTGTTTGTGACATAAATTGATCAGCGCAAATTAAGATATAAATTAAATAATGATCTGTAATTATTCTCAGTTTAATGATTCTAATGATCTGTATAGAATCTATAAAAATACCTACCGAGCCAGCTGTGCAGGTGGCGAGAATAGAAACTACAATTCTGACAATGTTTAGGTTAGTGTTACCAGAAATGCAATCACTTATGATATAAATTGTTTATAAATTCTGAATAGTTTTTTTATAATTTAAATCTGACATTGTTTTTTCGCAACCAAAGTTTATAGTTTTGCGCCACAAAAAGTAACATATGTATATACGCCATTAGGCAATTTAAGGAATATTGATGGCTCATTTGGAAGACTTCATGGAATTTTGACTCCCATTTTTGTTCAGCTAACAGCGCTGATCTGAACAGACTACTCGGTGGGTGTATAGTTTGCCTATTCTATTGGTGATGTACTTATGTCAAAGAAAATATAGATAATGGTGCAAATTAAAGTTTGGTTTTCTTATAATCTACCTGTACTATATTTTTGCCTTGCTCTTCAGCGACGTATACTTTTACGGCCGGTTGAGGTAAAGTTATAGTAAAAGTTAGATCTAACACCCAGCCTTAGTTAAGGTTTTGAAAATAATTACTCAATAAGTGATTATCTAGAAACTAGTAGTTTTCTTATATAACTTTGTACTGCAAATTAAACATTTTATTATGTCATACTGATTTTAGGCGCGTCGCCCACGGTCGCTCCAGACCACTTCACATCATTCATGCTCAATCCAACCGGGTATTACGTGTTATAGTTGTAGTGTTGCAAGGAAATATTGAATAAAGATTAGAAGATTCTTTAATTCACAAAGTCAGTATAGATTTATAAAGGACAATGGGCAGATTGGTACACCCCACCAATAGCGATGAGATATATATCATTAGATAGGCCTTTTTAAATGGAACAATATTTACTATGACAGCTTTGCTGAAATGTTTGTCCGTTCTGAGATATAGATCAAAAACTATGCAAAATTAAGACTTAATTATCTGTTGATTCCTCAAGTTTTTAATGCCAAATCTAAGTACTACTGCTGTGCCGTCAGAGTCCATAATAGCTAACAATGATTTTAACTTTCCTTTGTACATTGGTACCGTCCACCGTAGGTATAACTGGATTTGGGAAGTATGATACACCCAACGCAATAGCATGTATATACATCGTTAGATTAGGTCTTTTAACTGAACAACATTGCACTAAGACACTATGTGAAGTTTGTTCCATTTTTAGTTAGAGGTCAAAAACAGTGTAAAAAATTAGGGTACCGAAAAATATTGTGAGTTAAACGGAAAATCTAAGTACTAACTAGTGTAAGTATTTTAAGTACGACTTTGTTGTACCTGTCAGAGTTCATAATAGCTACAAAAATGTAGCATTTCCACCTGGTACTGTAGGTACCTTATAACTGGGTATTGGGCTTAATAATACACCCCACCAATAACAATGTCATATACATCATTGGATAGGTATTTTTAACTGGAACAACATTTATTATGACAGCTTTGTTGTAATGTTTGTCTGTTCTTAGATATAGATAAAAAACAATGTAAAAATGAATCCCATTTTATTTGAGTATTGCCTCGTTGGTCTAGTTGTAGCATAGCCGACTTCTGTGCAAGAGG
>NWSH02000008.1:8055268-8094662 GCA_002382865.2 Heliothis virescens
GTTATAGTAAATATCGTTCCAGTTAAAAATACCTATCCAATGATGTATATGACATTGTTATTGATGGGGTGTATCATCAAGGCCAAAACCCAGTTATAAGGTACCTACAGTACCAGGTGGAAATGCTACATTTTTGTAGTTATTATGAACTCTGACAGGTACAACAAAGTCGTACTTAAAATACTTACACTAGTAGTACTTAGATTTTCCGTTTAACTCACAATATTTTTCGGTACCTAATTTTTACACTGTTTTTGACCTCTAACTAAAAATGGACAAACATTTCAACATAGGTGTCTTAGTGAATGTTGTTTCAGTTAAAAAGACCTATCTAACGATGTATATGACATTGCTATTGGTGGGGTGTATCATTACTTCCAATATCCAGTTATACCTACGGTGGGTACCTACCTAAGGTACAAAGTGGAAATGTTAAATCATTGTAGCTATTATGGACTCTGACGGGCACAGCAAGTAGTACTTAGAATACTTACACTAGTAGTACTTAGATTTGGCATTAAAAACTTGAGAAATCAACAGATAATTAAGTCTTAATTTTGCATAGTTTTTGATCTATATCTCAGAACGGACAAACATTTCAGCAAAGCTGTCATAGTAAATATTGTTCCATTTAAAAAGGCCTATCTAATGATATATATCTCATCGCTATTGGTGGGGTGTACCAGCTTTCATATATTTGTGCCCATTGTCCTTTATACATATGATTAGCTTTTAAATTATAGATTATCTAATAGTTGTGTTGGTTACATAAACTTTTGATTATCGTAGCTGCATCATATTTAGTTATAGAATTTACAATTTGAGTTCTAAATATATTTACGAGCTAGCAACCCTGATCGTTATGAAATATACGTTCAGAACTATTACTACCTCACTTAATTACTACAGACAAAGTTTATTTTTTAAAAGCCAAACTAGTCACAGATTTACAACATGCATATATTTTTATCGCTAATAAGTTCAAACCTTTCACACAAATGTTGTGTTCTGTCGAAATTATATGAAAAAACCGGCCAAGTGCGAGTCGGACTCGCGCGCGAAGGGTTCCGTTCCATTATCTATGAAAAATACACGTACCTACTGCCTACAATTAGCCAAAACACGAACATTTCTCGGCAACAAAATATAACTTTGTTTTTCATACAAATATATGAATAACAAAGTTATAATTTGCGGTTACTGAAAAAGTGCTATAACTCAAAAACTACTGACTGTATTTCGTTCAAACCAATTTTGGTTGATAGTTTTTATTAAGACCTACAACATATATTTTTTTTAGATTTTTCACTTTGGTAGTTTAGAAATTACAGGGGGGGGGCACATTTTAGCACTTTGAAAGTGTCTTACTCTGAAATGATTGACTTTGAGAAAAAATGGTTTTAGAAACGTCAATCTCATTTTTAAAGACCTATCTATTAGACACTCCACAAGTATAGGTTAGAACGAAAAAAATTTTTTTTGTTTCAGTTCCATGTATGGGGGCCCCCTTCTAATATTATTATTTTTTTTATTTGTGCTATAAAAATCGTAAAGCGGTTAACATAATACATCTACCTACCGAGTTTGAATGTGTAGTCTTAATGTTTCGGAATAAACTGGCTGTGACATACGGACAGACAGACAGACAGACAGACAGACAGAAGACGACAGACAGACAGACAGACAGACAGACAGACATGACGAATCTATAAGGGTTCCGTTTTTTTGCCATTGCGGGCACTACGGAAACCCTAAAAATAAAATTATTCATCTGTTTTATAATAATTAAAAAGACAAAAAAATATCATATTAACTTCAAGTCATTGTCATAAAAATGGATGGTTAATTTTAATTTTCAAATATATTTTTATAGGATATTAAAAAGTTACGAGAATATCATGCCAATTTCCGAACGAAAGAAAGAAAACACGCAACACTACTGTGAAATGTCATTCACCGACAACAATTAAAAAATGTCGGAATCGTGTCAAGACGGTAATTGTCAAGGAATTAATGAATATGGGCCGGACGAATCACCCACCAAACTTATCGTCAATTACATTCCTGAAGTCATGACCCAGGATATGATGTTCTCGCTATTTTCAACAATGGGTAAACTAGAAAGTTGTAAATTGATAGCGAACCGAGGCTATGGATTCGTCGAGTACTCTCGTCCTGAGGATGCAGTCAAAGCACGTAAGGCTTTCAACGGCCTCCTAATGCAAAACAAGACGCTGAAAGTGTCGCATGCACTTCTCAATCCGGAGTTAAAACCGCCTTCGAAACCAGAAGCTGACTGGAACCTCTATGTATGTAACCTGCCTAATGAACTGACCTTGCAGGATTTACATGGACTATTCGCACAATTTGGTAAAATAGTTAATTCTCGCATAGCTGCAGGTATAGCTTTTGTTTTATACGAGCATCAGTATGAAGCGGAAAGAGCCATTCAGAACATTAATGGCACCACACCGCCTGGCTTTCTACACCCATTAACTGTTAAGTATGCTAATAAGAGTAACCCTAATAAACATAAAAACAATAATAATAACTTTGCTAAAAGTCCCCTTGTAAGACCATATCACTGGATAAATCATATGAATGCTATAGGAGATCACAATTCTCCAAGTACATGGTCTATATACATTTATAATATTGCTCCGGAAGTGGAAGAGTTGACTTTGTGGCAGCTATTTGGTCCATATGGTGCTATTGTATCTGTTAAGATAATCAAAGATCATTCAACTAATAAGAGTAAAGGATTTGGATTTGTTACGATGAGAAATTACGACCAAGCAGCGATGGCAATACAAGCGTTGAATGGATATGTTCTTCATGGCCAGCCTCTCTCGGTTAGTTTCAAGACCCAAAAGAGATAATGCTTATGTGAAAGACTTAATAAACTTTACAATATCAATACAGTAATAAATAGACAAAAACAATACCTAATTGATTGGCATTATCAAATATTGCAAATAAAATAGTCCCGATTTCTGAATTTTGTGTACACAACCTAACCATATGTGCAGTCAGTTGACTCTTGTTAAAAATATTATATTACTTTGAGCTATCGACATTGTTAAGTTTGTTTATGAATAATAATTTATTCGGTTTGCTCGTTAAATGTTTCAAGTTTACTAGGAGTTAAGATTGTATTGAATATGATTGTTGTTTGGAAGTTCAACATCAGTTGTGAGCTGTAATGCTTTCATTATTTTAATCTTATTATTTAAGTATAATAAAACCATTTTAAAGAAAGTGCTTTTACAAGATCTAACTAATTGATAAGCCACATTGAGATGTTTAATCAGCTACTAGTTTTAGTTGTACACTTTTTATAACATGATGTCTATTTAGGTAGTGAAAACGAAATCTAGATTATATCATATTTATACATTTAGTATAAAATTTGCTGAATTAAAGTTCATTTTCACAATTTTAAATTGTGTTTTGATTTTTTATTACCTGTTCCTATTTTCTGATTATCGCATGACTTTGGTTTCAAAATATATTATGAACTTTATATTTTTTGTTAAATTAATTAAAATGTATAAACTTAGGTTAAGACTAAGTATGGTTCTGTATGTTTCTATCTAATATTAATTACTTTTCATCATTGCAGTAAGGTTATCATTGCATTATTTTATGAATTGTTTAATTAAGTTGGTACCTATACGGAACAAGGTGCCAGCACCATATTTGAGTTGTTACATCAAATTCTGTTAGTGGTAAATTTTTACATCCTAATTGTATATTTGATTCTTGACTAAGCAGGTTGAAATTAAAGTGATGACAAATAGTTCATTTTATAACCCACTTAGATTGCCTCACATGTTGGGCGTTAACTATTGCGTCATTTTCACATTTTTGTCGAAAGATGGCGCTTGTTGTTATATGTAACTTCTCGTGTATTAGTATAGTTATATTATTAGAAAAACTATTTCTTGCGTAAGAATTTTCTTCAAATTGTACATGGATGTGCGTTGATACTGACTCGAAACTGACGAAAGATATTATAACAACTTAGATATTAAAACAAGATGCAAAATAGTCAGTAACCAGTTCGATTACTTAATCAATTAGGTAAAATTTTCCACAAGCCTAAATAATAAAAAAAAGCAAATAGTCTATAAGCGTCCGTAGGATCCCAATTAAGAGGGCAGCTATCTAAACAAAAAAAATAAAAATCGCCTTCAATAAACACTGAACTGAACTTTTATGCCACCAACTTCTTACACTTTTTAAAAATATTATAATAGTTTTTGTTTCTTTTTTTGTAATTGTTTCTATTTTTCTTTTCACTTTCTGGTTCTAAAACTATAGCCTTTTTAATACTTATACCCAGAGTAAGTTCTTAGCTTTTTACGTGAACAGTAGGCACATCGTCTCCATTATAGGAGTTGCTATGGCAGTAAACCTATTTCCGTAAATTTCTCATCAATAAATAAGCCCATACACGGGGGAATTACTTAGTAGTTCTGGTATCTATACATACAGTTGATTTGATCAATTTTATCAAATGAAAAATATTTAAAACCATATAAATTTGAATTTCCCGCTACAGGCTATCTACTTCTACTCGGGTGCGGGAAGTTGTTCCCTTGGGACACAAGTGGAAACTGTGTCGCAAATGTCGTTTTTAACCACTCACTGCGCAAACCATTCTCGATTAAATAACTTCATAACATCAGATAGTATTATTTACTGGGATATCTCCATAATGTTTATTGATCAATGGACCGTTTCATTATCAGCATCAGCGGTTCAAGGTTTGTTCATAGCCGTTTTGATTTATATTTCTGAATATATATGTTACGGTAAATATAAGCAATCGGTAATTATCTATAATTACCGGTAATTATAGATAATTTCTAACGCACATGGTAAATGTAGTTAATTATTCACAATTACCGGTAATTATATAAAACTCCCGCCCGACTGTGGTAAATGTTGAGAGAATACAATCTAGGTGGTTTTTATAGTAAGACCCAATATGTCCTAAATCCGTTTGTCATAAATATAACATTCAATAATAGACGTAAGACATAAAACCGTTTTCAATAAAAGTCCTAAATTTCAGGCCCCTCTTCTCCACTGGGCACAATGGGCACGTGCCCAGGGCCCCACAATCGATTGGGGCCCCCTACTCGATCACCTAACCACCAGTGGCGGCGCTAGGCGTCGGCGACCGCCGACGGCCTCGCACTTGAGGGGGCCTCGCAGAAATACTAGTTACCTATTAATTTTCGTTTCGCCAATCATGTTTAATCCTCGAAGTGATAAAAAATTTCGCGCTCGCTTCGCTCGCGCATTCATATTACATGTTGCCTGTTTTTCCTTGCTTTACGCCTCCACAAATTAACTAAAACAAATGGCGGCAACTTCAGCTTTACAATATTAGTAGGTAGGATACATTTTCAATTTTTTTTTGTGACTTGACCTAAAACTGTCATAGAAAAATCGCGCTCGCTACGCTCGCGCCTTTTTCTTTTCCATGTTAACAATTATCGCGCTGGCTACGCTCGCACATTAATATTTATTCCTTTTTATTTCTTTACTTCATAAACTATACATTATCAAGTGAAATTATATACTGGTACTTGGCCACCATTGTGTGATCCCCCCGGCACAAAAGCTGAATCCGCCTCGCGAACTTGATTTCCCCGACGCACACATTTGGTCTAGCGCCGCCACTGTTAACCACACGTGAGGTGAATGAAGTTTGAATTAAGCTCAAACTTTGCATAATATCTATGGTCTTTGTTTATTGTAACAAAATTGTGCTACGAGTATATTACGGTCATGGGGGCCCCAATTATGCTAATGTGCCCAGGGCCTCTACTAGGTGAAAGACGGCCCTGCTAAATTTAAGTTGATTCTGAACTTGTAATTTTTTGCAGCAGGATGTTTTCTGTCACGGCTCCGGCGCTGCGGGGCTCCGGCGGTCCCACGCGAGTTTATCGTCGCAGATAGGTCTAACGCTCACCACCGCAGCTTCGGCTTGCTGGCCGGCGGTGCCGGCCAGCCTCAGCCGCGGTGGCGAGTGTTACAACCACCTGCTCCTCAACTCGCGGCCCGCCTCGACCCTCCGCGCCTACGCGATTTTGAATTACACTCTAGGGGTGGGGCAGACAAGACTGCGTGGAGTCGAATTTACAGCAATTCGTTTCTGTCATTAAAACCTAACTTTCAGCTAATATTTTAGGACTTTTTTTTCACCATAAATAAACTTTCGGAATAATACGCATTATTTAACACAATACTTAGGACATTTGAATTTATATTGATTTCATTTGAACTGTTTTTATTTTAGATTCCGATGTTTGATTTCATTATTGACTACATCTACCAAAGGGGTGCGGTAATTTTATATAATTGCCGGTAAATGTGATTAATTTGAAAGTTTTTATCACCTTTACCACGAGCACAGGTAATTATGCATAGTTCCCGGTAATTATACATAATTACCGCAATATTCACATTTACCGTGACATATATACTTACAGACTTAAGTTGTATTTTAACTTCAATGCAGACTAATCAAATAGTAAGCGCCCTCTAGTGGTACTAGTTTAAATTATAGCATAATTAGACCATAATAATTGTTCATCCCAAATTACTTACGCACTATCAAATTGCAATCTGTAGTTAAGTAGAACGAAAAAGTTAACAAACAAAACTATTCGAACGCCGATATTTGCGGTGTTCAATGTAATTAAACTAAAAGCACTGTAGGTACTGTAGGGGAAAGTGGTCACCCTTCGTACGCGGGGCACATTCATACATTCAGTTTATCAGAAATACTAAACGGCGCACAACCACGCCTTTGCCTGTGTGCATAGACATATCGGCTGCCATGTTGCTAGTGGATTGACACGCCAGTCGTACTACGGTGCATGAGCTGACAAGATATAACGTATTTTCGCGGTCGGTGAGTAAAATTTTTACGTAAACTTCGTTCGTTATTGTAAGTAGCATTTTTATGTTTTTGATAAAATGGTGATGCTTAATTAATGTTAACATTGTTTATTTTGAGCTTTAATTGTTATATTTATAAAAGTAAATTGGATTTTGTATAAAGCTTTATTTTAATTTTGTGCAAAGGCATGGGGTGCATTCGGACACCCAGACAGGGGGCACATTCGTACGCGTACGAATGCTCCCCTTTAGATTTTATCAACTACTAGTATATTAAAATTCAATTTTTATGAAATTAAAATATTATATAGTATTATCTTTAAGATCATCGTGTCTTTTAAAGTATTCTTGTTCTAACAAAATGAAATATTTTTATTAAGTCAACCTTATTATTACTTTTTATTGCAGAATCATGGTGCAGAAATATAAAAAACCGGCTAAATGCGAGTTGAGCGCAACGAAGGGTTCCGTACCATTCTCCATGAGGATTTTCCAACCCGATATAAAAAAAAAGGGTTCCGTACCATTATCTATGGAAAATGAACATAGCTTTACCTACTAGACTAGACTAACTAGACTAGCCAAAATACAATCATTTTTCGGAAACAAAAATAACTTTGTTTTTCATACAAATATATGAAAAACAAAGTTATAATTTGCGGTTTCACACATTTATTGTAAGGGGGGGGTCCCCTTAATATATATATTTTTTAATTTTTAGTATTTGTTGTTGTAGCGGCAGCGGAAATACATCATTTGTGAAAATATCAGCTTTCTAGCTATCATTGTTTATGAGGTACAGCCTGGAGACAGACAAACAGACAGCGGAGGCTTAGTATTAGGGTCCCATTTTACCCTATGGGTACGGAACCCTAAAAAAAAGAACGCGTACTCAAGAAATGGATGAAGAGTTAATCAAATTGGCAATTAGAAGACATACACACACTGTGTACCTACTTGTCATATCAGCGATATCACCATGATTCTCCCTGATCCTCAACCACGAACGGGCTGTACATCCAGAATGGCTAGAATTCTGACTTTTACAGTGAATTCAAATAATCATAATGTGGTAGTACGCAGTTCAAGTTTTAATTGTCAAAGACTGTATAACGGTGTTATGTAAAATGGTTGTAAACATAGTCATTTTGACTTAATGTAAAGCTTACAATCTATACTAATATTATAATGCTGAAGAGTTTGTTTGTTTGAATGCGCTAATCTCAGGAATTACTGGTCCGATTTGAAAAAATATTTCAGTGTTAGATAGCCCATTTATTGAGGAATGCTATAGGCTACTTTTTATCCGGGTGCGCCGAGTAGTTCCCATGGGACGCGGGTGAAACCGCTGGCAGAAGCTAGTTATTAATAAGTAAACTACCTAAGGATGTACGTTTTTATTAACACGCTTTTTTTGTTATTTTTCTAAAGAAAGATTTATCGACTATGAGTCAAGTCACAAGTTATTAGTTAGTTCTTTGATAAATTAAAGTTTTTTTTAATAAATAATAAAAAATTAACACCTTTAATTGGCCTTTTAATTTCCTGTATGAATCTACCCCATCCCGTACGAAGGTACCCCACCTAATGTACGAACGTACCCCATACGTGGGGTACATTCGTACGAATTACCTTATCACAGATAAATGGCTATAACCCTTTAACCTTATGACATATAACTTTAGAACTTTTTTAGAACAAACTACAATATATTTGGTATACTTAGGTACATTAACCAGATAAATTCGACAATTAATCATGACGCAAAAAAAAAATATCTAAAAACTGTACGAAGGGTAACCACTTTCCCCTACCTATGAGTGGGAAGGCGCATGCTCAGGGACTGCGGAATCGATATAATATATGTGTTAGGTGCCGGATGTCACGCAATCTCGGATTTGTTTTTACTTTGTTTGAGAATAGTCCTTATAATTTTTAATAGTTGGAGTAGGACAAAGTTTCACAGTGCGTTCGTGTGCCGGCGATACGGCCGTGGCGGACGGAGAGGGTTCCGTGGTGGCGGGGGGCGTCGGCCTCACCGTGAGTAGCAAGGTAAGAGAAATGCCCCAATCCATGTTTTCCACTCAGCCTACAGAATTATTTATTAATGAGACAACCTATGCGTGAAAAGTGGATATGTTTGCGTTCGGGCCATCGATATCACCTAGGTGAACAGTATAAGCTGACGTGTTAGTCCCGCAAGGTTTTCAAATTACATAATGACGATGTATTGTTGAAGACATTTTAATATTGAACGTTAAATTGAATGTGTTGCAAATTCACGCTGTAATATACTCATGCTCTAACTGTGAATAATATCGAACTCATAATTACACCGTGGCAAAAGCTCGCGCTTGCTATACCTAACTGGATGACCACTTCTACTGGAGTTAATGAAAATTCCCACGCTATATGCAAATGTTAAAAGTAAGATTTTATGAAGATGTTAATGAATTTTAGCAACAGAACTTACTTGCGTTCGCTATAACCGTGTCAGCTAATGGATGCAGAGTGTAGAGAGTCGATCAAATTAATAAAGGTTTTAAGTTTGATTTAGTAAATTAGCTTTGGTAGATACAAAATACTTACATTGGTAGAGCTACATTGCGGGATTCATGCCAGCAATGTCACTGTAGGAACCTACCTACCTATTCTAGCTGACTACATAAGAAGGTAGTAGGTACCTATGTCTACCTACTTATATTCCTAAATGGTGCAATATTCTTCTCGCAAACATCCTTTGATAAAGAAGTAGGTAAGTACTGAGGTCTTCTTCTTGATTACCTAATATCGTTTTGTGCAGGTGTACCCAAGTCCGGGGGCGGCGCGCGGCGTGTGGGCCCTGCCGCAGCCGCCCCCCTGCACCATGGCAGCAGAGGAGGCGCTGCCGCCGTGCTCGCCCATGTCGCCGGACGCGCCCGCCGCACCGCCGCGCACTATCACCAGCTATAATCAACATTCTGACCTACATCAACTTATTTTTGAAGCCGTCCGATCTGGGTTAGATATGATTTTTTCTATGAAAAATTAAGAAGGTAACTAATTAATTAACTTAAAATGTTAGCAGTCGTCATCTGCCTAGGTAGCATTTACCTGTCATTTCTCATTTTTATCCGTCATTGTCATCTTTATCAGTCGTTATGGATCATTGGATGGTCAGGCTTCAAATAGTCTAGGCAACGCATCTGGCCATTGATCGGTCGGCCCTAACGTCTTCTACAAACAAGCTCTTCTAATTGTATGGTTTCAATTCCTTTGATCATGGTTCTGATCATGGTCGTTTTTGCCCTTAGGTGCTTAATCACTTAGTAATATTTTTATTGTGTTTAGCGAAGTGTCCGAAATCGAGCGCCTTGTAGAGAAGCTTGGCGTGGAAGTGTTGAGCGCTCGAGACCAACATGGCTACACGCCTGCTCACTGGGCTGCACTGGATGGAAGCGTTGCCGTTATGCGTTACCTCGTCGAACGAGGAGCCCCGATAGATCTCTCTTGTTTAGGCACACAGGTATTTATCGTTTACTAGATAGCGAGGTGGTTAGCGGTCTTACTTCTACATTAGCAGTATTTAATTGGACTGACCTACTATTCTAATTCTAGGGCCCCCGTCCGATTCATTGGGCATGTCGGAAAGGTCATGCATCGGTAGTTCAAGTCCTCTTACAATCTGGAGTAGCTGTCAATGCTGCTGACTTTAAAGGTATACTTACTTATCTTGAAATGATCGACAGCAATGTACTTTACAGAACAACACCTAATGCGAATGTTGAACTTCAGGTTTGACGCCGCTAATGACAGCGTGCATGTATGGGAAGACGGCAACGGCGGCGTATCTGTTGGGTATGGGAGCAGCGACGCGACTATCAGACATCAACGGAGATACTGCACTTCACTGGGCAGCGTATAAGGGCCATGCAGATTTAGTACGCCTGCTCATTTATTCCGGCGTTCCCTTGCATTGCACTGACAATTTCGGATCCACGCCCCTGCACTTGGCGTGTTTATCAGGCAATTTAACTTGCGTGCGACTGCTTTGTGAGAAGGTAGATAATTTTACATAAATAAAGAACGTTGCCTGACTCAAGATTCTAGTTCAATCTTTCAATAATTTTATAGGAGGTGCCCATCGATACGATCTACTTACCTAGATTTTAACATAAGGCAATATTTACAGGTAAAAGCTGAACTGGAACCCCGAGACAAAAACGGGAAAACGCCTCTGATGTTAGCACAAAGTCACAGACATTTAGAAGTCGTGAAGTTGTTACAAAAGGAGATGAAACGGAAATCGCATTGGATGCCGCCCCTATCCGAACTGTGGGCATTATTATTCGGCGGAGCAGGAGATTCCAAAGGACCTCTTCTCTTCTTTTTAATATCAGTACTTCTTTGGGGATACCCCATGTATGTGATAAGATGCATACCGCTGACATGGAATACATTGCGACTTTCACATTACTGTTTCCTTTATTGGAATGCGATCATGTGGTTGAGCTGGGTCATTGCCAATAGACGAGATCCTGGCTATATTCCACAGAATTCAGAGACCTATTATAGAGCCATCAGGCAGATACCGTATTACGACAAATGGAAGAAAAGGAACGTGATTCTTTCCCGGTTGTGCCATACCTGTCGATGTCTAAGACCCCTGAGGTAACTCTTCTGATTAAATTAATTAGATTGTCCCAATAAAGGGCACCTATAATTATTATTGAGTAATAGCTATTTGTTTGATTAGAGCTGAAATTTTCACGATGGTAACGCGGTTGCTCTCATGCTTAATGGTAGGTAGGTACTTATATTATTATTTTCTATTTATTTCCTACCTTTTTGAGATAAGGAAAGTAGGCCGCAGACGTTGCTAGGTAAGTTTGTGCTGAAACTTAACTAACTAGCTATAACTTCTTATAGGTGTCGGGTTTCTTCCCCGTGCGCTTCAAATTGGCTCAAATTACCTGAATTAAAAGTGGCTTACGACAGCAGTAATATAGGTTTCAAAAGTCTCAAAAAAATGAAATCTAGTTGGATTGAATGGACAATCTATATATTTAATAACTTTCGCTGATTGCAGTCTTGCTGGTTTCAGTGCAATGAATGCTGCAATCCGTCTCGCCTAATTTAAGGCGACGAAACTTTGGTTCATAGCTTGTTTTTAGTGGCAACCTACTTTATTTTGTTAGGTACTAATGCCACCTTTACCCAGGCACGATATCCTATCAATCTTCATGAAAAATAATTAGGTAACAAGTCAAATCAATTATAAAACAACTTGTTATAACTTACACGTAACTTCATTAAAATTCGATGCGCTTGCTATTTATTTATTTTGTAAATAATAAGTATGTAGGCAAACGCAATAGCAACCTTCATCCAAAGGAATTGCAACATACCTAGGTACCTACCAACTTCCTTCGATGCAATTTAGTTTATTTACGAAATAGGTGCTAAAATGTCTACCTACGCATGATTTTCGTACCTAATCATAACACCTATCTATGTTGAGGAATATTTATGTCATTTTTTTAATTAAAGGTTTACTCCTGCAGGGCTAAACACTGCCGCATCTGCAAACGCTGCGTAGCGTACTTCGACCACCACTGCCCATTCATCTACAACTGCGTGGGCGTTCGTAACAGGATGTGGTTCTTCCTGTTCGTGATGAGCGTGGCCATCAACTGCACCCTGTCCATATACTTCGCCTGCTACTGCCTGCTGCTTGAAGGCTTCGGACTGCTCTATGTCCTGGGCCTCCTAGAAGCAATCACCTTTTGTGCCCTGGGATGGATCCTTACGTGTACTTCGGTAAGATAACGAAAGCTGATTTTTTAGTTTATGTCAAAGTACCTACTTATAGAGACCAAAGTTCGATGTAATAATGTGTATAGGTACCTACTACACATGTTTTCTCGGAATTAATATTTTTTACCTATTCCCAAGGAAAATCATTTATGTATTTTAAAATATTCCGCTTAGAGAAACCAACGTCATTAGTCAAAAGTTAGTTGATTGTTGCAAATAAGTTTTTAATGACACATCAATCTACCCATTTTATATGTGATGTAATTCACGTATTAGTAAACAGGAAAATGCTACTTATATACAAAACAGTGACACTCGCATCTAAGACACCTTCTAGCAACTACTTACTAAATTATTTCTTTTCTTTCACAGATATTGCACGCTTGCATGAATTTAACGACAAATGAGATGTTTAATTACAAAAGATATCCTTATTTGAGGGATAAACGCGGTCGTTACCAAAATCCATTTTCTCGAGGACCTATTATGAACTTGATCGAGTTCTTTGTGTGCTTACCCGACAAGTGCGATGAACAGGATATATTTCACGAAGAGACCATATGATGCGAGGCGCAATGACGCAATGGGCCAAGGTCTGAAAAGGATCTTCGCAAATAATAGATCTCATTATAAATGTATATTTTTGCTAAGCTAAGATTCTATCTGCATATTTGGACGTTATTTTCGTTATAAAGACTCTTTCGAAGATCAAATACTGAGACAAATGAGCTGCGACTGGTTCGAAAAGTTTAGAAAGGCGAGAGTAAGCTCCTTTATTACAAAAAGTATCAGTTAACTGCTAGTTTCATTCTGGTATTAGAAAGTAAGAGCACTGCGTTCGAATACCACAGCACTGAGCATTCAATTTATTGCATTCAACATAGTGTAACTAACTAAATGATGAATCTACTACACGCATCGTCTCGCCGCACGTTACGTACTATAGACTCAATATTCTAAATATTGCTGTCTATTGAACTAATACTAACATATTTATTGTAAGGGCTTGTTAATAAATAAACTACCTATTGTATCCTATTTATGGAGTTTTCTTTAATGTACCCACATGGTAAAAGATTACCATCATGGTTGGTTCATAAAATGTGTATAATTTAAATAAAAGAACTTTATAATGTTGTGCTACAGCAATGTAATTATTATCAAACAATTAAAACGAAAAACAAATTAAGTATTTGAATAAGCTACATGATGTGTGAATATTTTAATAATGAAATGACATTAGTAGGTCGTGTTTGCATTTTAATGAAATAAAATTAATTAATTATAATAATAAATTCAGACATACTTTCTATAAATAGCCTACAATTGTTCACTTTCCTCTTACATACTGGATAAATTGTTTACCCTTCTAATTATCACAATCTCTTACACATCAGTCGATAATACACGTTGTATAAGCACATACGTATATACGAGTTAATAAATAACTTTCAGCATACTAAACTAAAACCAACACAAGCGATGTGGGGACAGACCAGCTGACCCATAATTTTTTACGCTATATTCAGTATTTTTGTTACATTTCAATAGTAAAAAGTTATTTAATTTTCGTATTTTACAGAATATAAATAGCAATGAAGATAAATCCAACGATTTACCTGTAACTTCTGTATCTGCTTTTACAACATGAAACAAATAACTTAAGATCTTATATACCACATATTTCTTTCATAAGTAAGCTCATCGGAATTTGTAATATTATTAGTTTACTGGGACTTTAAAATCATAATATTTGTACTTAACTTCTTACAAATGCAAAAGACTAGTTATCTGCATAACCATATAAAAATAAAATAACAATATGTGGTTTATAATACTGATGTGTGATTACTTCTATCAAATTATATCTATCACATAGATTAACTTGCTCAGACAATAGTAAACTTTAAGTTTACTTTAAAAGTCTGTTAGATGATTTGAAAAAAAAGACATGGTAATGGGACATTTAGATTGCTATAAGGCGAATCATGATTATTTTAATTTCTGTATTATGAAAGTGAAAACTAGGAAGACAGAATAAGCTGCTATGGCGACAATATAAATTAATTAATGTGAAACAGTGGTCCGTTTGACGGCCGCCGCTTCACGCCTCACATGGTAGCATCTAAGGAAGTAGTATCACGCAACTCAACAGGGTCACCAGCTGCTTAGTATTCTATAGCAACTTGTGTTTGATCCATTGACCGCAGTGCATTCAGATAATAACAATTTATGCTTCACAAGTACTTCTAATGTGTTTTTCTATATATTTAATAAGTCTATCTCAAATAGGATTAAAATCTTAAAACATCTATTAAATAAAAATTTTGCGTGGCTCAACATACCCACGTAATCTGCAAAGAGTTAATCATCCTTAGGATTGATTCTGATAGCGGCATCAATTTCTTCTTTGGATTGATTTTCATCTCCCCAGCCCCACAGGTGGTGGGAACCATCACCAGTGCGCTTCACCCTGTTCTTGACAATATCATCGGACACTGTCTTCAGATCGTAAGCCCAGCCAATCTTGGCAAAGAAGTTAATAAAAGTGGTAGTGAAGTTGAGTTTGTTGTTGCCCAGCTCAGCAGTTTTGTAATCCCAGGGGAATGTGTGGTGGTAGTTGTGGAACCCTTCTCCGAGAGCGAACATAGCGACCGACAAGTTTTCCGAAGGCTTGATGCTTTTGTCGTAGGGTTTGTCTCCCCACTTGTGGGCGGCAGAGTTGACGAGCCACGTTACGTTTAGGATGAATGCGTAACGGAACATGGCCGCCACGAAGAACGCATTGGTCCAGGTTTCACCCCAGAAGTACACCGGAATCACGGTAGGCATAACGAAGCAAGCCAAGGGCATCAGGATCAGATAGTATCTAGAAAGAAAAAACTAAAAGTCAGTACCAAATCCATAGAAAAACTTTAAAGGTCACTGGGCACCTTTGTATGGAAACTATACCCACGGCGGACACAAACGAAATATTGCACGATATAATAACCTAAGGCTCTGATTTACTATGGCATTAGTCGCATCAATGTGAGGCACGGGAATCTCGAGAAAATCAAGTGGAAACACCAGTTATAATCCCTATATCAATGAGGATTACCACTGTCAGAATTGGGCCGATTTGAAAAATTCTCATTATGTATTATGTAGGAGAATACACACCGATTAGCCTCATTATCATCCGGCCAGGATCTGATGATGGAAACTCTGAGAAATCGAGGGCAACTCTCAAAAATTGTAGGCATGCACCAAGTAAAAACTTGATATTCGTTGGTATATGGAGTAAGTCTACATGACCGAGAAGTTTGGACCTTACCTGATGATGGAGACGACAGAAAGTCAAGAGAACTCCTCATAGGTATATAGCAATTACCACGTGTTTGGGCTCATTTAATTCGTATTGGCGAGATCTTTGCACAGAGAAAGGTTTGACTGCCATTGTGTGACATGTCAAGTTTTTACTCCATGTGTGCCTACAATTTTCTAGAGTTGCCCTCGATTTCTCAGGGTTTCCAGTTCATCATCAGATCCTGGACATCAAAATTAAGATCTTCCTTCTTTTGAGAAGTCGGTTAGCAAATCAAACTAGCTTTGTGACCTATACAATCCTCTGAAATCTTTTGATTATTATATATTTTTAAACGATCCTGTACATTTTTCTCCATGGAATTTTAATGCAATATTTATATATAATGAAAGGTCTTATTATTCCCTTTAAATTAAAACCATTTTCATTCATGTCCGCCACTTTTCGCAAAGCGGGTCCAATTCGCCCAATGACCTTTGCTTTTAATTGAGTATACATAGGTATAGACTTTATAATCATCATCATAAAAACACAGTAATTAAACAAATACAGATCACATCATGCATTAAGCTATCTTGTAGAGTAGGAATGAAAATTAATCAGGTGAGTTTATTTACAAAAATATTACTTACTTTTTCTGGAATCTGAGAATGGGATCAGCAAGTAAGTCGCTCATGTCAAGTCCCTTGCCCTTTTCCTTGAGGTCGGGATGTTTCCTGACAAGCAGCCAGCCAATGTGAGAGAAGAAGAATCCTCGGGTTGCATTATGAGGATCGGCATCGGTTTCCGAGTACTTGTGATGCATGCGGTGGTCGCGAGCCCAGTCCATAGCGGCATCCTTGAAAAATAATAAATAACATTTATGAATCAATACATAAAATACATACACTCATGTTGTACAACGATCAGGGGTTGCGGGATGGTTCGACAGACTTACCGCGGCCCTGGTACACAAAGGGCTCAAGATAGAACATGGCAGTCAGTAAGAGTCTGACACCCCCCCCCATGTGGGTACAGTGTGAAGGATACACTGCACCCACACTGAGAGGGGAAAAGATTATCAGATGTATACCTAATGCAAAAGCCCCACTGATAGGTATAAATAAAATTTATTTTTTTCCTTCAACTATTCAAGGATAAAAGAGAACAATCTATACTTCAAACCAAGTTCTCATTAAGGATACAGGAAAAGCGTGTTAGTATTGGTTTGCTTATGCATGACAAACAAAAGTTGCCTTGAAGACCATTTTTGTAAAAAACATTATTGAATATTAGGTTTAAATACACAGCGAGAGGGTAGACATTTTTTTTATATGTTCTAAGAATAACAGAATTACTGTCAAAGTCCAAATGTTATCTTACTTCATTATACCTTATTGTGTGTGGTGAGTCATTATATAATTATTTTTGCAGCTACGTAAATGTATTATTTACATAACAGAGAGCATAGAAAAAAAATACTATCATGCCACAAAACCAAAAATATAAGCCTCTGGAATGAATAAGCCAATTCCAAAATAATTTCAATAATATTAACCTCAGCAACTCAATTACTAATGTGAGTGACACATTTTTGCAAAATGCTATTGTAAGCACAAAAAAAAATACAACAGTGACATCATATAACTGCTTTTAAAAATTCCATAACATAAAGTGATAAAATGTCATTACCACTTCTATTTATTTTATCTACAATATGTCATCATTATCTTTTATATTAGATACCTAACCATACAAAATATCCATAATTAAACTTAGATGAGACTTAGATAAAACTCTAATCTTATGATAAGTGGATAATTTGTTGATTACTTTGTTTACAAATTAATAATTATCTATCACAACTTTCTCCCTTTTGATTTTGTCTATGAAACTTCATAACATCCCTTTTAACATCGTCTGAAATAAATTATTAGTTATCTCACCTGGAAGGCCACCGTGTTAAAGATGACCAGGATAACTCGAAGTGGCCATTTGGCTTTGTAGGACTTGTGGGCCCAGAGGCGATGTGCTCCAGCTGTGATACCAAGTCCCGAGATCACATACAAGATGTAGGCTGAAAATAAACATAGCATGTTAAGGATGTGTGCTCAATCAGTGCATCACTAACTAGAAAGATTATGCAACTAGCCATTTATTGATGCTACAGTTATTTAATCATTTTTCATGGTTAAAAAATGCAATGTTGTTTAATAATAAACAAAACTCACCAAAAATGTCTGTCTGCCATTTAGCTGAGAAGAGGAACAAATATCCTCCGTACAGAGCCGCTAAGTGAAGATACGCGAACAGTAAGATGTTCCTCCACACCAGTTGCTTGGGCCTGTTGTCAGCCTTCTGCACAGGTGGAGTAGCCAGGGCCAGGTCCGGCGTCGCTGCATCACTCTCGAAGAGCACTCCGTTCACGTCCTCCGATATATTTGGAGCCATCTTATTGAACTTGTGAGGACTGATGACAAATAAAATGTTTTAATCACAACCCCACAATACATTGGACAGGATGTAATTGTAACTAAGTAATACACACTTTAATATCACAGCTCTGCCTACGAGCTTAAAATTAAATGTCTCTAAAAAAAGTTTGCAACTAAAACAAATGAATTTCTAAATTATGATTTCCTCAAAAGTTTTCCTAAGTAATCCACTGTAATAAATTGCATAATATATTTTAGACTTACCTACCGACTCAGTAAATGATCAATTTCGAGATATTAAATTATATAAAAAAAAAAAACATTAAATATTTAACCCTGAGTGCTTGTCGCCCGCTCGGGTGACAGACATTTCCCCAAACTCGAAATATTGAATGAAATAGGGATGTGCAAAGCCTTTACTAAGTAAGAGATAAATATATCGAATATCGGTAATTACCGGTTTGAAATATGTTTTGTATTGATTATTGACATTAATTTATTAATTTGTATTTTTTATATTAATTAATATTAAAAGAAACATTTAAAATGTCGTATATATATTTTTATCGTATCTAACTAGTTTTTTAAAGAAAAGTTAAATTTAATTCAATTTTCATGTATGTACGTGATGATGAGAAATAAATAATATTTGATTTCATTTGAAACTGTCTATCGTCGGCGTCAGTGCAGGACCTTCTAAATGCAAAAAAGTTATTTTTACAGGAGGCAATAAAAACCTTCTTAAACATATTGTGCGCTATTTGTTACAATTTTTTTTTTTTTTTTTTACCGACCGAAGATGCTTGATATTTAATTGTTTGTTTTTCACTAGATGGCAGGACACGTCAAGGGGTTATTTTCATCAAAAAAATGTTTTCGTCAAAACTAGCAGTTACAAGGTACTGCACTGACGCCGACGCTATGTTGCATCAACTTCACGTTAACGTCAGTTTTAGATATCTTAATAGAGAATAAAAAAAAACAGTACGTAGGCATTGAATATTGGAATATAAAAAAGGCCATATGAAAATATTTCACCGCACGAGTCCACGTGGTTTTGTCAGGGGTAATTTTACTAGGTAACAAACAAATTTAATCGGGTCTTCTGGCGTCACACCTTGACTCTACAAGCACTAACACTAATATTCTGTGTTAACGTAGCTTAGTTACCCAAAAAAATTCCAAAGAATTGTGCAATTTAATGTGTTATTTAAAACCGATACCTTAAATTTTTCTTATCCAAGTTTAGTCAATAACAACTAATAGACGGTAGGTCATTCTTTGCAATTTTGTGCGGGCGGCACCGTGAGAAAGATTTATATTTCTTGACATTCTTCAGAAACTATTTTTATTGTACCTAGGTGAATACCGTGAAAATTGCGTAAAGTAAAACGAGCGTAATAAATAAAATAATTAGTACGAACAGACGTCTCTATTTCCTGTAAGCAAATACCAACTGCTGTGGTGTCAAAAACGACATACCCAGCACATTTCTACGTTACTTTCTAGACTTTATATAAGTAGGTACTCGCGTAGAGGTACGCGAAGTATCCAAAATATTATAAACAAAAACTAATAATCTCTGATATTAATGGAAAGTATCCACATACTTTTGTTTGACCTTCAATTGACTGCACTAAAGTTACTTACAGGTGATATCGGTAATCTCAAAACACTCACACTTCACTATTGACAAAACCTATCTCCACTAAATAATATCCGGAATAATAAAATCTACTCACCAATTTATTAATTTCAGGTAGGTATTGTGAACCGATTGAATAACCGAGGACGTGTGGGAATTCTTCTTCGCTGAGAGCTTTTTATATGAATGTATTATCTGACAAAGTCGCAACTGAAATAAACAATAATATTAACAAAAAACGAGCCGGCCGGTGTAATCGATAAGTTCACGTGCTGGACTATAGACCTACCTACTAGCTAGGCCACGCTCGTGGCGGTCGTTCCTGTCAAACTGAAATGAGCGAGCGCTATGGTAGGAGCAACGATTGCGCGTGGATTGGATGGCGAAGTGGCGCGATGTCGACGACCACGTCACTGGCTCGTCACGTAGATGGCACGATGTACAGTTGTGATCAGGCGATATTATGGTCGAAATTCGCGGGACGGTGCCGGAGTTCGAACTTTGTTATGGCTGATGCTGAGTAAATAAGTAAACATAGGATGGTTAATAGATCCAATGTTCAAAGTGACAAAATTAAAAAGACGTCACCTACTTATTATATAGGTATAATATAGTACCTACCTATATGTATTTGTATGTAAGGCTATAAGGGCTGTTATTTTTAATTTAGTCCTCACCTAAGTAGGTACCTATGCGGTATGATTAATGTCGTATATGTAGCCTTGATTAAACCTTATAGGTACCTACTTACTAAGGCTAGTGTATTCTAACCTACGAGGTATAGTAGGTAGCTATATAATACCTACCTACTATTTACCTATAGGTAAGTATGTAGGAAGGTACCTACATCTATGTATTTAGCGATTTGACCAAATCCCTATTTTTATCATATCCCTGCGACATATACAGTCAATGACACCAGTTCATTGTAATTTTGACTTTGACTTTGACTTAGGTAGGTAACTAGATAGGTACAGACGACAGCACATCAAGTTACCACAATCTTTCAAATTTCTGCACTCGATTTTCAACCTTATCCCAATGGAGGTAAGTAGGTTAACGTTTGATTGGTAAAATTTGACAGATTCGTATACGTTGACCTGCTGTCGTCTGTACCTAATAGATAAGACAATAGGTAATTTTATATAGGTTGTGAGTTTTTAGTAGAGGTAGGTAAGGCTATAAATAAACGATTTTTTTGCAAGGCTTGAGTAGCTTTTGTTTACATTTGGCTAGGTACTTACGCGTTTATTAGGTAGCACTGATAGCAGCATGGTAGCAGGAATTTTGTTCTAGAGAAATTTTAGAATTACCTACTTATCTAGGTAAGTATAGAAAATATTCTACAATACAATTTACCTAAGTAGGTACCTACTAACGATAAATATCTCTATATTACATGCCTGGTAAAGCCGTAGAAACTTAACTAGGTAAACGAAAGTTTGATCCTTGGGAAGGGTAAGTGCCGACCGATAGGATAGATAGGTACTTAGGTAGGTCTAGGTACACCTTACCCCTTGCTTTTGATCTTTGTACCTACAATAAAAACATATTAGTCGCGAAGAAGAGCCCGTGGCTAAGTCAAATCGTTCGATCATAAGTTTAAGCAATGCTTGGCACGGTCGGTCCGTGGATGGGTGACCATCTTGTTATAACGAGTTCTTCTATGTTTCGAAAGGAACGATACACTGGTGGGTCCCGTCTGTCATTAGACTACCTATCTTTGGCAGTCGTTACGGTTAATCAGAAGCCATAAAGTCTGACAACCAGTCTTACCAATGGGTATCGGGTTGCCCGGGTAATCGGGGTGTGGAGGTCAGACAGGCAGTCGCTCCATGTAAACCACTGGTTCTCAGCTGCACTCGGTTAGACTGGAAGCCGACCCCAATGTAGTTGGAAAAAGGCTAGGCAGACGATGATGTTGTTAAGATGCGAGTGAAACCGCGTGAAACCGCTAATCTATACCAATATTATAAAGCTGAAGAGTTTGTTTTAACGCGCTAATCTCAGGAACTACTGGCCGATTTGAAAAAATATTTCAGTGTTAGATAGACCATTTATCGAGGAAGGCTATACGCTACTTTTTATCCGGGTACGCCGAGCAGTTCCCACGGGACGCGGGTGAAACCGCTGGCAGAAGCTAGTAATCTATAAATAATGTTTCGCTTGCGCTTGAGATAAGGGAACAAAGTCTGACCCACTCAATCATCTACACCTTTTGAATGAGTCATGCGATTTAAGTGAAGAAGTGTGGGTCGTGCTGTATGTGTGTGCTTTCCAGTATTTTTTTTAGTAGTGTACACTATATTAACTAAGTACACTTGTAAAGTACATACTTACCTTGGTGCCTGTACTAACTTAGGGGTCGCAATACCTGATCATTTAAGCAATACCGGTATTTTCGGTATTGGCTCCGGACCAATACCGGTATACCGGTATTTTCGGAATTTCCGAGATTAAGCTAAAGTCAGCAAACACACAATGCCGGATTTTTTATGGGACCTGCCCCCACCCTCCAATAGACTTGAAAAGTTGAAACTAGTGTCATCAAAAACGTCCCATTCGGCAGATCATGCTTATCATGACGATTTACTCCAAATTATGGAACTTAGGAAATTACGACATTCTAGTATCCTTCTTAATCAATTTAATTTAAGCTTGTTAACAAATTGCTCACACGATAAGTTGTCATTTACCGGAGTTTGGAAGTCGGTAATTGATACGCCCGTGTATCGGAGAGCATGTTATTGTCGGTCCTGCGCCTGATCTATCTCCGGGCTATGAGAGTAAGGGAATAGGGGGTGCACCTGTATCTGCGCAAATGCTTGTTCACTGTAATATGGTCTGCGCAGCCGGTTGATTTGATATGAGAACAGCCGCCGTGGTCGACAATCGGCCTTGGATGCCATTATATATATTTGGCAGTCGTTACGGGTGGTCAGAGCCAGAGAAAGTCTGACAGCCCGGGTAACTGGGGTGGGTTGTGGAGGTCAGATAGGCACTCGCTCCACGTAAAATTCTGGTTCTCAGCTGTATTCGGTTAGACTGGAAGCGGACCCCAACATAACTGGGAAAAAGCTAGCTAGACGATATAATTGAATATGTATTTTAGCTTTGCTCACCGAATACTCGGAGTTGGTAGACCAAAGCTGATTATTATTTTCATGATGTAGAGCCGATACTTCAAGAGCAATGCCATTTAAGTTCCATCGGGATGTTACTAGTATTTTTAAACCGACTTTCCGAAGAGCTCTCCCGTCTGCAATTTTAATTAAATGGCGTGTAACTTTTTCTATTTGTGTTTGTTTATATTTATTTTACTAAAATCGAAAATACCGAAAATCCCGGTTTTTGTAAAACGAATACCGGTATTAGTTAGACCTGAATTTAGTCCGGTATACCGGTATTTTCGAATACCGGTATTCCGGTTTGCGACCCCTAGTAACTACTAACTATAGGTACGGAATATTACCGTGCTATAGGACCCAATAAATATAGGTACTAAAATAATAAGAGCTATACCTACACAGAGTAGGTACCTACTTATCTAAGTAAAAAACAATCTTGATGCAACTTTTTATTTAAAGTTAAAATGCCGCTAACACCAATGTAAATGCAATTTAGCACGCATTCAATTTAGTCATTATTTTGCAGAGAACAGCAGATTAAGCACCGCATGCTTGTTATCACTACATAGTATAAAACAAAGTCGCTTTCTCTGTCCCTATGTACGCTTAAATCTTTGAGACTACGCAACAAATTTTATGCTGTTTTTGTTAATAGATAGAGTGATTAAAGCGGAATATTTATATGTATAGTAACATCCATTAAATAGTGGAGAAATACTGTTATTTTGCATTACACCCGTGCGAAGCCGGGGCGGGTCGCTAGTATGTGCATAAAGAGTTGGCTTTCATTCCACTTAGATAACCGTACACCGACCTGCACGTAGCCCAGCTGTAAGTGGTTATTTCGTTTTACTATGCTTATGTCTCCTTACTTACGGTGAGTTGCACCATTTATTCATAAGGATAACCAAACTTGTCAAATCCCCGATTTAACCAATTTGGTTATCATTATAGTCAAATGGTGCAACTCGACCTTAGTAAGTTTAAGGGGTACGGTCAGTGTCAAAAGTAGCTGCGCAAATCAACATTTTTAAAAGTGCCTAACATCGTCTAGGGTAATAAATCCTAACCTTCAAAAAAATAGATGAGTAGTCCGGTAAGTTATTGACGACACCTTGTGTAGCAGTTTTGAAAATTTAGATTTCTTCAGTTACTTTTCCTGACTGTATCTAATGGAATGCCAATACATGTCGTGATCCTTATCGATGCTTCTATAGATTTTTATTGGATACAAAGTGTCGTCTTATGCATCGGGTACGTGTTCATTCAGACGAATCACTCCTACTAAGGATCTGCGTCTTTGAATGATAACATGTAGGGTGTCATTGTGTGCCCAATGTGTCAAACACTCCAAATTAAAAATTCGTAAATATAGGTATAAAATATGTATTTCATAACTTATTATAAATCTAATTAATCGAATTTTATAAGGTACACATACGCATAAACGTTAAAGTACGTAAGTATTTATTATACTAAAATTAGTCATCACCTGCAGAACATAATTATTCATTAAAAAGAAAATAGAATTTAATAAAAATTTAATCATAATCTTGATCTTCATTTAGCAATATGGCAGGCCATTTAGCAGTGGCTGGTGGCAACATGGAAAACGGACACAGAAGTAGCCCCTGCACTGAGCCCAGAGTGTAGGTGCCAAGGCAATTGAGGGCCCACTCGTAGTTTACCGGCACTACTTTTTGCCCCGCTGCGAGATCTGAAACAGAATGCATCAATTTACTACTTCTTCCAAATCATCAGTCTTCAACAAACGATACTGGCATTATCTTGCAGTCAAACCGGTTTCCGCCCAATACCAGTTATTATACGCATGTGCACGCATGTAACAAGTTCGATATCAAAATTATAATAACAGCGTACCAGATCCATTAATTACTTGTAACAATAACATGGTGGTTTGAACTTATTATAATTACTGATGAGAAACATACAGGTAGACCTATTTATTTCGTTTCAGCGCAATATTTCGATAGGATACGCCAGTTGTTGTTTGTATAGGTAACGGTGCAGGTGCCAGCACAAACAAGTTCATAAGAATAATATCCGCATTCAGTAGATACGATTTCTGCGTGTATCTTAGATTCTCTTAATTATGTTCTAAAGGATGTAACGCTCGATTATGAACTATAGTTTCTGGTGGTTTCCAGAGGCTGAAGGAACTGCTGGTTTATACGGGCATTTTAGGATATCTATTTAATGTTGTTAAATAAGTAGTACATAGTACTACTTATTTAACAACATTGTTTTAAAACGTGTTTGCATTTGGCATCGGCGTAATATTTTATGTATGTGGCACTTTATTATTAATCAAACTAGGATTATTTTTAGGTTTAAAAACAAAGTAATATTGATATAGCTCGGCCAATATTTTCCGCTCGCTGCCCTAGTATCAGCAGTTGTATTCAATGTAAAGAGGTAGCTGCATTTTTTCTGTACAGGGAAAAATGTAAGTGGCCTTTATATCGAATACAATGAATTCTATACTTTATTCAAACCATAGTGTACGTATTCGGAGGTGAAACTGATATCATGCATTAGGGCAAGTCTGTGCAAACTACACGTGTTATCCACGACACGTGACACGAAATATGGATTGAAATTATGTATTGTACCGACGTTAATTTGAATCATGGTAAACTTATTTCTGCAAAGATTAGACAATACATTGTAGTATTGTATCACACATGATCTGATGTACGCGTCACATAAGATCAAAGATGACGTGTTTATAATATAAACTTGACCTTACACACTTGATTTCCATCACAACAAGTGAATCACAGCGAACATACAAAGTACCAACCGGGTACAAAGGTTCAAGCTATTTTTGTACTGATACGTCATCTTGGGGGTTTCTTTATTGAAAATATTTTTTTCCACTCGAACAAGAATCTGTCGAACAGTATCTAATGGCTAAAGGTCGATTTACATCAAACGAACATAGAGCTAGAGCTAGAACAAGAGCATTCTTTCGTGATCTTTTAGTGTAAACGAAAACTAGAGGTATCCATTTACATCAAACGAACATAGAGCTAGAGCTAGAACAAGAGCATTCTTTCGTAATCTTTTAGTGTAAACAAAAGCTAGATCGAATGTTCTTTGCTCATTCGTGTCAATTCTGTGGTTAGTAAGTATTGGTAGTGCTTCGTTATGTCTGACTCTGACAGCGATATCATTATTGCAAGTGCTGCATTTATTATTTTGTCACAAAAACTCAAAAATAAAAGAAGGAAGAGACGTTGGTGGGTTACAAATTTAATGCATCGAAGGAAACTTGATAATGTAGGTGAAACAATGACGGATATGCAAAAACAAGAAGAAAGTGGACAATTCCAAAACTTTTGTAGAATGGCGCCAGAGGATTTTGATCATTTACTATCTCTGACCAGCGAAAAAATTCGTTATTAATTCATTAATAAACATTTTTCTTGAGACCAATCGATAACTTAATCGATAAGATACGTAAACAATCGCTAGAACACAAAAACGCTTTGATGAGACCGCTCAGTGGCGCGAGCACGTCCGAACACGCTAGAACGCTCTAAGCAACTGTTCGCGCGCTCTTGCGCCGTTTACATCAAGCGAGCGAGCATTCTTAGAATATTCCATAGAATCTTTGCGAACGCACTAAGAACAACGAAGGAATGCTCTACGCCTGTTTACACTAGAAGAATTAGCTGTAGTGGGGATAGAATGAGCATTCGCTCGTTTGATGTAAATCGACCTTAATGGTGTACGCATACCTGCCAGAGCCTAGGGAATAGTCCCTAGAATTTTATCTTTTCGGCGCGGTCAATTCTGACAGACGTGCATTGTACTTATTCAATTTACTCTTTAATCTGCATCCTATGTTTTTGAATACAAAAATAAATAACATCGAGCCTTTTTGACTTTGCCAGGTGGAAGAGATTACATCGAAGATATCATAAAACATAAGATGAAAGTTTATACGAATAATCTATTTCTGTTTATCCTACTGTTTATTTATAACTACCTGTTTATCGCGGTTTCACTCGCGTCCCCGGATATAATAAAGCCTATGTCACCCGGGAATAGTGTAGCTTTCCAAAAATGTGACTGTCAAACATTTTATTTATCTACTAGCTTCTGCCAGGGACTTCGTTCGCGGATCATGTCGCTTATGCCAGCGACAGTGCGTTTTCCCAACATTTCCCTTCACTGCTCTGCTCCTATTGATGGTAGCGTGATGAAAAGTATCCCATTTTATGCCCAGGATAATAAGGTATAATTATACCGAGTTTCATCGAAATCGAACCGTTAGTTTTCACGTGATGCCTGAACATACAGACAGACAGACAAATTGTTTTTAATCACATATTTGGGTTTGGTATCGATCCAGTAACACCCCCTGCTATTTACTTTTTCAATATTTTCAATGTACAGAATTGACCCTTCTACAGATTTATTATATGTATAGATGGGAGCTACTCCCATCCATGTGCAGAATGTACCTAGTTCCCTCGGGAGGCTGCGAAACCACAGGCGACTAGTTTGAGATAAAGCCTTACATATAAATCGGTCCTCTTGCGTATGCTCCGGTTCGGCCAGTAGAAAGGCGAGTTGGTGCGATTCATCGGATATTCTGATTTGTTTTTGATCTGACACGACGCGACCGCCAGCGGCCAGTAGCATATTCTGAAACAACAATAAATGGTTAGTATGGTTGCAACTACGTTGTTCAAATAAAATTTAATTGAATATATTTTTTTGTATTTTGCAACATTATGGCAGATTTTTTTGTGAAATAAAGTTTTGGTCTACATTATATCCTTATCTTGCGAATTCAGTATCAAAATATTCTTTATCGGCTTAAAGCGTGTAATAATGGATTTAAATATCTCTAAGTACCTTATCATGATTTTACGGCTCTGTTTTAATCACAACTAGGGATTGCAATCCAGTATCATTTTCAATCCGGCCGGATCCGGCCGGATTAGCAAATATGCTGAAGCTGAAGGCTATATGTACTTGGCCCTCACTCTCTGCATGACGGGTCCTCACCGGACACGGTTGCTTCGGGAGGTACCTGCCTGTCCCCGTGGCGGCAATTGGCGGCGGCGATCTCTCGCGCCCAGCCCTGGTTCAAGCCATGGTGAGGGGGCGAGAGGAAATGGGATGCCGTCGCCTCCTTCTGCGGAGCAGTTATGCTAGAGAAGGAAGCGGCGGAGCGACTGCGTATTTGTACCGCTCATCCCAGCCGCCGCGGTGAACCTGGTGGACAACACGGCCGGGAGTGTCGAGAGATGCTCCCGGACATCGTAGGCGTGGGTCTGTGGGCGGTGAGTTTCGGGTGGCTCATCGTCCATCCGTCTCCTAGGAGACGACAGTCCCTTGTCGGCGGCGCGCGTTGTTCCACGCGCTCCTCAAAGAGGTCAACAAATCCCAGCGGGGCCCACCAGGGCCAGAGCCTGACGGGGCTGCGGGATCGTTCGAAAGAGTTACCGCGGCTTTGGCACACAAAGGGCTCCAGAAGGAACACGGAAAGCCTGATACTTTTTTGTTTGATAGGGTATACTTCCCAGGTGGCCCCATATTCGTCAGGTCAGGATCTGATGATGGAAACCCTGAGAAATCGAGGGGAACTCATGGAAATTGCAGGCAAGCATCGAGTGAAAACTTGATATTCAGTTGATTATGGGTTAATTATTGGTTACGACTGCCACAGTGGGTACTATAATATTATAGTTTCATTCAGACCCCAAAACTGAAAAGCATAAAATACAAATCTTTTTACCAAAAAAAATAACCATCTTCACAAAACACTGAAAGGGATCAAATAAAACCTTTCACATAGAAGTCGGTGGCAAAATAAACACAGTCAACAGACCTGCAGACACCGACTTCTAGAGCCATGTGAAAAGTGTTATTTTGTCCCCTTTTCTCTCTCTATTTATTACGAAGTCATTTATTTTTTAAGTATTTCCTCATAATCTGTTTCCCTTTACTTTTGACTCGCCGATAACTTTATTTTTCTTGTACTAGTACTAGTACCTCTTTAAATGTATTTTTCGGGATTTAGAGTTTACCGGATCCGTTGCGTTAGTGCCGGATCCGGTAGGTCTAAAAACACACCGGATCCGCCGGACCGGATTGCAATCCCTAATCACAACATATGCAATAAACTATAATCAGTATGCATGACACAAAAACACAACACTGTTTACTTCCGATCTCGTGTGCGAGTCACGTGTTTGTGTAAACATGAAACTAGTATTACCGCTACAGTATTATTAATAGAGAAGATATTTCTAGATTACCTAGTAATATCTTAAGTAACGTTTATTTAGTTGTGATAGGTTAAAGATCGTAAGCAAGCGTGCTCCGATCACGCTGGGGACAACTGCTCGATAATGATGCAATAACTATCATCCTCACGTCTACATTGTAAATGGCGGTACATTTCCAGTGAACAATGCAAACTTGACCCCTAAGATTTCGCGTGCAGTCACCACTTATTTATATGTCTGTATGTACAGACGGCAGCACATCACGTTACCACAATCTGTCAAATTTCTGCAATAGATTTTCAACCTTATCACAATAGCGGAAGGTTAATGTTCGATTGGTAAAATTTGTCAGATTCGGGTACCGTGACCTCTGTATAAGGTAATAATTATACCTTCTAACAGCCATTGGCTTGATGAACTTCGACCCGAGTATGCATAGGTACAAGATTACCATACTTGCCTAGTCGGTCTGGTACCTACTTTATTTTTTGGTGGGAAATCTTGAAAGATGATCTAACGCAATCATTAGGATTGTTCTAATCTAACTGCTGCTGGGGAGTTTGTTGCGCCACTACTTCCCCGCAAAAACACGTGGGAAGTGGTGAAGAGCGGGCGTTTTTGGAGCTGTTTCATGTAATTTTTGAAAAGTGCTGTTTTTCAGCCCAGTTTGAATAAATACTTTTTGATTTAAAAATGACCTGCGTGGGTGCAGCGTGAGGAGTGTCAAATTATTACTGACTAAAACCCACTATGTTCCTTCTAGAGACGTTTATGTACCAAGGTCATGGTAACTCTTACAAACAATTTACGGTACAATTTGGGAGAAATATTGCTTAAAAAGTAAGAAGAGATAATAACTTCAAGGTAGCTTAAAAATACAGATAATGGCAGTTAATCGTAGGTTAATGTCAGTAGAGACTTTTTTAAATGATCATGATCATGGTCTCCTAGCACGTACGGACTAATGTAAACATACCGATATTTAAATACACGAATATCCTAAACTAGCTTCTGCCAGCGGTTTCACCCGCGTCCGGTGGGAACTACTCGGCGCACCCGGATCAAAAGTAGCCTATAGCCTTCTTCGATAAATGGGCTATCTAACACTGAAAGAATTTTTCAAATCGAACCAGTAGTATCTCAGATTAGCGCGTTCAAACAAATAAACACTTCAGCTTTATAATATAAGTATAGATTAATAATGTAATAGGAATAATCGAATGGTAAATTAAACTCTTCAATCTAATTAACTAGCGTGATCCAGAACTCTTTTTATCGAAAACTGATCACAGAAACTCAAGATACTGGTGAAACTGTTTATGCGATAACAATTTGTAGAGACAATTGTATTATAACCATTGTTGCATGCTCCGTCATATTTTAATGTCGTGGTGTATCATAAAGAAGCATTCATTGCAACATTCAAGGATACTTTTAAATATTCTTACCTTCAAAGTGTCGACATCGAGAACGCTGAATGGTGGATCGCAGTAAAACTTAATCCCTTCAAACAACTTTTTCTTCGCGAGTCGAGAGCGCCTGGGTCCTGGTTCCCCTGTGCTATCTAAAGCCTCGAAATGTTCCTACAACAGGCAATAAAAGTTGTTATCAAAATCATAAGAACAAAGTTCATTTTGGATTGTATTTTGTTTATTATTGTTGGCAATTAAAACAATAATTATAATCGAAAGCTGTTAATCTGTTTTGATGATAAATCATTATTTATTTTATCAACATAAATGTTACAACTCATCGCCGATAAGAAGTCACAGGACCGTTACAGGACATGGAAATTTTCAGGTGATATGTCAATATGACACCTGTTTATATTTTTGACTCATCAGTAGTACACGACTTCTGTGAATACTTATCGCAATCAACGAATAAGTTTATTAGTTAATTCTAGTTTTATATTGGAAAGATGAAAATACATGTGTTATCATTTCAATGCTTTTACGGATATTATAGGATTATACACGTGGCGTACAATAGTCCACACTGACTTGTGAATCACTAGTATCACGCAATAGTTTGAATTGATCACTGACGTGGTCTGTGTCTTACTAATGATCAAAAACAAGTGCTTTTTTGACCACCTTTGTTGGCTAATTTTATAATTTTACCAGGAAAGCGCAAATCCGACATAGTGAAGACTTAGAAAAGGAAATTTTCTCCTACCATTATATGATTTTCAATTTATTCGAATAAAAAATAAATGCGAATGCGCAAAAAACGAAGTTTCCTTTACAAAATTGTTGATAAAATTTTGTTGCTGGAATTATTTCAAAAACTAAGTAAATATCTGAAGTGAATATGACAACAAAAATTTTCTCAACAAAAATTTAGCAATTTACGAAAAGGACTTGTTGCATGGACATAAGCGTGTACAGACGACAGCAGGTCAACGTATACCAATCTCTCAAATTTTACCAATCGAACATTAACCTTCCACTATTGTGATAAGGTTGAAAATCTATCGCAGAAATTTGACAGATTGTGACTTGATGTGCTGTCATCTGTACAATGTTGCGCCTAAATAAATAGAATTTTCGATTTTGAAACCGGTGATGCTGATATTTATTTCAGTGATTCTAAAGCGAAGCGTGCATAGGATTAGAATAAGTTTTTACCTCATTAACAATTTCCTTAGTCTGCAAACATTTCTTGACCCATTCGAATGATACAATCCATTTTGAAGCGGCTAATGCGCACATGTACTTCACAGACCTAGAAAGCAAGGGGGTGTTAATGAAACGGTGCTAAGTTTTGCTATATGGACAATCCTTATGAACGCTTAATTATAATTAGCGAAAAATGACGTAATTGCGACTGAATAAAATAAACAACAAATTCTAAAATAATGGAGGGCTAAACATGTAAAATAATATAAGCTCCGGGGTATAGTTTCGGGATCGCGGGGGGATCACGGGAATCAACTATAAATATAAATTTTGCTAATAACCTTTGTGACTTATTTTCTTCATCAACACCTACAATTAAGTGCGTGATATCCTTTGTGTACTTCTCCACATAACTCCATTTGTGTTCATTGCAGAGAATCTTTACTCTTGCAATTTCACTAGTTGTTAAACATGAGCCAGCTAAACAATACTTTCTGTTGGTGTTGACGGCCATGTTCCTAGCCATCAGTGGCCGCGCCGTGGGCGTCTTGGGCGTGTTTTCAAACGCTTTACTCATAAACTCCCTTTCTTGTGTCGTTTTCGCTACTTCAGAAGTAGGACAAAGAGTCTGTTCTGGATCATTATCATCATTTTCATTTTGAAAATTGAGTGATTTTCTTGCCATTGGCGTAGATTTATACTGTATATGATCTGCAAACTTGGTAATAGTAAGTGGTGTCTCCAATGCTGGGTTTTGGGCAGCTTCAACAACAGTAGCATCTCTTACAGATTCAGTTACAGTGTCAGTCAAGTTAATTATACTCCTTATTGAAGATGTGGATTTTCTTAAGGATATCTTCTTTGTTTCACTCAAATTAATTTGTGATTGATTTGATGTACTTGCTCGATTCAGTTTCGGAATTGATAAGTTTCTAGAAATAATAATACAGTTTAGTAACACATTGACATACAGCAAATTTTATTTAGAGTAAACATTAATATTATAAGAATAATTACTTCTGGGGTGTTTCCTCCACAACACTCTTGTCTGAATCATCATAGTCTTGTGACTCATTTTTTCTATTTGTTCTAACAATGGCACCTTGATTCTCTTGGGAGGAGTTATGATGTACAACTGGTGTCAAAAAATCTTCAGCCTGTTGTGGCATCTGAAATAATAAATTGATACATTCAATGATAGATCATTATTCAGCTAGGAAAATTTGTTCAGTTGAATGGTTTAAAAAAAATCTGGAGTAAAGCAGATTACACTCACTTGGTCATGTTTGACAGCTTCTGAATTTTCATCTTCCTTTTCCAAAATAGAAAAAACATTTTCACTATGTTTTTCATTAAAATATTCATTTAAATTGGGAGTTATTTCTTCATTCACTTGGTTTGTGACCTTACTTATTACCTGCGTTTTTTGTATCTGTGATGTACTTCTAATGTTTTGAGAAGGTTCTTTACTGGTGCCAATCCTTGTATCCTTTAAAATGGAAGAACTGCCTATGTCTTGACTTTTTCTGATGTCTTCCATATCAGCATCAATGCTGGCAAATACTTGACCCATAACCTCATCATAGTTTATTGGTTCACTGTCAGGTTGTACATCTTTTCCTTTATTCTCTTTTGCGGAGTTTATTTTTACCTTCTTGTTTTTGGGTACCACTCCCTCATCATTATTATCTCTATTGCGCTTCTCAGCCAGTTTTTGGGTCCTGACCTTACTTTGAACAGTGGAAAGCAGTATTTCTGAGGGTGCATGCTCTTTTAAAAGATGTACATTAGCTTCTTTAACTGAACCACTATTGAAAATGTCTAAATCATTTAAATCATCTATAGCTTCAGGCTGCTGAATGATTTTGCTGGCAGTTTGTCCTCTGGCTTGTGTTAGAGTGACCACATTACTTATGTCTTTTTCAACAACTGATTCACACTCCATTATTTTAGATAGTTCTTTTTCAACACTTTCAGTGATTTCAAAGTGAGCAGTAGCTGTTTCAGCTGATGCTGTATTTTTCTTTTCTGAAGTAGTTTTATTTAAGTTGGAGTTTACTACTGGTAGTTTGTTACAGTCATTTATATTTATTCCAGTAGTTAGTTCAATATTTTTGTCAGCTGTTTGTACATCTTGGTCCTTGGTTCTGACATTTTCTATGTTAATGTCCGCTATTTGATGGGGACCTAATGATGTTTGAATTTCTCGATCTCTGTTAATTTTTATTTGTACATCATTGTGTTTCTTCTTTATTACTATGTTAGCAATTGTATTTCCTACTTTAATAGAAATCTCTATGTCATCAGAATTTTCGGAAGTAACTGGTGTTGTAGTATCGTGATTCACAGCAAAGTCATAATTATTCACCTTTTTCGGATTCAATGCACTTTTTTTAATAAATGGCATTTTTGTTGTTACCCCTTCAGAATGTTCAAGATGTGGAGCACTAGTCAAAACTTCTTTATTTTTTATATTATTCTGTTGATCAGGATGTGTAACAACATTTTGTGGCTCGCTGCTCACACTTTGTTCAGATTTTTTATCACAGTTTATTTTTTCTTCAGATTGCAT
This sequence comes from Heliothis virescens, assembly GCA_002382865.2. NCBI lineage: Eukaryota > Metazoa > Arthropoda > Insecta > Lepidoptera > Noctuidae > Heliothis > Heliothis virescens. The sequence continues at coordinate 8,089,939 of NWSH02000008.1, forward strand.
TGCTTGAGTTTTGGTGGCATTTTCTGGCTGTTTGTCATCACTTGTATCCATATTAATAACTTGATTTTCCTTATTACTATATTCTGGAGTATTGTCATCAATGTTGTAAACTGGTGGTGTAGCTACAGGTGTATTCACGGCAGGCTTAAGGTTCTGTGTTTTCTTAACCATTTCAATTGAGACATTTAATTTGCTTCTATTTTGTTTGTTCAACTTACTGAATTCCTTTCTCATTCTTTTAACATTATTCCAATTTTGTTTTGCTGATTTCTTATCATTATCACCACTGGAGTCTCTAGAACTATGCATGTTAGAAGAATTGTCATGTGTTCGGGCATTGGAATTATTATTTTTTACTTCTCTTTTTCTAGAACTCCTACGAGGGTTATCAGTATTATATTCAGTGTCCTCTATAAAAAACGGTTCTATATCCATAGGACCCACTACATTGTCATATTTTTTTGCAGTTTCTTTTGGATCTGGCATTGGCTCAATTTTGTCCCAGTCATCCTGTGCTGGTGGCACATGAACTACTTTTGGAGGGCTCGCAACTTTCTTGGTATTTGTATGAATGATTATATTGCTAGCTGAAATCTCTAATGGATTGCTCGGTTGTTGTATGTCTTGTGAGAATGTTTCAGAATTCTGAATGGGTGCCGAAAAATGATTTTGAGAGCTAACTAGCCAGTCCTTAACATTCTTATCTGGATCTTTTTCCGAGTCAATTTCACCTGGTGTGTCAAGTTTAAACTCATCCACTGTAAATTTATAATTATCAGATTACATTATGTTGTAGGTATTAATTGTATATAAACATACATAACATTTCTATCATAACATACTCACATTTAATATTAAAAAGATTCTTGAATGCTTCACCAAGTACTTGAACATGGTCTGTCAGTGTTTGAAGTGGAATATTTAGTTTCAAAGTTTTACGTTCAAGCGGTGTTGCACAAGTTGGGCATGTTCGACGGCCTCGCCAGCACGTATGACACAAAGTGTGACCACAAGCAGCTGTTGCAGGAGCTATGAAGTATTTACAACTGGAATATAAAATAAAACACATCTTTATGCCAGTCTCCAAAATATATAAGTAGTAGGTAAACCACTACGCCTCCTTAGAACAACATACCATTCTAAACAAGTAACGAGGTCTATTTGGTTGGATGCTAGTTTCGATAACTTGGTCAGGTCCAAGTCTTTAAGACTCATTTTTGCCAGAGCAGTGAGGGTATTATTCTATACCAAGTTATTCATCAGAACCAGTACGCAGTACGCACTTGCCTTCTTCCAATATCAAGCAATATTCCACTACTTATTAACACGAGAAATATTGCTAAAAAGCTTTTCTAAATATCTTATTAAGATACACAGGTTTGCTTTACTTGACCACTTAACATACGAAAAAAAGCAGAGAAAAACAAAATGCTTTCTAATTTTTTTCGCGCCTTTTGTCAATTTTGAATGCCATGGATGGATGTCAATGTCAGGCAATCCAACTAGAAAAAAAGAAAAAGACAACATGCACCATGGTCTTTAAGAAAGAAAAAAAAAGAAGCACTATGGCTAAGAGTAATATTTCTTTGGAGTTCCGTGAGAACAACCTAGGATACCGAATTAGAAAACAGCCTTCCCTCCTCGATAAATGGGTTACAACAAACTAAAATATTTTTTTCAAATCGGATTCAGTATTTCTTGCGGTTGGCGAATTCAAGTAAACGAAAAACTAACGAAAAGCGTCACAAGTTCACAACACATGTTATATGAACTCGATATAAACCTGTTTACATTATTCCTAGCCCAGGTCAAATCAAATCAAATGCTCTTATTATGGCGTAAAATTTTAAAAGGTTATTAAAATGAGGCCAAATCCATTGTAACATAATTCATATAAATATTATACATGCCTATAATAGTCTAATGCTATTATGCTAATGATATTACAACTGCAGCAACCGGCAACCTAATGCGGCAACCTAAGGCGGCAACTGAGGGACATTTTTAGCGGCAACACTGAAATTGAACCTGTCACTATCTGTCAAGAGTAGTCAAGGGGTGCCGAAAAAAGGTTTTTTCCTATTCCAATCAAATAATAAGTTAACAAATATCGAAGTAAGTTATTAGTATTTTTTTGATATAATTAAAATATTGTGCATTAACTTCAATTACCCAACATTTTTTTGCTTGTATGTAGTTTTTGATTTTCTATTAAAATTATTACATAATCCAGGATTGTTTTCATGATACAAATGATTTTTATTCAATTACTCCATGTATTTTCATGATGTGACTCTCAGACAATTTCTTTGCTGGGTGTTGTGATGTTGTCTGTCTATAAATAATATTGTCTTATTGTTAGATTAGTTATAGGTTATAAGTATGGGGTAGATGTACCAACAGGGGTGGTCACAGGGCTAGTTGAGTGGTAACCTGGGGTCAACCTCAAGCGTGACCTTTCACCAAAATATGTTTATAATGATGGAAACATCATCACAGATCACAGTTACTTATCATTATCATCCAAAATTCACATAATACCAAATCTTCATGTTATATATTTCTTAAAGTTCCAATTTTAATTACTTTCAGAATGGCTTTGGCATTCCGCGTTGGGTTGAGGAGTTTGGCTAGGAAGCTGCAAGTACGTAGCTATGCTGATGCTCCCTCCGGTGAAGAAATGGCTCTCACATTCGCAGCTGGCAACAAGGTTAATGTTACCTTAAAATCTAGTCATCTAAAGATTTTTATACAAGTTAGATCACCAGTGCATTAATTAAGTTTTGTACAATTTTACAAGATCATTTATATAATCTGTCTTGTTTTTAAAGGCTAGTCCTTGTAAATATGATTTATTTTGTTAATTATGCACTGATTAATTCCAATTCCCATTTATGTTATGACATGTTTTTAGATCTGAAGACAATGCAATGTTTATTAATTGACTTCATTATCTACAGGTTTTCTATGACAAAAAAGTTGTCAAGCAGGTTGATGTCCCCTCAATGAGTGGAGCTTTCGGTATCCTGCCCAAACATGTGCCCACACTTGGTAAGAACTATCAGCTGTATTTCATTTCAATTAGTAATAATGAATAATAGTTCATGCATCCTGCATCCTCACAAACATATTTCACCCACCTACAAAGGTTTATTTTAATTTGACCTTTGGGGACATAACAGTGATTATTAACCCAATGCGGTGGTGGCAAATTCACAATTAAGATTTACTGTACCTAGGTTTTCTTTACAATTTTATTTCATCAAACATTATCTGTCTAGTTTTTTCCTAACCATGTCAAGGTTGACTTCCAGTTATCCAGATGCAGCTAGGTATTGGTACTTGACATACCATATTGGTATCTATCTGACAACCTCCTCCGAATTCCTCAACCTAGTTATGCTGGCATTATTCAAGCTGTTTTATGGCACCATTTTAACAATAGCTTTATTTGGAACTGGTTACTTATACTCCATCATCATGTGTGTGACTTCAAATAGTGTTAAGAGCCATTAGATCTAGATCAATGGGCACATAGTTGATGACTGACCTTGTGAAGAACATAGGTTATATAGGGAATTTCGTCTGGGTACATGAATGAATAGTCTACCTAGGATCCAAGTCTAAACAAATTCCAGGGATTATAATATCAATGACAAAATGAATATAATAACATTGAATTTTCTTCAATAATTTATCATTTGTACCACAAATGTTAATAATAATAACATTCTTTTGTTTACACTGTTCTTATTTTCTAGCTGTCTTGCGCCCTGGCGTCGTTGCTGTGACAGAAAATGACGGCAAGCTAACTAAGATCTTCGTATCGTCTGGCACAGTCACAGTCAATGACGACTCTTCAGTTCAGGTATGTTAAATAAGGATATAAAAAAAGTAAATTATGTGTATGTCCTGGAAACAGCCATAAATAAATTTCCATTTTTTACATATAATAAGACACTGCAACTACTCCAAATAAATTATTTGCCTCCTAAGCATGTTTGTATCTTTATTACAGGTCCTCGCTGAAGAAGCCCATCCCCTGGAAAGCTTAGACCGCAGCGCCGCACAGGAGGCCCTAAGCAAAGCCCAATCTGAATTGAACTCTGCTGGCAATGAAAAGGTAAGGATTTCAATATTATTACTTGATGCAATTTTAAAAGTCACTAGATATCATCCATGGGATTGAATAGTTGTTTTGGCCGGTGCATTGTGAAGATTGTAATCTTCTATCTATATGAAATGCATATCTATACCATAGTTTCAGTTCACAGTCTTACAATTCTCCCTAGGAACTTTAGCACTGTCCGTAATAAAAGCAGACTATTCTCCATATACGTCGCCAATTTTATCTATATTGGTTCCAGCCGCTTTTGCGTGGAAGCGAAACAGTTGCGATTTTAAATGCATAGAAACTTAGTTTGTCAACAAACATAGCTTGTACACCAGAAAAATCAAGGCATTGTACAGTAAAAGCTCTTTATTCGCGGGGTTTATGTTCCGTAAATATGCCGCGAATACAGAAACCGTGAATATGGAATGGTCATTTATATGGGGTTGTAGGGGATACGTTCCTAGGTGACGGATGATAGCGGAAGATACGTGTTACTCGATCACAATTTTTGTAACGAATGGAAAATTAAAACAATACAACACGCAATGCGGCACTTATCAAAGGACGGGACGTCCATTTGTGACAGCATTTAATAATATACTTTATGTCG
>NWSH02000008.1:8094959-8125438 GCA_002382865.2 Heliothis virescens
GTACAGTAAAAGCTCTTCATTCGCGGGGTTTATGTTCCGTAAATATGCCGCGAATACAGAAACCGTGAATATGGAATGGTAATTTATATGGGGTTATAGGGGATACGTTCCTAGGTGACGGATGATAGCGGAAGATACGTGTTACTCGATCACAATTTTTGTAACGAATGGAAAATTAAAACAATACAACACGCAATGCGGCACTTATCAAAGGACGGGACGTCCATTTGTGACAGCATTTAATAATATACTTTATGTCGCAGGTAACAAATAAGTTTATTTTACCTAAACATTATGTTTGTCCTTTGTGGTAAGTCGCCGCCGCTGCAAAGGCGGCTTACCTCAAAGGAACCGCTGAACCAAACAAAAAACGCCGATAGCTTTTGAAAAAACAATCTAGGCGTAGTAATAATAAGGTCTATTTTTTTATTAGTTCACTTGTTGTCGCGATGACATATTATACAGAATGCTTTGTATTGAGGTATGTATGTACCTACCGTTGTACTGATTCGATCCGCGAATAAAGAAATCTTTGGCCGCGAATAAAGGAATTAGATCGCATTTTTTCAATCCGCGAATACTGAAAACGCGAATGAAGGAAGCGCGAATAAGGAGCTTTTACTGTACTTAGAATCCCTATTGTGATGTATTACAGGCAAAGGCCGAGGCTGCTATCGCTGTGGAGGTCGCCGAAGAGATCCTTAAAGCGGCGTCTGGTTAATGATGATCTCTCCGCGCTGCCATCGAACAGTTAGTGTTAAAACAACTATTTAATATTTACGATTCTGTATAAATAAAAACTGTCTCCAGTAGAACAACTATGTATTTTATTTATTAGTTATTTTAATATTTTTAATCTAAGTAATATAAAGGGACATACAATTAAAACACCATTATGTAGTTGACATTTGAGTAGTTTATTTAACACAAATTAAACACTTTGGTACAGTTAGTTAGCTGTGGTTATCGATGTCGTATCGCCGTAATAAAAATTATGAAACTTACTCTCAAGTAGCCGCAAACCAAACGCACAACGACATAAGCGAAAATATTATAAACAATTAACCCCTCTGCTGCCAATACAATTAAGATTATGGTACAAATTTTAATTGATTATTTATTATATAATTTTGAATAAATTTCATTTATTTGTTCACATTTCAATTTAACTATATTTTTTTCTTTAAATCGAATTCTAATTGGAAGGTTAAGAGAAGATTCTGTTGCTAGGAAGTCGCGAAAACCTAACTACAAGCTACTATGCGAAGCTTACACCACAATACACAACATATAATGGGAAACACCTAGAAAATGACACTCGAGTGTCTTACACCTAGTCATCTGCGTAAATATAGAAGGATAAAAATTACGATTATGATTATTAAAAATGCACCTTACTGTACTAGATTATTAATATTTTAAAAGATTACTTTAAATTCCATGTCAGCAGTGTCTGTTACGTTTTCGATGGTGATGTATACTGAGTAATTCCTTGCTGTTAAATAGGTAACTGTGAAATATTATTATTATGGTACGCTTCCTGTGTCTTATTTAATTGCGTTTCGAAGAATAGTCTAATATCGATTAATTTTACATAAGTATAATGCGTAACGCGTGTTACTAACTAGCTACGGATTATATAGTACTTTGTTTAAAAGTTGATTAATTACTAATAAAGAAATTTATATCTAAACTTATCCTAGGTAGTATATGCATAAATGCGAAAATCAAAACCAACATGTTTGACACAAATAGGACGTGTGGCAATAACGAAAATGACAAAGAGAATAATTAAAACCAATAACGTTAAAGGAAGCATTGAAACAACCGTGTGGTTGTGGTTACCTAATATTACCATCCTAAGAGTATAAATAAACTTCACGTCGACATTATTCCATGTAAAAATTAAAAATGGGATAAAAATACAAAATATCACATACATTATTACATGTTGAGCTTAATTTAAATTTAATCCGAAACACCCCAAGACCAGATGCATTATTACTGAAGCTGTCTTTAAATTAAGCTAAACAAATAAGGTTAACTATAATTAAAATGATAGAAAATTCTGTAGTACATACAATGTCAAAGTTGGGCACGTTACATGAACGTACATTTTATAGGTACTAATGGTTTGGACAGGATATTAACGCGTCACCTATCTATTTAAGCAAATATATCAATTTGAGATAACTACCACAACCATAATTTTCTGCTTTTATATGGTAATACTACAGTGACGCATCAAAGGTTACTCTATTCTGGAAAGGTAGATTCTACTTTGTACATAACCCAACTTTGCAAGTTTACTACACGTTGATAATCAAAAAAATTTTAAAAACTAAATTGAAAATGTCCAGCCAACTAAGTTGGGGTAAATAATTTAAAAGTAAGTAAATAGCAACACAAAAATGCGACACACAAATGAAACTGTAAAAGAGAGAAGATTTGGCACAAGTATCACCATCTTGCTGAATGCTAGACCAAATCATAGAGCCAAGGTGCAATTGAAAAAGTTATACTAATTAAAAATGTATTTGCGGAAGCCTGCGAGCGGTACATCAGCAAGATGGTAATGGTCCACTAAAAGAATTTATAAAATGTGCGTGTGTCGCTGGGCTGGGACACGTGACCAGTTTACAGGTTACACTGCCACAGTATCGTAGGCTGTGAGTCCCCCCCGCCCGTGGACTGCTTGCTGGGGGATTGGGGTGGCTGCTTCTGGTCTGAAAACACAGTCCCTACTGTTAATGCATACCTATTTTTCATTAAATCTTGCGTTCAAGTTGACGGGTAATTTTCTCGTTTGGGAAGCAAAAGGGGTGTGCACTATACATATGTATTTTCATTCAGTTTTTAAGCATCAAAGAAAACCATAGCACTGCTAAACAGCAAAAATGAATGCTAGATAAGAATTTGTTTATTTAGGGAACACCAATTTAGTATGTCCGCACGCATGGCATCTATTGTATAGTGCTTTATAATACAGCTAATGTATACCTATGTATAGCTAAAGAAAAAATGGTTGGAGAAACTAGTCTTTTAACCATACTTAAGCAACTAATCCATCACGCGCGGACTAAAAAGTAACATGTGCCAGGGTTCTGTTCTATTGAATATTGGGTTTAATATCATAGTATAAAGTAACAGGTATAGTTGGTATATACATTTCATGCGTTTGTTACCGGCAACGCAATGATCACAAAATAAAATCAAACTAGCCGAGGTTTAAATAAGTTGCCTTACCATTCTTGGAGCAAAAAATAATATATTAGTGCACATTGGTTGAATATGTTAGCCACATAAAGGTTAATTACGAAACAAAAATATCAGGCAGTGAATAAGGTACATTCGGTTAAAAATGGTCATTTTCACATACTTTGACTTACTGTTTCCTGTAGATCATGGATGCAGAACATAACACATGCTTAATAACGAGCATAGACTAGTACAAAATGCTTTATTAGGTAATGTATCTATCACGTCACAATGTACTCGTGCTAGCGCACACACAAGGATCCGGCTCATGTATTAGTTTCGTGTGTTCAGTGCGTGTAAGTTGTTTGACAGAGTTCTATCTCATTTAAAAGGGGGTATTTATTTATCTGTATTGGATTTATGATTTCTAAAATCTACTTCTTTATGAATTTTATTAGTTGTTCAGTTAAGGATTTTCAATAAATTATACATTTCTGTCTGTGCTATACAATAATTGGATTTTGTTTTGTGAGACAGTGAACACAAACAAGTGTCTGTTATAGGGTACATTGGGCAAGGCCTATCAAACTGACCTGTCAATGAGTTTCCTCATTTCCTCGCTGTGCAAACCGTCCTTGGCAGTGTGGGCCCTTACTGCAACAACACACAAGTCACGACGCGCTCTATACTAGCCACGACACCTGGAGCCGCCTTCTACCGACATCTCGAACAATAACCACATAACCAGCCTGGGAGCTCTTTTTACTAAGTTTAGCTAAATACAAATAGCCATATGTCAATAAGTGGTTATTGTTCGCGCATGTCCATCTCCAAAACACGTACTAAATATCTACAGAATCATTTCAAATAGAGTGAATTAGTTAACACAATCACGTCTAAGCACATAAAAGAGAAACTCGATTCAAAGAAATGTAACTTTGTATATTTCCCGTTTTGAATCTTGCACTTGTCTAAATTAATCGAAGCCAGTGTGAATAAATTGTGATTGAAATAATTTAATTTTGACAAGTGCCTAAACGAAAAAACAGTAAAAAGTAGATAATTTTGAAAAATAAAGATAGGTAAGCCAATTACAAGAACTCTAATCTTGAAGCTTGAAGTTCAATTTGTTATTACTGATACAAATGTTGCATGCTGTCAGTCACAATAATTAGAAACATAAAGGAATCAAACAACTTGATTCAAAATTTTTACCGTCTTCTGTTCAGGTGACACCCAAGTGTGCATAAACCAATCAACAATCAATTTCAAATTATCAACTAGAGACTTTCCTTAAAATTAGTGTGATTCGGAACATATGGTATGAGAATACTTAAATGATATTTGAACCATACTTTTTTGTTTTGCTTACAAGTTGTGCTGGGTATTAATTTAAGTTGGGCATTTATTAATATCGAATGAAATAAATAATTATACAATACCTGGAATAAAATCTACAGAGATCATAAATCAATGTATAATATACCATTAAAATTATTACTCAGCAAAACGTTATTATATTATGTAGATAATACAATATAATAATATTTTTCAATATGAAGCAGCACATACTATTCAAAAGCGTTTTAAAAAAAGTATGATTCGTTGTAGTTTATAGCATCAGGCAATGAAAATTGTGTCCCCGTCAGAAGATGAATTCTTCCTAATGGAATTATATGGATACGTGAATATATATTTTTTTATGTATATTTGAATGGTTTATGGGAATAGCGTTGGGGTACTGGTAGTTTGTTGTTAGTTGTTACATACCGGGGTAGTTGCGGGGCTGGTCGCATTCGGCTTCGGAGATTTCGTTCGAGTCCTTGCTTTCATTGAATGAGGAGGAGCAGTTGTTGTCGTTGTTAGCGTTGCGGGGTGGGGGTGGGGGAGGCTCGGGGGATCCGCCGCACTTGCGAGTTCCTGCACAACACGGAGGGAGTCTCGTCATGCGGTTTGTAGAATTTTACATCTACCATTAGCTCTCCTACAACTAGAGACTTTTTGAATAGTTAGTTTCGAACATTGTTAACATGAGACATAATTGTTATCTGGGTAGAAACCTCCGTTTATTTCATTCGCGTATATAAACTCACCAATGCTGGGTCGGGAGCCGTAGTGATCGGAGTAGGGAGTGCCGTAGGCGCCGGTGTACTGCTCGTCTTCGGGGGCGCAGCAGGCGGGCTCGTCGTACTCGGGGCCGCAGGCATACATGGGGCGGGAATAGCGGGCACGCTGCATACACAGTTTGACATAGTTAACTTTACGAAAGGTTTAGAAAAAGCTTGTTTTAGTAGGTATGTTATTAATCATGTCCATGAATAGTAATTTTTGCCTATAGGTAACCGACATATTTTTACTCATGTCAAACTGTAAACAAATACCTATACTCTTACTCGAAGTTAAAAAAAAGTCCAGATCAATAAGATATTATAAGATTGTATAGTGATTGGTCTTACGTATTGGTCTTCTTCAGCGCAGGTGGCCGGGTCGTCGTATTCGGGGGCGGTCGAGTAGATGGCGCTCTGTCCTCCCTGAGAGTTCTTGCGGGCATAACGGCTGTTGGCGCGGGGCTGGTGACGACAAATAGATTAAAATATTTACCATGCTCATTCATAAACATTATCGCATGTACAAGTTTTTAAAAGTGCGGGATTTAAATTGAATAAGTACCATCGCTTATCACTCAGTTGTAGGTATGAATCTGTAATCCCCTCTCTCACAATGAAGAAACACATGGTGAGAAAACTTGGACTTCACCTCTCCTTTATTTACTTAATCGTATTGATCGATATAATTTGATGAATACGTGCACGAGAAGGGGCACAATGGTTATCTAGTTTTATTTATTTACTTTCTTCTATGCACGTAAAGTATGTAGAAGTTTATATACGTACCATGCTCTGTGATCCGGCGCGGGAGTGTGCGGGGTGGTGCGGGTGCGGGTGCGCGAGAGTGCCGGCGTGCGCGGGGTGGTGGTGCGGGAACGCCAGCGCCTTGCTCGGGTCCATCTCCTCGCGGAAGCCTAGCAGGTGGAACGTCGCGTACGGGCAGATCTCGTCTTCCATGCCTGTTGTAAAATGGAAAACAAGTTGGCTTTTGTTTTTTTTGGTTCACAGAGCAGTAAACTTTATTACTTTTCATGTTGTATCCTTTTTGCGGTTCACGCTTGGACTATAAGTAGGTAGTCATGAGTCTAAATAGTTGACTATCAACGTCAAGAGTTAACTGCTTGAGCATATTTATAAGGTATACCTCTTTTTAATGTGTTTGTGCTGTTGCGATAATCGTAGTTCTCATATTTAATTTTTCTTTAGTATAGGTTGGTAATTTGGAAGTTACTTTTTCATTTGCACATTCAGCTCATGAAAATGTAGAATGTAACTAAAATTGGGGAAAAACGGGTTGTCTAATTGTTTACTGCTCTATGGTTTTATAGGATTAGTAAAGTGTTATCATTCGTTGCTGCAATCCCTTATTGCAGGAAGGTCCATGCTAAAATGTGTATTAAAAAAATCACACTCAACAAACTCTGTAGTACATCCCTATATAGATTAACATTACATTTATGTGTATTATATATAACAAATAACAGTAGAAAATTGTGTAACGTAGCTGCTTATTTTGGTTTAGTTAATGAGTTAATATAAACTTTCACTAATCAGAAGATTATCTACATTTGGTAAAAGCAAATAAAAATAACTGGGGTTAGAAAAGTGCAAACCAAAAATAAAATAAATATGAACAAGACAATAATCCATCATGCAAACGTAGATAATATAAATTACAAGTAATTATACCATACTCACTCATTTGTTGTTATTAGTAGGTCATTCTGATAAATATCTCACGATTTTCATTCACTTTGAAACCAGGTTACAAAATGGTCAAATTATCTGTTCCGTGTTCAAATATTTTAATACAAATGCTTTGACCATTTTTTGGATATAATTAAATAATGAGCACACAAATAAATCGATGTTTGAACTATCTTAAGCAAGGAATTATCTTTAGGGAAGTCTAACCAATTTCCCAAAAAGGAGGAGGTTCTCGATCCGGACTTTTGTATTTTTTGTATTATAAAGCCCGGTTTCACAGGTTCCAGATAAGTTCTAGATGGCTATCTATCAGATAATGGCATAGGAAATTAAAAAGATTTCTATGGCATTATCTGTCAGATAGCTATCTAGAACTTCATCTGGACCCTCTGAAATTGCCCTTTATGTTGTTAAGAATAAAATAATTATGTGCATGTAGCAGTAGTTCGTCGGTTGCATTATTTGTATGCTCAAGAGTGGTGCAGTTCGGCCTGACCTGTGGAGGCGGTGTCCCCGGAGCCGGCGCGGCGCAGACGCGGACGGCGCACGCGCTCGTAGTGGTGGCGGCGCGGGTCCCACGTCGAGTGCGCGCCCACTGAACCATACTAACGTTACGCATGCGCTAACAACCCGCTAAACCGATATGTATTCTCTCACTCACTTTGTATCTCCCAAAGTTTTATTAAGCCTTTATACCTCCCAATGGGTTTTTGCAAATTACAAGAGAAATTACTCAATGCGAAGTTTTTTCCTTGGTGTTTTTTTCTGTAGTGTCAAACAGTATTTTTTAAATGCTGCAAGTGAGTGAGATCATACTTGAGACGATACCACATAAATTGAGAGGAATAAAATAACGCTTTGTTAATCTGTCATAGCTTGGCATATTTTTGATTTGCTGTAGGAAGTCAGTTTAAATTTACTTGTAAGTATGTCAAATTAGTAGGACAAGATTAACATAACGTTAAGCTGAAAAAAAGTATGTAAATTGTTATGCAAAGCTAAAATCAAAATTAGGGTTTGAATTTCTATGGCTTGTGGCAAAAATATAATCTATAGTAAAATTACAAGCTGCCTCCTTTGGTAACAAAAGTTCCCCGTTCCCGCTGGGAATTTATAGTGGACAAAAAAATTATACAACATAGCTTTCACCTTACATCCACCACTTAAATGTCTACTAGGAAAAGAGAAAGTAAGATAAAGCATAGAGAGGAAAAGAGCGTGAATCGTGCGAGCATAAAAAGAAATGAAAGGTAGAATTGTTAATATAAATTACCTCAACTGTACCTTGTCGAAGCTCCCTTATTGTGGAGTAGCTATATCTTATTCTAACGTATAGAAGGGTGCATAATGTGGAACAACAAAGATTGGAGAGTGTAAAACGACTACAATCCTGTACCGATTCATCTCGAGAATTTCGTAAGTCTGAGTAAGTTTTAACCAAGTCTTTACCTTGGATAATTAGTGTTCCCCCTATTAACTGCGGATAAATAATGACGTAACAAAAAAAGTCTGTTGTGAACGGTGTTCTGTTCAAGTGTCCAGCATCGATCGATGGGCCCTGGGGAAGTCCCCAATGAATGCTGCTTGGATATAATGTCCGTAAATCGAATAGTAATGTGCAGTGTGTTGTCTACTCACTGATGACAGCCTGTCGCTTGACGCGGTCGCAGGTGTTGTAGTTAGAGCCGGGCACGGGCGGCAGCTTGCGGTTGGGAGGCGCGATGTAGCCGAGCTCGTCACGAAGTCCGCCGCGCTTGTCCAAGGTACCGCCGCCGCCGCCTAGTGCCGCCTGAGATGCGTTGTATACTGCGTCGTCTGTACAAATCAGCTAGTAAGTACCGTATATAGTTTTGATACTTTATTAAATTGTTAAGCTCAAGTCACCGATTAAAAGTGAGTTCTCATTAGTTTTGATTATGTAGAGCAAATAATATTAAACCATGATTTAGGTAAATCAAAATACAAAATCAGAGCGAAAAATGAGTGTATGTTACAAATAATATTGGCTAAATCGTTTGCTAGATGATTGGGTAATGATTAAGTCAAATGTAAACGTCTAAAATTAATACTATAAAAATCGAATTCGGGTAAAATAATAAATAAAGCGGCGTGCCATGCCACCATACATACAATACATGTCCTTCTGACCTCGCAGGCGGTGTGGGGTATTTCTGCGAGCTAAGGTCAGACATATCACCACCACGCCTACGATGAACACCACGATCGTTGCCAAAATTGGTACCAAAACTTCAGGTTCTAGCCAAGCCTTGACCCAGGGGGGCAGTTCCTTATCAGTGCCGATGTTGCCGGGTAACGGAGCAATAGTTCCTACAATGGTACAATGATTAGTTTTGTTTACCTTTGTGATGGTCCCTGGCGCCTCGTACCACGCAAACGACTACGATAGCAATGATGATGACAAGAATCGCGGCCACTACCGGCACGATAAGGTTAAGGTGCGACAGGATAATCTTGAGAGTCTGTTCAGTGGTAAGAGTGCCGCCGCCCACCTCGCGCGCGGGCGCGATCGTACCTGAAATGCAACCCCACGTTATAACACCTACTTATGTGACGATATTAAATTACAATTAAAAGGTGATGCATTTCAGGTACGAATTTGGTTTTTATGCAAATAAAAGTTGTAAAGTTAAAGGGGATGTATTCATTTATAAAAGTGATAGACGCAACGGTCGATTCAAATTAAATGGGAGTTCAAAACAGTTAATTACTTACCGCCGGTCATGGTAAGAGTTGCAAATTCGTATTCAGCGACGTTAAATCCAGCATTGTTGTGGGCCGTGATCCTCAGAACATACCATGTAGCGGGTTCCAAATCTATAAACGAAGGAAATAAAGTTAAAACCTGCGTTATCCACATGCACGCATAAATATGTTTTAAATATCTACATACCGAGTACGACGAAGTTACCACCGGGTTTCACAGCGTTTGAAATTTGATTCCATTCAGCAGCACCCCTGGTAGAAAAAGAATGAAATGAGTGAACGCACAAATTGTGTTCAAAGTCAGTGTCATATGTAAGGTACATTGTATGGTATGGTGATACATAGATAATGTGTCGGACTCATTAGGATGACTTGTTTTTAACTCTGAAAACACATCTTTAGACTTACTTCTTTTTGTTTTCAACGACGAAGTGCGACATAGGGCAGCCGCCATCGAGCCATTGCTTGAGGTGCAGAGTGACGGAGGAGCTGCCCACTTCGATGAAGTCGGCGGCGCGGGGCACGGGGGGCTTGGAGCCGCGGGTCCTCGCGATCACCACGTCCGAAGCTTCGCCGGTGCCGATGCTGTACAGAATAAGTAAGAAAATACATTGCACACAAAAAATAAGCGTCTCATCCATACAAATACAACACCATATAGGTAACACCCGCGGGTAAGTAGAAAGAGAGGACATTTTTGTCTACGTACCCGTTGTAAGCCGTAACGTAGAGTTGATATCTAGATCCGCAGAACAAGTTTTCCAGTGTATATGTGTCAGTGGTGCTTGGAATCTGCAAAGAAAAAATATATTTTTACTTCACGTTGCTACCCAAGCCTTTAAGAAAACCGATTGCTGTCCTTCACTTGAAGATAAAAAACAGCTAAGCATTTTTTAAGTACCTGAACGGTTTCCCAATCTCCGAACTCTTGTTTGTAGTGGATGGTGTAGCCAGCGGCGGGCGACTGGTCGACATCGACGGAAGGCTTCAGGCGCAGAGTGAGAGACGATACAGACGACGATGCGATGCTCAGCTGAGGCGGGAAGGGAGGAGCTGACGGAAACAGTGAGTTGTACAATATTTTTGTTATGATTGGTATACTTGTGATTAAATAAAAATATCAGAAATGGTAATTATAAGAACATTAGTGTATTGTCTACGAGCGCGGCTTTGCACTACATTATTATTTGTACACGAAACGAGCGCGCCTCCATCGGCGATTTAAATATTTTTTTACGATTCGGGCGTGGTCACTCAAACCGGTTCTTTAAAGTCGTTATTGTTAAAGCCGCGATTATAAAATCGATGAATACCGAATAGGTACTCGGCTAATGCGAAACTATTTTTACGAAGCAGTGATTTCTAATGACAAGGTAGGAAACTGTTATAAAAGTATAATTAGTGCTTACCGAGAACAGAGAGCGTGTGCGTAACAGTGTCAGTTCCGAACTGGTTGTCGACATGGCAGGAGTATTCGCCGGCGTCCTCGCGAGCCACTCCGGCGATCTGCAGGGAGCCTTCAGGCAGTTGGCGCACGCGTTCCGAAGCTTCCAAGGGGTGGCCTTTCACCTTCAAAATTAGGACAACATCTCATGATTGTGGAACATTTACTTAAAGCTTTATCCCTCAAAGCTCTGGCCAATAAATCTGGGCATATTTACTTATAGTTGAGGTTTTTAACCGTACCTTCCACAAAATGTTTGGAGGAGGAACGCCGACGGCAAGGCAGGGCAGTTTGACATCTTCCTTGTAGGTTGCGGTGAACGATTCATCGAATGAGGCAATCTTGGCGGGTACTAAAACAAATATCAACATTAATGACTAATCTCATTCACCCGGATTTTAATAACGAGTCCAGTATCTTATTGTCACGGTATTAAAATTGTGATTCAGTCATCCAAAAAGTGATTTAGTCCTTAAGGTTAGGTTAATTTACCTTTGTCGCTTGGGCTGCATGATGCGGTGGCTGAGGGTTGTCCTTCACCAATAATGGTAGACGCGGTCACCCAGAAGTCATAACGGCCGGCCTTCAGTTCTGTTGCGGAATAGCTGGTTTGAGTAGCGGGTACCTTTGTAAAAAGGATAATATTGTTAGATTTCTTTGTTGATTACATATTTTGGATTATTATAAGCTTAGTACTGCTGCATGATCAATACAAACCTTGTTGGGGTGAGGTTCAGCGTTTTGTGCTTGAGTGTAGACGTTGTAGTGAGTGACAACACCGTTGGGTTGCGCGGGCGGCCTCCATGAAACCAGGATCGAATCTTGTCCCATAACTAGGGCCTTTACAGCGCGGGGTGCCTCCGGTACTGTTTGTCAACAGACAAAAAAGTAAGATTACAGTTTTTTTTAAAGTCCGAAGAATGTTCACCTTAATCATAAAAGTCTGGCAATGTACTCTGCTTGGGAACAGTTTATGTTCATGTATCAAGGTGACATAGTTTAAAAAATTTGTGTATTGATCAGTCAAAAAGCACTCACCGTCTTGTTCGGTTTGGCAGTGAATAGGTGCAGATCGAACGCCATCGCCTCCATTGGTAGTCGCAAGCACTTCCATGGAATAGTTCGTGAATTTCTTAAGTCCGTGAAGAATGGTTTCGCTGCTGGCGGTTATCTTGGTGTCCTTGGACTTCTCGTCTAAAAGAGTAACGAAAATTTTTAATTGTGCTTAGAGACCTATAAAGACTTTTTTGATACATATTATTTTATAGTTTTAGTAACAAAATTGCCGGATACTCACCATACCAGGTTTCACTGGGTCCGTAAATCACTTTGTAAGCCTTGATAAGTCCATTGGCAGCAGCGAGAGGGGGAGAGACCCAGGACACGCGAATGGTTTGCGCAGTCAAAGTGGTGCAAAGAACGTCTTGGGGCGGGGCGGAGGGGGCGCCTTCCGCGGTGTATGCTCGCACTTCGCCAGATACCGGACCTGATCCCATTTTGTTGAAAGCCTGAACCACAATCGCGTATTGGGTGTACGTCCTGGAAATGGTATTGTCCGTTAATATACATTGGTGACTGGGTCCAAAAATGATTAATTTCTCGTTAATCTTCATCACATATGAATTTGTATCAGCTAATTGGCTACTGATATTCATAACATACATACAAGTCAGCACTTACTTTAAGTTCAGAATGTCCAAATGATGTTCTTTGCCAGATTCCTTAGAGATATCCACAGTTTCAAAGACGAAGGACTTGTTGCTTGACGCGAGTTTGTAGCCAACGTAATATCTGAAAATATTATTTTTTCATTTAATCATAACTATTTGTGTTCTGCTTGATGAAATGTTAAAAGAAGTACAATTTTTATTAACATACCCCTGGAGTTCACCGTTCCAGTCCTGGGGAGGGGGAGGCTTCCATGTAACACGGAGAGTATGCTTGTCAACAGCATCAACTTTGCAATCCTGAGGGGGACCAGTTGGGGCTTCTTCGGCGGTGATAATAGTGACAGTCTCGGATGGCTCAGATGTTCCCAGTTCATTTTCAGCGACAATCCTAATATGGTAAGCGGTGGCTGGTCGTAAGCTGAATACTCCGGCTTCAGTCGCATCTCCAGGTACAAGAACCCTATAAAAATATAAGATTGAAATTCAAAAAACGATTATTTATGTTATGTCTTACACAGTTAAACAAAATATCTTCTTTGACTACCTGTCAATATCCTTTTCCCAGTTGCCCTTGGCGCGTTTGTATTCAATAAGGAACTTCTTGATTGGTGAGTTTCCATCGTAAGGAGCGGCCCAAGATAGTTGTACAGTTCTTCCAGATTTGTCCAGCACCTTCAGGCCATAGGGAGCTTCGGGAACCTCTGAAATAACCATCACGATATTTAGTATTTTTTAATTTATAGATTGCTCCTATAGTGACGGAAACTATGTAATTATTGAAAAATATTAGTTACCTTGAATGATCATGTTAATACTGGTATCGTCAGAACCAAAAGCATTGGTAGCGACACACGTGAAGAGAGCGCTGTCAGACCGTTCAGTTCTTCGAATGCTAAGGTCGGATACAACACCTCCGGGCAAAATTTCTTCGCGAATGGTGTAGCGGGGGTCAGATTTTGGTTCAAGACGTTTGTTGTTCATGTTCCAAATAATACCGATTGGCTGTAAATAATGAATCATTTTACATGAAGGAATATACTAGACTTCTTTATATACTTTTCGTATTTTTTGACCGACTTCTGTTTGGCTTACCTTTTCTCCCTTAGCTTGGCACTGCAGAACAGCTGGTTCACTTCGGCGGGCAGTTTGATTCCTCATTTTAATTTCGAATTGAGGAGGAGCTGTAATTTTAAACGAAATTGTGTTGTTTTGGCCACGTTACACACTTACATGACACAGTTAATTAAATTTTACTTACCCTGAACACTAATAAGAATAACGGCAGACAATCCTGATCCAATGCCATTCACAGCTTCACATAAGTAATATCCCTCATTAGTCTTCTGAATGTTCGCAATGGTCAATGTTCCATCTTCAACTTTTACATTAGGGTTGTTTGGCTTAAGATCCTTGTAATCGCCGGGGGTATCACCTGAAGGTAAACCACAAATTATGATTGCATGGCTCTATTATTGTATTTAAGCTTACAACTATACAACAATTATTCGCAATTACCTTCAGCCCTCTTCCATGTCACTTGAGGCTTAGGGAAACCATCGGCTTTACATTCAACTTTAGCATCTGAACCTTGGGCAAATGCCTTGTCAGTGGGCTCAATAATCCAGCGGGGAGGAACTGAAATATCACCGATATGTTATAGAACTTGTTCTGATTGCTACAGGAAATAAAGGGTCAAGCTAGATTTTTTTACTTTAAATTTATTTTAAAATTAGTTTTAATTCAAGAGCAAAGACAAAAGTATTTTATTTACATTTAAGTGAAAAAATATTATTCTTTTTTAAGTAACTTGAATTTATAATTTTAAAGGATGATTTTTTTTATGTGCTCGCCCACCTTTTCTGTACCAGAAGAAGCCAGCCAAGCTGTGTCTTTAGTGAAATGATTGTTTAAATTATCTATTTATTTCAACACATTAAAAAAGGTCATCCTTAAACAAGGGGGATTCTTTGTACAATTAATATTAAAAACATATTTGAGTATAATGAAATTTATTTATGAGTTCAATTCGAAAATTATAATCCCTGATTGAGAAACATAAACTACTAACAAACAGCTATTACTGTACTAAATCTAGTTAATTCATTATACTCAAATAGACTACTATATTCTGATAGAAAAGCTCCTATGTCGACATATTATTTTCCTATATCAACTATAAGGTATAATTGATAAGCATGGTAATTAATGTCTCAGCGAGTATAAAATATGTTTACATGAGCTTTAGGCGCCGCAATAGAAGCTTTTTACAAGAATATAGTCTGCAGCTTGCAAATAAAAATGTTTTAAGCTCTTCTAACTACAAACCAAATAAAAATAAATAGGATTTAAATAAAACAAAACGGTAAATAAAAAGCATCACTTCACCATAAAACAAAGAAAGCATCGCGCATACAGTCTGATCAAAATAATGTGAATGTTAAATTGCAGATAATATTTAAAATCACATTATTTCAAACAGACTTACACACAAAGTTAAACAGGCAAGCAGCAAGCTTTAAGTTCATGGCAAATTATTTAATGAAAATAATATAAAGAAAGGAACCCAAAGGAGAGGATGGCCGGGGATTAAATAAAATGCAAGGAAAGGATGAAAAGGGTACGTCGATGATAGCCGCAGCCGGTTCCTATTAGAAGCATTGAAAACGACTGATCTGAACCCTATCTAGAGATAGACAATGTTATGCGTTTATAGTCTATAATCTCCTAAACATATTACGACTAAGGTCAAATAAGACATTTATGATTTAAGTGAGAAGATTACATCACTCTGCCGATCATCGATATTTTGAATGTTTTATTTTCAAAAGTAACGGAATATTTAAAGCATACAATATCGAATCTACGCAAAGCTGGTCCGTGCTAGGAATGAAGGGTACACAGATGGGTTCGTATACCATGGACTTCTAATGAGGTGGTATAGTTGGACATGCCAGCGGCATTGCGCGCAATACACGCATAAGATCCGCTGTGCGACCAGCTCGCCGGGTCGATCAGAAGTAATGAGGCCCTCTGTGCAATTTTAGTAGCCGTCACGCCAGCTTTCTCCTTTAAAGGTAGCCCTTCAAAGTACCACTGAATATCGAGAGGTTGATCTCCCTCCGAGATCAAACACGTAACTTGGGTGGCTTGCCCCGCATACAGCGGGGACTCGAACGAGAATGGAACTATGCGAGGCAGTACTGGAAATAACCATAGATTTTTGGGTTAGATCAATTAGGATATCGTCGAGGCAGGCAATGTTAGCGAATAGTGAGGAAAGAGATATAGAACGGTGACTGTGAATGTATTGTCCTTCCAAGTGCGATATCGTGATGTTAGTTCCCATATTTACGACTCAGTTGCATCATAGCATTATCTGACAAAGACGTGCCATTGACGACGAGCGTCGCTGCATATTCTGCGCGGCCGGCCGCGTTCTGCACGATGCACGTGTAGTTCCCTTGATGATTTGCGCTGACGGAGTTGATGGTGAGGACGGAAGCACGAGGGTTAAGAGACATCGTCGTAATGTCTCGCTGAAGGGTCGAGTCAATAGTTTCGCTGCTGAATGTCCAAGAGATGTCGAGAGGTAGGTCTCCCTTGGTAGCAACACAATTTACTAAAGCTGTGTCACCCGGGTTGAATGGTACTTCACCGAAATTGAACGGCATTATCAACGGTGGAACTAGGACAGTAAAAAAAATTATGGTACAGTGAAAAATGTACAGGATAATATCGAGGTTAATAGGACGGAAGCGTAAAAATAGTCACTTTTCGCACCCTTTACGACTAAATCGGTGGTATGCGATACGATGCCCGCTGCATTACTCGCAGTACAATTAAATAGCCCTGCGTGTGTTGCATCGACGGACTCTATAGTCAATACACTACTCCTTCTGTCAGCGTTACTAACACGGACGCCAGGAATGGACTTGGCAGATCGGTTATTGACTGTCCAGTCAATAAGAACCGGTTGATCTCCATGGGTTACAATACATTGAAGAGCAAAGTAATCTCCAAGAAAAGCCGGTTCAGGGCCGGCAATGAAAGGTGCAATCTTGGGAGGAACTGAAACAAAGTTTATCTAAATGCTAAAATGATAAATCTATGTATATGAGACTAACCGTAAACAACTAAGTCTGCCGAATGAGTGTTACGGCCAGCGCGATTTTCCCCTATACATGTGTAAGAACCGGCATGTTTTGCGTCCACAGATTCTATTATTAGTAGACTACTTCGTTTGGAATTGTTCACAAGATAGTTATTATTCCTTTGAGATATAAATTGTCCGTTAAACATCCAAGTTATTGTAAGTGGAAGGTCACCATAATTTATAGTGCATGCAGCTTGTAAATATTCTCCGACGTTGGTTGGTTTATCACCGAATGTAAATGGCAAAATGTTGGGAGGAACTGAAATGTTTAATTAATCAATTGAAAGAGAAATGGATACAATTTTAATTGAGAAAATAAAAACGAGTTTTAGATTTTACGGCGGTTAGGACACAAAATAAATTAAATATACCGAACATCAGAAACGAGAAGTATTTAAGCACCGTTTATTATCAGAGTAGAGGTGTGATAGTGGACGCCTGCTTCGTTTTCCGCAACACAAGTATAATTCCCAGCGTGGTTGTGTGCTACTGATGCTATACTTAGTATAGCACTTCTCTCGCCTATGTGAAACACTGTTACTCCAGATCGGGGTTTGATGGGTTCGTTGTCAAATAGCCATTTCAGTCTCAGTGGATGATCTCCCTCAATAACGGAGCAGGGGGTTGTTACTACTTGTCCAGAGTTCATAGCGACTTCGCCGAAAGAGAAAGGTTGGACCACAGGAGGAACTAAACAGAAAGCAAGCACATCCGAGCTATAACGTTTTAGTACCAATAACGTTGAGAATAGTAGTGTGGGCAGTGGTCCCTGCCCTATTCTTCGCTGTGCATGTGTAGTTGCCACTATTATGTCCAAGTGCAGAAGGGATGTCGAGTACGGATACTCGTTCACTTAAAGTTGTAGTCATTACTCCCAATTTTCGGGTAACAGGGTACCCTTCGAAAGTCCAAGAAATGTTCAGAGGTGTATCGCCCTTCGAAACGTGACAGTCGAGGTGTACAGACTCTCCCGCAAATACTGCTTCGTCTAACTCGAAAGGTTTGATGTGTGGGACGACTGAATAAAAAAATATGTAAACGTTAGTAAATACGTATTTAAGGCGCATGCTGTGACATCAAGTGGAAATACCCTTAACGTTGAGTGTAGTGGAATATCTATCTTCTCCTGCTCTATTTTTGGCAATACATGTATAATTTCCACTGTGGGCTCCCGTCACAGAGGAAATCGACAAGAAGGATGTTTGTTCCGCCATTTTCATGGTTTTAATTCCCATATGAGTTGAAACATCTTTTCCTTCGAACGTCCAAGTAATAGACATAGGTCGGTCTCCTTTACTGGCGTGGCAGGTCATTTGTACAGATTCTCCGTAATAGATGGACTCTTCAATTTCAAACGGCAGTATATGGGGAGGGACTAGTAAAAAGGAAATCTAAATGTAAATCTAAACGTGCAAGTATATCTATACACATAAGGAACAATTTTCTTACAGTAGCTATTATTGTACTAGGGGAACACATCCAATACCATGAATATTGACGAGGACAGAGTGATATGCGCGTCCGGCGCGGTTACTGGCCGTGCAAGTGTAGTTGCCGCTGTGCTGGCCCATAGCAGTTGGAATACTCAGGACTGAAGCTTTTTCTCCTAACTTAGTAGTTGTTATGCCCATGTTATTATGGTAAGGGATTTCATGGCCTTCAAAACTCCAAGATATTTGAAGCGGTCGATCGCCTTTTGATACATGACACGTTAGGTGCACGGATTCACCAGCGAATATAGATTCTTCAACTTCAAACGGTATAATGTGTGGTACCACTTGAATGAAAAAATATGAATTACATAAAGAATGACTGAGTTAGTTGAAAATTGATCTTATTTTATGTTTGTTAACCTAATTGTAAATATTTTATTATAAACCTACTAGTAAAAAGTTCCTATTTGTTTTATTTGTGCATTAGGTACAACAAACGTTCATCTAATTTCGGTTTCCTACCTAAAACAATTTTTTGGAGTCAATTAGAGTTCGGAGTTTCATTGCGATAAAGTAGATGAAAAATAATGATGAGGGATGAAAAAAATAAAAATAAATAAATTAATCGCGCATGTTGCTCATAGTTATGCTATGCTAGAATTCATGCTAATTCTGCCAGCATATCTAATGAGCATATACTCGATGCGTTCAACTTAAGGAAAAAGTTGTATATGAGATCAAATTAAACTGACCATGAACATTAAGAACAGTGGAATGATTAGTGGAACCGGCTCTGTTAGTAGCTACGCAGGTATAGTTGCCACTGTGGCTAGCAGTCGCCGCAGAGATCGATAGAAATGAAGTCCGCGATGTCATTTTATTTGTCATTATATCTAGATGTGATGAAGTATTCTCGAACCCATGAAAGTGCCATTTGATACTTAAGGGCAAGTCACCCTTAGAAACATGACAATTGAGTTGAACTGGCTCTCCAGCAAACACCGACTCGTCCGCTTCGAAGGGTACGATGTATGGCAACACTGTTAACCCAGAAGGCTTTAATTATATTATTGCAGAGTCAAGCGTGCAGCGTGCGAGAGGCTAGGGCGGCTAACGCGAGCTTTAGGAATACCGTGAACATTAATCGTGGTCGAATGGACAGCTAAGCCGGCACGGTTGGCGGCGTGGCATGAATATTCGCCGCTGTGGCTAGCTTGCGAATTAGATATCGTCAACAACGATGTCCGATCGCCAATCTTCATTGTAGCAATTCCTTGATGCGAGGATAATTCCTGGCCATGAAAACTCCAACTGATTGTAATAGGAGTATCCCCTTTCGATACATGACATCCCAACTGTATAGACTCTCCGGCAAAAACAGGCTCTTCAGCCGTAAATGGAACGATGTGCGGAGGAACTGGTGAGGGCAAAAAAAACAAATAATAACAAATAAAAATGTTAAAACGCTAAATTAACCAGTGTACCCTGAACGTTTAATGTAGCTGTGTGGTTGGTGCTGGCTACAATATTGGAAGCTGTGCAAGTGTAATTCCCGGAATGTTTCTCTGTTGCAGCTGGTATCGCCAGAATTAAACTTCTAGCTCCTACTTTCGTAATTACTACGGCATCGGATTTTTTTAATGGCTTTCCTTGAAATGACCACGTGAGGTCCAAAGGCATATCGCCTTTCGGAATATGACACATTATCTGTATGCTTTCACCGTAAAAAACGGCTTCATCGAACTCGAATTGGGAAATAATTGGTGCCACTGAAAGAGATAGCCAAATATTCTAGGTGAACGTTTTGTGACATCTAACTACATTTTAAGATTGGTGTGAGGGAATAGTATATAATGCTAAAGCAAAGACAATCACCGAGACCATATTATACCCTTGACATTGAGCGTGGCGTGGTGACTAGCACTGGCGACAAGATTAGATGCTGTGCATGTGTAATTGCCAGAGTGTTTTGCCGTCACCGCAGGGATTATGAGAACTGAACCCCTATCTCCTGCGTTCATGATGTTCAAACCGGCTAATGAACTCACATCTCCTTCACTAAAAGTCCACTTGAAATTTAAAGGCTTATCTCCCTTAGGCACGTGGCACATGACTTGAACACCTTCTCCGTAAAAAACGGATTCGTCGAATTCAAAATGTGTTATAACTGGTGCAACTGAAATATATGATTTCCCTGAAGTTAAATACATGTTCGAAATACCGAATGGTTTCTGAAGTTTTCTATGTGTATGTTGTCGAAGTCAACCAAAGTTTTGGCCCGCCAAAGTTACAAAGGGGATAAATAAAAAGGTAAAACGTAACGTCTAGCAGGCATAAATACATAATGCAATGTACCGTTGACGAATAACTCTGCGGAATAGTTCATGGAGCCCGCCGCATTTTTTACAACACATGTATAGTTTCCCTGATTTTGATGACTAACTGATTCGATGTTGAGTTGACTTGACCTTTTCGTGTTTACGAGATTTACTCCAATGTCTCCAGATTTCATCATCACAGGAGTTCCATTGAAATACCACTCTATAGTTAAGGGGAGATCTCCTTTACTGACCGCACAGGTAACCAAAACCATTTCTTGAGCATTTACTGGTCCTTCGCCGAATTCGAAATGTTTTATCTGTGGGGGGACTGTAGAGGAATTGGCAATTAATTAACGTTAAAAACTATACTAACATTCATTTGGATATTAGAAGAACAGTTTCGTTGTTTATGCTTCAGTTTTTAGACGAAAATATAGCATTACTACGTTATATATTTATTATTTCCATATTTCGGGTATTCACAAAACTGATAAATAAAGGAGCAGAAATGCTGTTATCGAACAGTGACAGAGTGTTACATTATTTCTTTACAGCTCATGCCAAATAACTTTGCAAATCTGAAGTTAGCTATTTGACGCCTCTAGCATGCGCAATAGAATTTAGTTCATAATTATTTTTTGCGATATTGAAGTCAATAGTAGTCAACTTCAGAAAAGCAAGCTTCTCGACAAAATCTGCGCTATCAAATACGAAAAGAGTCAAATGGCTTACTCCACAATTGCAAAATTATTTGGTATGAACTATACTTAGTAAGATTTTGTTATTTTGTTGTATACTGACGTATTCCAAAATGTACCTTATGCGTCCCATTCGTATCGGACAGTTTAATATGTATAGTTATTCAAATAAAGGAGTAAGAAAATATAAAGATACAGGGAATGGAGTTACACAATTTAAAATAAAAAAAATAATGAATATCGTGCGACCAAAAGCTAAGCAACCGTCGGAAGTGATGTAATCGGTACCATTAACGTTGAGCACCGCACTGTGGCTGCTGCGACCGGCTTCATTTTCAGCTATACAAGTGTAATTGCCAATATGTTCATGTTGAACGTTCTCTATGCTTAGGATTGATATTCTTTTTCCATTTCTGTTAATCAGTATACCGTTCCCAGAATTAAGAGTTTGGTCGTTTAATTGCCAATGAATTTTCAAAGGTAAGTCCCCTTTCCCAACCGTACATGTTAGTGAAACTGTATCCCCTGCGTTGAGTATTTCTTCCCCAAAATCGAAGGGCGTGACCTGCGGTAAAACTATAGAATAGTGTAGCGTTAGTTATTCATTTTGGTATACATTTATTAATCTTAACGTTCCGGTAATCGACAGGGTCACTGCTTAAGATTCAAATTAAAGGAGAGTTGTGGTAGGTATTCACATAAGTAAAGAACCTTCAGAAATGAACTATGTTATCGATACGGTAACTTAACCTAAATTGGCTGATTTAAAATTGGGCAACGCCACACTTGAAATATGTCAAGCCCTAAATGAATTGTTTCCTCGAAGATCGAACTAAAACGGACCTAATGAAAAAATATATTTGGTCAATGTAAGGTGATAAGGACTGGACAAATAAATAAAAATGCGCACGTTGCTTTCGGACATGCTTACAGAATTCATGCTGATTCCGTCAGCAAATCCATGTCGAAGCATTGTTATCAACTATACGAAACTGACCATGGACATTGAGAGTAGCGGAATGATTGGTGGAACCAGCTCGGTTAGTAGCAACGCAGGTATAGTTGCCACTATGGCTGGCAGTTACAGCAGAGATTGATAGAAACGAAGTCCGCGATGTCATTTTATTAGTCATGATATCTAGATGTGATGACGTATTTTCCAGCCCATGAAAATGCCACTTGATGTTAAGGGGCAAATCGCCTTTGGATACATGACAGGTAAGCTGTACTGGTT
Source organism: Heliothis virescens (assembly GCA_002382865.2). Taxonomy (NCBI): domain Eukaryota; kingdom Metazoa; phylum Arthropoda; class Insecta; order Lepidoptera; family Noctuidae; genus Heliothis; species Heliothis virescens. The sequence goes on from NWSH02000008.1 coordinate 8,117,650, forward strand.
CCCCGGCAAACACTGACTCATCCGTTTCGAAGGGAACGATGTGTGGTAATACTGTTAATCCAGAAGGCTTTAATTATATTATTGCAGAGTCAAGCGTGCAGTGTGCGAGAGGCTAGGGCGGCTAACGAGCTTCAGGAATACCGTGAACATTAATCGTGGTCGAATGGACAGCTAAGCCGGCACGGTTGGCGGCGTGGCATGAATATTCGCCGCTGTGGCTAGCTTGCGAATTGGATATCGTCAATAGCGATGTCCGTTCCCCGATCTTCATGGTAGCAATTCCTTGATGAGAGGATAACTCTTGGCCATGAAAACTCCAACTGATTGTAATAGGAGCATCGCCTTTTGATACATAACACGTCAACTGAATAAGTTCGCCGGCAAAAACCGGTTCTTCAGCCGTAAATGGAACGATGTGCGGAGGAACTGGTGAGGGCAAAAAAATAAATAATAACAAATAAAAAATGTTAAAACGCTAAATTAACCAGTGTACCCTGAACGTTTAATGTAGCTGTGTGGTTGGTGCTGGCTACAATATTGGAAGCTGTGCAAGTGTAATTGCCCGAATGTTTCTCTGTTGCAGCTGGGATGGCCAAAACTAAACTTCGAGCTCCTAATTTGGTGACTACAATTGCATCGGTCTTTTTTACAGGTTTATCTTGAAAGAACCAAGCAAGATTCAATGGCATGTCGCCTTTTGGAATATTGCACATAATTTGTATGCTTTCACCGTAAAAAACGGCCTCATCAAATTCGAATGGAGATATAATAGGTGCCACTGAAACAGATATAATCTAGCATAACTGTTTTGTGAAAGAACAAAAATTATTCCCATGGGATTGGTTTAAAATAATAGAATGCAAAAGCAAAGACAATTCACCAAGACCATATACCCTTGACATTGAGCGTGGCGTGGTGACTAGCACTGGCGACAATATTAGAGGCTGTGCATGTGTAATTGCCAGAGTGTTTTGCCGTCACCGCAGGGATTATAAGAGCTGAACCCCTATCGCTCACGTTCATGATGTTCAAGCCGGGTAATGAACTCACGTCTCCTCTGCTAAAAGTCCACTTGAAATTCAAAGGCTTATCTCCTTTTGATAGGTGCACATGACTTGAACACCTTCTCCGTAAAAAACTGATTCGTCGAATTCAAAATGAGTTATAACCGGTGCAACTGAAATATAGGTATATTTCCGACGATTCAAATTTATTTGTAGACGACTTTAATATATTTTTCCTTTATTTACGTTTCTGTGAGTTGACTAAACTAGGGACAATATTATTTTATGGCCCGCCAAAGATACAAAAGGTAAAAATAAATATTAAAACAACCAATCTAGCAGGCAGGTATGCATTAGTTATAAGATATAGGTACCGTTGACGAATAACTGTGCAGAATAGTTCATGGAGCCCGCCGCATTTTTTACAACACATGTATAGTTTCCCTGATTTTGATGACTAACTGATTCGATGTTGAGTTGACTTGACCTTTTCGTGTTCACGAGATTAATTCCAATGTCTCCAGATTTCACAACATTTCCATTGAAAAACCACGATATTGTTACAGGCAGATCACCTTTACTGACCAGACAAATAACGACAACCATTTCTTGAGCATTTACTGGTCCCTCTCCGAATTCGAAATGTTTTATCTGTGGGGGGACTGCAGATGAAATAGAAAATTATTAAGACGCTATTAAAATTGTTCGCATTTGGTAAATTCTTAATTTTGATTTGAACTATGTTCAGGGGCGTATTTTAAGATTACGCGCCCCGGGCTCCTGTAGCTTTCCGCCCCATCAAGGAATGAAAGAAAAAAAAAATAGATTTTATATTTTACATTATTTTTCTGTGGACAACATTTTTAACAAATTCGTTAATTACGTCATCGTAGTCAATTGTATTTGTTAAATCGGCTTCGATGTTCAAAATTATGAAATTGATCAGCCGTTCTTCGATAAGACGCGATGTTAAATAGTTTATGGGGTTCCGTAATAAACTAAGAACGCTTATTTAAAAATTTCATCTATCAGTGATTTTAAACCCTTTTCATAGCGTGTTGCATTTTTCATATTATTTGAAATGTAAACAATATGTTTTTTCATTTTCATAATCGGATAGGACCAGGATGGAAATGGACTACGCCACAGTTTGTCCGTATCGCAAAATGCCTAAGTTGGAAAATAATTCAGCCCTTATAACGTTGGGTCCACATGAAAAGATAGTAATAGCAAAGGCGCGAGCGCGAATTTTTTTTGTTTGAAGAGACAAAATTGTACAATACGTAATTTTATAATTTTTTGTGAAATTATGCCACCCCCTAAAAAGTGCCACCGGGGCATGCGCCTCCCTGACTCCCACATACTGCGCCACTGATTTCCTGTCTAAATATCAATGTGAGCCCAAGCAGTGGCGGCGCTAGACCAAATAGGCACGTCGGCGACATCAAGTTTGCGACGCCTCGCCAGCTTTTGTGCCGGGTGGGTTTCTACAGTGTTGGTCAAGTAACAATTGATAATTTTATTTGATAATGTATAGTTTATGAAGTCAAGAAGTATACAGGAAAAAATAAGAATGCGCGAGCGAAGCGAGCGCGAAAAATTTTTTTCAGCTGGACGTGTAAACACCGAAAAGAAAAGGGCGCGAGCGGTACGAGTGCGATTTGTTGAAAGCTGAAGTTGCCGTTTTGGTTAATTTAGTTTTAGTTAATTTGTGGAGGCATGAAACGAGGAGGAACTGGTAATCTATACTAATATTATAAAGAGGAAAACTTTGTTTGTTTGTTTGGTTGTAATGAATAGGCTCAAAAACTACTGGACCGATTTTAAAAATTCTTTCACCATTCGAAAGCTACATTATCCACGAGTGACATAGGCTATATTTTATCCGGGTACGGGCAGTAATTCCCACGGGATGCGAGTGAAACCGCGGGAAAACGGCTAGTATATAATATGAATGCGCGAGCGGAGCGAGCGCGAAAATTTTTATCAGTTCGAGGATGAAACATGATTGGCAAAACGAAATAAATACGTAACAAATTTTGCGAGGCCGGCGTCGCCGACGCCTAGCGCCTTCACTTGCACGAAGCGATTGGGGCTTCAGACATAAAAAAACCGAGGCGGAAAAAAATGTACAGTTCTAACCAGTTCTGGAAAGGACAAGGGGCGGCTGGAATACTTAAATTGAATTTAAATTTAATGAGACATGAAATCCACGCACAACACAAAGGGCGGCTTTCATACTTTAATAGAATTTCAAATTTCTTCAGACACGAAATCAACATGTGCAAAAGGTGGCTCAGGGCTCATGTTCTAGTTTTACGTTTTAAAATATTTTTTCAAACGTCCAAACCAAGTAACCAGGGGCGCCCTGCCGGCCGCCCCTCGCGGCCTGCCGCCCCGGGCTATAGCCCTTCTAGCCTAAGGGTAAATACACCCCTGACTATGTTATTATAGTTTTTGGTAGAGAGGTCCCTCATTCTTGTTAATTCCTATTACGTATTTAATGACAAGTTAATTTTTTTTTAACGCGGATTCCGTATGGTATTAAATCCAAAATAAATTATTTTAGTTTATTTTAATTATATTAAGGCATTATGCGATTTTCCATTTTAACGAGGGATAAGGTTTACATTATAGGAAAAGTTTTGGCAGTAAATAAATAAACATAAAATGTATGTAAATCGTGCGACAAAAAGCTAAGAAAATAACGGAACAGTTGTTTTGAGTACCGTTCACGTTGAGTACCGCACTGTGGCTGCTGCGACCGGCTTCATTTTCAGCTATACAAGTGTAATTGCCAATATGTTCATGTTGAACATTTTCTAATATTAATATTGATACTCTTTTCCCGTTCCTGTTTATCAATATGCCGTTCCCGGGGTTGAGTGTTTTGTTGTTTAATTGCCAATGAATTTTTAAAGGTAAGTCCCCTTTTCCCACAGTACAAGTAAGAGATACTGTGTCGCCTGCGTTGAGTATTTCTTCCCCAAAATCGAAGGGCGTAACCTGCGGCACAACTATGGACAACGCAACGTTATTCATTGTTTGAAATGTTAATTAATGTAAATTAACTAGGCAGCTTTTATCTTTTTTTAACCAATCATATGTTTTCTCAAAGTTGTTATTTTTTATTTTATTTATAATAAATTGATTCATAGTTTTATGATTTACGTTAATAATTTGAAGGACGTAGCAAAGGAAACGCGGAAAGGGGAATAAAACTGGGAATACAAAGCAACTAATTAATAAAATGTGAGTGTTCAGTGGGTTCATATAATACCGTTTACAGCCAACTCAGTTGAGTAATTAGCATGGCCAGCTCTGTTGGCGGCTGAACAAGTGTACACTCCTGTGTGCACGGATGCTACTGAGTCTATGGACAGGCTGCTTGACTTATGACCGATTCTAGTTACAGTGATTCCCTGAATCTCACTAGTGGGCTTTCCATTTAAATGCCAAGTGATATTGACTGGTGTGTCACCCTTTGTCACCATACATTGTACTCCAACAGTGTCGCCTGCGTTAGCTGGTTCCTCTCCAAAGGTAAAGGGATGGATTTGGGGTAGAACTGTTATAGGAAACTACCATTTAGTGTAAGATACCAAATTCACAAATAAAATTAAAAAATATAAAAACTACATAAATGAAATTATGAAGAACCATTAACTTCCAACGTAGCACTGTGATTGACTTGACCAGCCATGTTTTCCACATAGCAAACGTATAGTCCCCTATGGGTGCCATTGACTGAATCTATGTTGAGTATGGACATTTTGCGACCCATGCCCCCAATGGCAATTCCGATGTTATTGTTCTGAGCAATTTTCTTTCCATTTAGGCTCCATGAGAAGTTAGCAGGTAGGTCACCCTTATTCATAACGCACTGAACCGACGCAGTATCACCAGCGTTGGCGGGTTCGTCGCCGAATTCGAAGGGCGAGATTTGGGGAGGAACTGTAGTTACAAAAAGCGATTAAAACAAATATTAAGTGAATAAAGAATAAAGCGGACCGTTAACGCTTAAAATTGTGGTGTGGTTTGTTACGCCGGCTTCATTTTTGATTTCACAAGTATAAGATCCTCGATGAACTGAGCTTACGGGTTCTATGTTTAGAATAGACGTTTTCTTGCTGATGTTCGTGAGTACGATGCCGAGGTTGTTCCGTGATTTTATTTCTTCTCCATTAAAGCGCCACGTGAACTTAACCGGCAGATCACCCTTGCTCATTACGCAAGACACAGATGCTGTCTCTCCTTCATTCAAAATTTCTTCTCCAAATTCAAAAGGCGTTATTTGTGGCGGGACTATTGCAAAATGATTATTAATTGAAAAAGGGTTAGGATTCTGGGATAATGCATACTACATAACCGAAAAAACAAGCTGAACGTCATATGAATGAGTACCGTTGACTTCGAGTACAGCGCTATGATTAACTGAGCCTGCCATGTTCGTCGCCACGCAGAGGTACGTGCCCCTGTGTATACCACTTACAGAATCGATATTAAGAATCGAAGTCTTTTTGTTAATAACTGTCAATACGATTCCCATATCATTGTTCTTTGGTATTACTTGTCCATTGAGTACCCAGGAAATGTTTAGGGGCTGATCTCCCTTGCTTAGTGCGCAAGATATGGAGGCCATGTCTCCTGCATTTGCTGGCTCGTCACCAAACTCGAAGGGTAATATTTGAGGGGGCACTGTATCAGAATTATCATTTAAACTAAGCACTACATCTGGGGCGTGTGGCAAACGATGTAGCTTTGGCGGGCATAAACGTCATGGTCATAAATATGTTTTAAAAGTACAAATTGGTATTCATCAAGTAAAGATAACAGTTTATACGCCTGAAAAGAAAAATGATTAATACACAATGTACATTAAATACCATAATTCAATTTTAACGTTTTCATTTTCACTACGAAATCCCGTATTGGGATCATATCATATATCATCGAACGATTTATTAAATTATGGTATTACAAATAGGGTCTCATAAATTTTGTTTTGTTACACAAAATATAAAATTGAACTGATAAAACTCAAGACTTGTAAAATTTTTGCTCTATTCGAAAGGGCAAGTGAGTAAAGAAATTCTTTACACCGCATTGGTTATCCAAACGGATTAATCTGAAATTATGATACAATCAGAATTTTATTACTTCCTGAAATTGAGACCTTTTCATATAATGATAGGTACAATTGCATATGACTCAGCAGTCACTTGGTACCTTAATAAAATTGATTGTGAATGCAACGATATGGCGCTTAATTGAGAGATGCACAGGAAGAAAATATTGATTAGGCTTATAAGTATACAGGTTTTGATAGTCCAGTAACGATTCATTGGGATCATGTTCTTAGTATAGTTTGTTTTATATCATTGCATCCACAAAATTTTCCTAAATAGAACAATTTTGTAGGCACCTTTGAGGTAAAATCTTTAGTTGTACCGGGAGTATTCTTCAACTGATTAGCTAGTAAATATCTGATAGAAAGATTATGCAATTCTTGATTCATTATATCAATCAGATAGATAAGATTGGCGACCAAACCAATGAAAATTTAATGATTACATTTACTAATACAGTTTTGCAAATCATGTTTACGAAAATATTATCTTGGTAAGTTATTTATTTGATTTACATAAACATTTAACTAAGTGAAAAGAGGTCGCGATTAAGAGTCAATTTTCAGAATTTAATTACTTATTTCTCGTTACTGAAACTGTAAATTAGAGCCAAGTCTCAAAGGTGCCTGACGTTAATATATAATTTTAAACAATACAAACTTACCCATGACTTGTACTTCTAATGTTCCTTTGGCGGTATATCCCTGGGAGTTCTTGGCTACGCAAGTGTAGGTCGCTTCGTCGCTCATTCTCTCCACGTTTTCGATGACGAGGGTGCCGTTGGGGAATACTTTCTGTTTTCGGTTGATGGGCAGTACCCTGGAATTTAAGCACGTGAAAATGAATTATTACCACAGAACATATACAGGAGGTTAGAAGGGCCTTGTGGGCGGGGCACGCGCGCCGCGGTTATGAGCAGATGCTCAACGACACCCGAAATTGACTACAATCGCGCGTTTGTTGTGACAGCGTTCGACGCTCCGAAAAAATATTAATCATTTTTTATTTATCCAATACTGTTCGAGGGACGTCTCAAAGATGAGACAAAATTAATACTTGTTCCAGAATGATTTAAGTAAAGATCAAAAATGAAATTCTAACCTTATGTAAGATGCATATTTATTTTTTACGTTAGTATACAATAATCTAAAAAAATAAAAAAGGTAAAAAAAACTTTTTAAGTTAAACGGTTTTATGGTAAACAGCAAAATGTTGCAGATGAATGTACTAAAAGCTAAAAAATAAAAAAAATTAAACATATGCATTGATTACACTAAAATAAAATCGTGGGGCACGTGCAATATTTTATAATCGTGTAATCGTTATNAAATAAAAAAAAGGTAAAAAAAACTTTTTAAGTTAAACGGTTTTATGGTAAACAGCAAAATGTTGCAGATCAATGTACTAAAAGCTAAAAAATAAAAAAAATTAAACATATGCATTGATTACACTAAAATAAAATCGTGGGGCACGTGCAATATTTTATAATCGTGTAATCGTTATAATCGTAAAATGTGCCCCACGATTTTATTTTAGTGTAATCAATGCATATGTTTATTTTTTATTTTATTTTTTAGCTTTTAGTACATTCATCTGCAACATTTTGCTGTTTACCATAAAACCGTTTAACTTAAAAAGTTTTTTTTACCTTTTTTA
>NWSH02000008.1:8125865-8145166 GCA_002382865.2 Heliothis virescens
AGTTTTTATTTCTCATTCTATTTAATTCGTGAAGAGCCTCATTATTGCAAGGTTTCTTGCCCGTTAGTTTATCAATTGCTCAATACGCAATCCCTCCAAAGATCTCACCCTACTAAGGGCCACGTAGGCTTGACCTTCCTCAAACAGTTTCGCACCTAAGTATACGACTGCGTGATCCACAGTGCCGCCCTGCATTTTATGCACCGTGGAAGCCCATGACAATATTAAGGGCAACATACGTCTTTCAGCCGTCCCGTAATTAAACTTGGCTGGAAACTGTATGGCTTTCGGGTGTATAAGATGTACGCCGTCTCTTGCAAAATCAATTCGAACTGCGGGTACATCTGTTGCGTACATCTGAGTTCGACGAAATAGGGGCCAAACGATTTCGTTGATGTATCCTATAGCGTAATTGTGATTTTGTATAGTGCACCATATTGTGGCGGCCATCTTGGATTTTGATTTTGTATACTGCACTGTATTCTACTTAACAAGCCCTTTCATTTGATATCCATATTGATGGAATTAAAAAAAAGTAAGTTGTCCGCCATATTGTAGCGGCGGCCATCTTGGATGCACAATATTATTGAATATACATAATTGTATTGTCACCAGAATCAAAGGCGTATACCAAATTTCAGATCAATCGGTTGACGGGAAGAGGGTGAAATTTCACTTACTAGATTTGACGCACGAACAAAACAAACGGGGTGACCTAAATAAAACCGTTTAAAAATCTTAAATTAACCTGTTATCACGTTCCCACACGATAGAGTCGATAGGATAGCCGGCGACAGGGCAGTGCACGATGAGGTTGTCTCCGGCGACGACGGGACGCTTCTTCATGGTGCGCACGTAGGGCAAGCCGTACACGTTCACACGGGCCGCGTGAGATGCGCTGCCGACCTGGAATTTACCATAATCTTATTGAGTTATTTACTTATTATCCTGCTATACATGAGACTTTCAAATCATTGTAGTACTTTTCCAGAACTGCAGTATTGGAAACAATATGAAATAAACAAAAACCGGCCAAGTGCGAGATGGACTCGCGCACGAAGGGTTAAGTACCATTATCTATGAAAAAAGTACAATAGGAATGGTCAAGTGTGAGTTAGTAAAGTTGAACATTATTTTTAATAGATGGCGCTACTAGTATAAGATTTTGCAATTAATTAATATAAATCAACAGCCTTTATAATTATTTTTTTTAATTTTTAGTATTTGTTGTTATAGTGGCAACGGATATACATCATTTGTGAAAATTTCAGTATTTTAGCTATCACGTTTAATGAGATACAGCCTGGAGACAGACAGACAGACAACGAAGTCTTAGTAATAGGGTCCCTTTACCCTTTGGGTACGGAACCCTAAAAAAATAAATGATTTACCTTGCTTGACGCAATGCACGTATACAATCCACCGTCGTTGGTATGCACAGAAGAGATGTTCAAGTGAGATTCAACGTTGCCATCAGCAGTCACAAATTGTCCGATCTGTAGCCGGTCGCCGCTAGTCAGTTTGTCGCCATCCAAAAGCCACGCAATGTCGGGAGTCGGGTTACCAGAAGCTACGCATTTGAGACGGAGAGATGGGCCGGAGCGGAAGGTCTGTTCGCCGAAGCTGTGACGGATCAATGGTGGTTCAACTGAAAATCATTGCAGGGTACATTACACATCTGTTCCGATTCGCTTTCACAGGGACAGATTTCACCAGGTGATAGAAGAACTTCACTACTTGCAGAGGCAATTGCGGAAAAAGCAAAGTCAAACTTACATCGTCCTCCAAGTTTCAGTTCTGCACTGGCGCCTGCACTTTCTTGGTCGTTCCTAATAAAGCACTGGTACATTCCCTTATCTTCCTTCTTTACCGACTCAATCCTGTGATACAGAAGTTATATTAACGTAGTAACGAAATTGCTTACCAAACGTCTATAAGAATTATATGCATATCAACCAAATGCTAAATCCTATGAAGATAGTGTACCTCAGAGTAGCGTCGTGGTGTTTCATGTCCTTTCCATCCTTAAGCCAAGTGATAGTCTTAACGGGATTGCCTTCATATCTGCAGGTAAAAACAGCGGGTCTTCCAAAGTCTACCGTTTGTGTAGCGGGTTCCACAGTGGCTTTAAGAGGAGCTGTGACAGTCAAGACAGTTTCCACAGATTCGCCTATAAATAAAAGATTTCGATTTTAAAATCTGTTAACTTTTTGTCGACCATTTCCCACTGTCGTATTTATCATATTGAGTTGAGTACTAACCACCAACAGAATTGTTCACAACGCATAAGTATTTTCCAGAGTCTTCAACTTTAGCCTCCTTTATTATCAAGGTCCCTGATACTTGTTTTACTCTATCATCGAGGGTAACTGGCTGTTTCCTGGATGTTCCTTCAACGAACTTGTACCATCTGAAACAAAAGAGATCATGTTCAGACAATATCCTTTATATCTACAGATACTTAACAAGAGGGAGACAGGACACCTAGTGCCGGTAGCTCAGCTAGCAAGTAAATTACGAGATTTTATAGTCAAACAAGATCTACAGCCATAAATCTCTATGTGAATCATAAATTCCTAATGAAGACCCCGTAACCCACCTGAATACAGGAACTGGAAAACCTTGACTTGGACATAAAATAGTGCCCACTTCTCCGACACTCAACTCAGATTCTTGTAAACGACCACTAGACAGCTTTGGAGGGATACTGTTTGTTGGTTCTTAAAGAAGAAACAAAAGCGATCTCAACCATCATAACTTACATGTAATAATGATATAAAACAGATCCATTTCAAAGAAATTCAAACCATTATAATGAGAAATAAAGTGATCACCACGAAGATATAATAAACATAAAAAGCCAGCCGTTGGGACAGAGTTATTAAAGCTAACGCATAAACCAGGGCTGCTCTTTTGCTACGAAAATAAGTAAAGTGCAGCCTTGACTCACGAAAAGCACAAAGTAAAGATTAAAGCGTCTGAACGAAAGCAAGAACACCCTGACACNGGAATGGTCAAGTGTGAGTTAGTAAAGTTGAACATTATTTTTAATAGATGGCGCTACTAGTATAAGATTTTGCAATTAATTAATATAAATCAACAGCCTTTATAATTATTTTTTTTAATTTTTAGTATTTGTTGTTATAGTGGCAACGGATATACATCATTTGTGAAAATTTCAGTATTTTAGCTATCACGTTTAATGAGATACAGCCTGGAGACAGACAGACAGACAACGAAGTCTTAGTAATAGGGTCCCTTTACCCTTTGGGTACGGAACCCTAAAAAAATAAATGATTTACCTTGCTTGACGCAATGCACGTATACAATCCACCGTCGTTGGTATGCACAGAAGAGATGTTCAAGTGAGATTCAACGTTGCCATCAGCAGTCACAAATTGTCCGATCTGTAGCCGGTCGCCGCTAGTCAGTTTGTCGCCATCCAAAAGCCACGCAATGTCGGGAGTCGGGTTACCAGAAGCTACGCATTTGAGACGGAGAGATGGGCCGGAGCGGAAGGTCTGTTCGCCGAAGCTGTGACGGATCAATGGTGGTTCAACTGAAAATCATTGCAGGGTACATTACACATCTGTTCCGATTCGCTTTCACAGGGACAGATTTCACCAGGTGATAGAAGAACTTCACTACTTGCAGAGGCAATTGCGGAAAAAGCAAAGTCAAACTTACATCGTCCTCCAAGTTTCAGTTCTGCACTGGCGCCTGCACTTTCTTGGTCGTTCCTAATAAAGCACTGGTACATTCCCTTATCTTCCTTCTTTACCGACTCAATCCTGTGATACAGAAGTTATATTAACGTAGTAACGAAATTGCTTACCAAACGTCTATAAGAATTATATGCATATCAACCAAATGCTAAATCCTATGAAGATAGTGTACCTCAGAGTAGCGTCGTGGTGTTTCATGTCCTTTCCATCCTTAAGCCAAGTGATAGTCTTAACGGGATTGCCTTCATATCTGCAGGTAAAAACAGCGGGTCTTCCAAAGTCTACCGTTTGTGTAGCGGGTTCCACAGTGGCTTTAAGAGGAGCTGTGACAGTCAAGACAGTTTCCACAGATTCGCCTATAAATAAAAGATTTCGATTTTAAAATCTGTTAACTTTTTGTCGACCATTTCCCACTGTCGTATTTATCATATTGAGTTGAGTACTAACCACCAACAGAATTGTTCACAACGCATAAGTATTTTCCAGAGTCTTCAACTTTAGCCTCCTTTATTATCAAGGTCCCTGATACTTGTTTTACTCTATCATCGAGGGTAACTGGCTGTTTCCTGGATGTTCCTTCAACGAACTTGTACCATCTGAAACAAAAGAGATCATGTTCAGACAATATCCTTTATATCTACAGATACTTAACAAGAGGGAGACAGGACACCTAGTGCCGGTAGCTCAGCTAGCAAGTAAATTACGAGATTTTATAGTCAAACAAGATCTACAGCCATAAATCTCTATGTGAATCATAAATTCCTAATGAAGACCCCGTAACCCACCTGAATACAGGAACTGGAAAACCTTGACTTGGACATAAAATAGTGCCCACTTCTCCGACACTCAACTCAGATTCTTGTAAACGACCACTAGACAGCTTTGGAGGGATACTGTTTGTTGGTTCTTAAAGAAGAAACAAAAGCGATCTCAACCATCATAACTTACATGTAATAATGATATAAAACAGATCCATTTCAAAGAAATTCAAACCATTATAATGAGAAATAAAGTGATCACCACGAAGATATAATAAACATAAAAAGCCAGCCGTTGGGACAGAGTTATTAAAGCTAACGCATAAACCAGGGCTGCTCTTTTGCTACGAAAATAAGTAAAGTGCAGCCTTGACTCACGAAAAGCACAAAGTAAAGATTAAAGCGTCTGAACGAAAGCAAGAACACCCTGACACTTACCAACAGGTGTCTACGCCGCTCAATCGTTACTTTGGCTGGGGACCGTAATAGGGAGCGCGGCCGGCCGCGGTTCATCATGCCTTCATGTCACGTGTGGGCGGGGCGGCCGCCGCAATAGACTGCAATAACAACGGATATCAGTACATTGGATGATAGGTATGGTATGACTACGTGATAAATGAATGCGTGAGACGCCGGCGGCCGGCCGTAAAAGTCATTAAATGCCATACCTCGTGAGAGGGGCTGGGAAAGCTTGAACTTCGCAAAGCAGTGCGAGGCTTTCGCCTTCTCGACCTATTTGTCGATTGAGCCCATCGCCTGTCACCTTTGGCCCCGTTCTACCGGTCGGCTCTGCAATGCAAAACCGTCCTTGTATTGCCTACTCACCTAAACACAGGAACCGGGTAAGCAGCAACTTGACACGTTAAGTATGCCACATCCATTTGAGCCACGGTGAACACTTCCCACCCCTCAAAGTGTTTAGTGGAATCCTTTCGAGGTGCAATTTTATTGGTTGGTTCTGTAATAACAGAGACGACTATTTTGCAAACCCTATATAGTAGAATCACAATAACATATTGTAAAAGACTTAATCATCCGTTCCCAAACCAATACCTATTTATTTTAACAAACTGTCACACACGAAAATCGAATATATACATATATATATATATATATACTACCCCTACGTTTTGCAACTTGTAGATCTTGTTGACCAAAATCTAAACTAAAAACGAAAACTAACGCACCTTGTAATTGGTACAGGAAATCCTTGCGCTGGGCACAAAAGCGCTAGTGAAGAATGTTGGGGGAAAAATACAGCAGCTTTTTGGGTTGTCGTGATACTTGGTGCAGCACTCCCGATCGGCTCTACATAAAAATCGAAAAGGGTTTTACTTGCCTAAGCTAACTGATGAGAAGAACCAATGCAAATAACAAATTGTACACAAACTTGCCTGAATACGGGAACAGGAAATGCCTGTGCTTGACACAGTAATCCGAAACTTTGTCCGACGGTGCGAATAAAAGTTGTGCTACGAGCGTCCGATGAAAATGTTGGTGCTTTGGAGGCCACAGGTTCTGTGAGGTGGAAAAAAAATGACTTGCCTGAAAACTGGAGCGGGATAACTCTGAGCCTGACAAAGAAGTGTAAAGGCTTGTCCGACGCGTTTTCGAAAAATGCTTCCCATTGATTCAGTAGAAAATGTCGGGGACTTAGCGCCAACGGGTTCTATAACATCGAGTTAGTATAGCTAATTAAATATTTCAATTTTTAAACTTGCCTGAAAATTGGAACTGGGAAAGCTTGAGCTTGACAAAGTAGTGCAAAACTTTGATCTTGATGCCTTTTTATAGACGAAAGAGCCGATTCAGTTGAAAAAGAAGGGGCTTTGGATCCCACAGGTTCTGGATAAAAATCAGCACGTTATCACCTGAGATGAATGTTCCTTAATAACTCATATAGATTTCGAAGAAGGCGAGTTGTTTAATAAGCTACTCTGATTACAGCCGAGTTGGAAAAAGTAAACCTTTTGACACTTGCCTGAAAACCGGTATAGGAAAAGCTTGAGCTTGGCACAGTATTGCAAAACTTTGTCCCTTATGTCTTGTTACCGCTGATAGAGTAAAATCAGTAGAGAAGCTAGGTGGCTTGGAGCTCACGGGCTCTGGAGAAAATAACAGTATATTAACGTCGACTTACCTAAATACGGGAATAGGGGACGCCTGTGCCTGACAGAGCAACGCAAAGCTTTGTCCAATTTCTCTAACGAATATACTGCCTTTAGAATCGGTAGAAAATGAAGGAGCTTTTGCACCAACAGGTTCTAAAAGAGGGACAGTAAAGTCAATAGTCGAACCCACCTGAATATTGGTTGGGGATACCCTTGTGCCTGGCAAAGCATAGAGCCTCCAGAATGGGCTTCTATTTCGTAATTATAAGAACTTGCGGAAGTTGGAAATGCAGGCGCTCTCGCAGTTACTGGTTCTAAACCAAGAAAACATGATCTAAATTATGGAGCACTCACTTGAATACAGGAGGAGGATGCGCTTGAGCCTGACATAAGAGGACAATAGCTTGTTGTATCACTTTTGTAAGTGTAGTGCTTTTAAATTCCAGAGAAAATGTTGGTGCTTTGGACCCGATTGGTTCTGTGACAAATGTTTTAAACATCATTGATAATTTATATAGTAGGTATTCTTACCTGAATATTGGGACTGGAAATGCTTGCGCTTGACACAAAAGAGCAAAATCTTGACCAGTTTTACGAGTTATCCCAGAGAACTGAACGTCATTCGAAAATGTAGGGGACTTTGAGCCAACAGGTTCTACAATTGAAAATATTAGGTATAATTCATTCACCTGTACACTGGTACTGGAAACCCTTGAGCCGGGCATAAGATGTTTAAACTCTGGCCAGTATTCCTCATATACCAAGAAAATTTATTATCAGTGGAAAATGTGGGTGATTTTGATCCGATTGGCTCTAAAATACAAAATATTAGATTTATTACCTGAACAAAGGAATAGGATGCCCCTGAGCCCGACATAGCAATGCTAAACTCTGATCTACAGGTCTAATGAACCATGCCAATCTGTCATCAATAGAGAATGTAGGGGGCTTGGAACCAACGGGTTCTGGAAATTGATAGAATAGTTTCGTATAGCTAAACATTCTCACCTAAATAGTGGTACAGGATACCCTTGGGCCGGACATATCAATGCAAAATCCTGTTTTTGTCGAATCTCAAACCAGGCTAATTTGGAACCGCTCGAAAATGAAGGGCTTTTGGAGCCAATCGGTTCTAAAACATGAGTAAGAAAATGGTACCTGAATAGAGGGGCTGGGAATCCCTGGGCTGGGCAAAGTAACGCGAAGCCCTATTCAACGTTCTTAACATACCACGCCATTTTGAAATCCGTAGAGAATGTAGGGGCTTTTAAACCAACCGGTTCTAAAAACAAATGCCTCCTATTATTGTTGAGTTTAGACTCACCTAAACACTGGGACTGGAAATGCTTGTGCCAAACAAAGCAACGTAACGCTGGAATCCATCGCAAATTCCACAAACTCTATTGTTTTTGTAGGTACTTTTGGTGGAGCACTATTAATCGGTTCTAGAAGAAAATAGATACAAAACAAATCACTTAGGTTACCTGGATAAAGGTAGTGGAAAAGCTTGAGCGGGACACAGCAGCGTTACGCTGGCATTAACAACGGTACTGAAACCTCTAACACTATCCATGGTTGGAAACTTCGGAGGAACTCGTCCTACAGGCTCTGGACATAAACACATTTGTTTTTGCTAAATAGATATATTTATTACTTTTACCTGAATATTGGAACAGGGAAAGCTTGCGCGGGACAGAGTAATGTGACAGTGTTACTGAGAGAGACTTCCGTAATATCGATCATTTTTGTTGCTACTTTCGGAGCGGCGCTACCCATTGGCTCTAAGAACAAGTAACAAATGAGATTTTATAATTCATAATTCATTTTTAATAAAGTACCTGAAGGCTGGGGCAGGATAAGCTTGAGCGGGACACAAAAGAGTGACGCTATCACCTCCATTTGCATCGAATGCACGACTTTTGTCACCTGTCGTGAATTTTGGCGGGACACGACCAACTGGCTCTACGATCAAATTAACTTTAATTCTTTGCTTCTAATCCATTGGAATTTTACCTGAATATTGGAACCGGGAAGGCTTGTGCTGGACATAAAATTGTCAAGCTGGCGTTACATACAGCGCTGAAACTTCTTGAACTATCCATCGAAGGGAATTTTGGTGATACTCGCCCCACTGGCTCTAAAGAGATAAGATCAAGATAAATCAATATACCTGAAAATTGGGGCTGGGAACGCTTGTGCCGGGCAGAGTATTGTCATACAAGAATTTGAGGAGAACGTAAAACTGCGTCCAGTTTCAGTTGATGGAAATTTCGGCGAGACTTTGCCCATCGGTTCTGTATAATATAAGAACGGTAGACAATTTTAATGATTACCTAAATGCTGGAGCAGGAAATCCTTGTGCAGGGCAAAGTAAAGGTACTCCATCACCCAAATTAGCAATAAATGTCCTACTTATGTCACCGGTTGGAAATTTAGGTGATACTCTTCCCATAGGCTCTATGAAATTAACGATATTATTATTCTCTATAAAATAAACGCATTGCAAAACACAAATCAGGAAACGCTTACCTAAACATTGGGGCGGGGAATGCTTGAGCGGGACATAGAAGCGCTACGCTTTGATTGCTGTTATAGTTGAAAAGTCTACTTTTCTCTAAACTTGGAAATTTTGGTGAAACTTTTCCCATTGGTTCTGAAGCAAATTTACAAATTGTACTGGGAAGTAAAACGACAAGAATACGAAAAATACCTGAAAATCGGGACTGGGAACGCCTGAGCAGGGCATTGTAGGGCAAAGGAATCAGATTTCTTGACTCCAATCATTGTTCCCATCACGACAGATGCAAATTTTGGCGGAACGCGTCCGACAGGTTCTGCAGACGGGGCGAAAAAGAAAAGTTTTGAACTAAAATTACCTGAATAGAGGAATTGGGAACGCTTGAGCGGGACACTGCAAAGCGTAAGAATCGCCTTTTTTTACTTCAAACATGGTCCCGGTTAAAACGGACGCAAATTTTGGCGAAACACGTCCAACAGGTTCTAAAAATAGTTATAATATTACTAGAATAGCAAAGCGCCATACCTGAATATAGGGACAGGGAATGCCTGAGCTGGACATTGCAATGTAAATGAAGATCCTGACGTGGTTATGAACATCATGCCCACTTGTGTCGTAGACAACCTAGGTGGCACGCGCCCTATTGGCTCTGAGGAATTATGCAAAACGACGTTAATGTGACTCTTACCGGAACATTGGTGCAGGGAAAGCCTGTGCTGGGCACAGTACAGAGAGGCTGGAGAGCTTGCTAAACTGGTAGCCACTTGTTGTCGACGCGCTAGGGAACTTGGGAGGTACCCGTCCCACCGGCTCTGCGCATGTTGGGAGAAGGCGAGATCACGAACAGAGGACACCAAGTAACTCTAACGGAAAATGCCCTAAGCACCCCTACTGATCCCTAAGGATTGCAAAAATAGCGCGAGTCAAGGCTCTGCAGGGTACCCTATCCCAACATTCAGGCAAGTTATAAAAAAATTATAACTAACGTAAAGACGCAAAATAAAATTTGCGTATTTATGCTAGCTTCGTAATAATTAGTTTCTATATTCTATATACAATAACAATAATCTTTCAAAATTAAGGATACCAAGTTATGATAAGAATATATAAGAATATAATATGAATATTTTACTTAATTATTTATCATAAAAAAGATTTTAAGCGTCAGTTTCACGGGTTCCAGATAAAATTCTAGATAAATATCCGACAGATTCTGCCATAGAAATATTTTCAATGTTGACTAGTTTTCTACTTAAGTCTGATCTGGCACATAGCTATCTAGAGCTCTATCTGGAACCTATGAAACTGTCCGTGACTATCGCCAAAATCAATTTAAGTTAATGGTCTCACTAAAATTCAACTAATACTGTAAAAGGTGGAATTATCAGAGATATTTAATTACACACAGAAAAAGTTGCAGTGTATAGCAGAAAAAAATTGGCGGATTGTTTTCTTTTCAATCAATTAAAACCCATAATTTATAGTTACTCGTTATCTTTACGATTGAATTACTATTCACTGCAACATATCGCGCCATCAATTCATGGTTAATATACATACAAAAAAAGAGAAGAAGACAAAACGTGATATACTAAACGCTAGNGCTCTAAAGAGATAAGATCAAGATAAATCAATATACCTGAAAATTGGGGCTGGGAACGCTTGTGCCGGGCAGAGTATTGTCATACAAGAATTTGAGGAGAACGTAAAACTGCGTCCAGTTTCAGTTGATGGAAATTTCGGCGAGACTTTGCCCATCGGTTCTGTATAATATAAGAACGGTAGACAATTTTAATGATTACCTAAATGCTGGAGCAGGAAATCCTTGTGCAGGGCAAAGTAAAGGTACTCCATCACCCAAATTAGCAATAAATGTCCTACTTATGTCACCGGTTGGAAATTTAGGTGATACTCTTCCCATAGGCTCTATGAAATTAACGATATTATTATTCTCTATAAAATAAACGCATTGCAAAACACAAATCAGGAAACGCTTACCTAAACATTGGGGCGGGGAATGCTTGAGCGGGACATAGAAGCGCTACGCTTTGATTGCTGTTATAGTTGAAAAGTCTACTTTTCTCTAAACTTGGAAATTTTGGTGAAACTTTTCCCATTGGTTCTGAAGCAAATTTACAAATTGTACTGGGAAGTAAAACGACAAGAATACGAAAAATACCTGAAAATCGGGACTGGGAACGCCTGAGCAGGGCATTGTAGGGCAAAGGAATCAGATTTCTTGACTCCAATCATTGTTCCCATCACGACAGATGCAAATTTTGGCGGAACGCGTCCGACAGGTTCTGCAGACGGGGCGAAAAAGAAAAGTTTTGAACTAAAATTACCTGAATAGAGGAATTGGGAACGCTTGAGCGGGACACTGCAAAGCGTAAGAATCGCCTTTTTTTACTTCAAACATGGTCCCGGTTAAAACGGACGCAAATTTTGGCGAAACACGTCCAACAGGTTCTAAAAATAGTTATAATATTACTAGAATAGCAAAGCGCCATACCTGAATATAGGGACAGGGAATGCCTGAGCTGGACATTGCAATGTAAATGAAGATCCTGACGTGGTTATGAACATCATGCCCACTTGTGTCGTAGACAACCTAGGTGGCACGCGCCCTATTGGCTCTGAGGAATTATGCAAAACGACGTTAATGTGACTCTTACCGGAACATTGGTGCAGGGAAAGCCTGTGCTGGGCACAGTACAGAGAGGCTGGAGAGCTTGCTAAACTGGTAGCCACTTGTTGTCGACGCGCTAGGGAACTTGGGAGGTACCCGTCCCACCGGCTCTGCGCATGTTGGGAGAAGGCGAGATCACGAACAGAGGACACCAAGTAACTCTAACGGAAAATGCCCTAAGCACCCCTACTGATCCCTAAGGATTGCAAAAATAGCGCGAGTCAAGGCTCTGCAGGGTACCCTATCCCAACATTCAGGCAAGTTATAAAAAAATTATAACTAACGTAAAGACGCAAAATAAAATTTGCGTATTTATGCTAGCTTCGTAATAATTAGTTTCTATATTCTATATACAATAACAATAATCTTTCAAAATTAAGGATACCAAGTTATGATAAGAATATATAAGAATATAATATGAATATTTTACTTAATTATTTATCATAAAAAAGATTTTAAGCGTCAGTTTCACGGGTTCCAGATAAAATTCTAGATAAATATCCGACAGATTCTGCCATAGAAATATTTTCAATGTTGACTAGTTTTCTACTTAAGTCTGATCTGGCACATAGCTATCTAGAGCTCTATCTGGAACCTATGAAACTGTCCGTGACTATCGCCAAAATCAATTTAAGTTAATGGTCTCACTAAAATTCAACTAATACTGTAAAAGGTGGAATTATCAGAGATATTTAATTACACACAGAAAAAGTTGCAGTGTATAGCAGAAAAAAATTGGCGGATTGTTTTCTTTTCAATCAATTAAAACCCATAATTTATAGTTACTCGTTATCTTTACGATTGAATTACTATTCACTGCAACATATCGCGCCATCAATTCATGGTTAATATACATACAAAAAAAGAGAAGAAGACAAAACGTGATATACTAAACGCTAGGTTAGTACAGACGACAGCAGGTCAACGTATACGAATCTGTCAAATTTTACCAATCAAACATTAACCTACCCCCATTGCGATAAGGTTGAAAATCGATTGCAGAAATTTCACAGATTGTGGTAACTTGATGTGCTGTTGTCTGTACATTAGTACTAATAAATCAATGTAACTAAAACGTGAATTGACGGCACTTGTTAAATTTAAATGCATAAAGTAAATACAACTCACCGGTAATGACGAGTCGTCCCTTAGTAGCAGAAAGTCGAGTTTCACCAGTTAGCCTGTGCTTTGTTCTACATTGATAGGATTTGTAACCGTCTTCAGGTCCAACATCTCTAATATGTAATTCTCCAGATGGAAGCACTAAGTATTTGCCCTCTGTCAAAAAAACAAATATAATTGTTTTATTCTGCCAACATTTAAAAACGAATAAAAGCAATTTAATAGAATGCAACGCAACTTAAGGCTGCGATTTACTTATAAATGTTATAGCATGCATTATACTAAGGAAGAGGGATGGAGGAAATAGGTAAGCCGTGAGGCTCATGGAATCACAGGAACCCTTTTAAGGAACAATGCCCTAAACCATTAAGCAATCCTAAGGATACGACTGGTAATATCCAGACATCAATATCACTGTTATCTTGACATATTAATACAATTTGAGGATGATGTGAGGCCCATAAGGCCTGAAAAACAATTTACTGCGTACCGTCAAAGTTATTTGTCGACTCTAGTTTGATTTCTAGTTCCTCGTCGCCTTCGATGATGATCCAAGAGATGACATTAACATATTCTGATACAAAACTTGGTATGTGGCACTTTAAAATAGCGCTATTGCCTCTCAAAACGTACTCCTCCATCAGATTGACGGCGTATGCCTGAGATACCACTGAAACAATTTGTGAATCTGAGTCGAGAAGATAATATTTTTGGTAGTGACATTTTTATAGCCGTATTAATATACTTTCAACAAGATTTTATTAACACTTTGAAAGTATGATGCCTGCCGACATATTTTCAATACAGGTATTGGGATACAGAGAAAAGGTTACATAGGATTTAAAGGGCAATAAACTTTTGAATCAATTCTAATATACCTAAATGGGACGAAGCATTAATATATATTTCTTGCTCTTTTTCGCCTTCAGAAATTATCCAAGAGTTAACTGACACGTATTCAGAGACAAAACTCGGAATTTGGCACTTCAAAATAGCGGCGTTGCCACGCAAAACGTATTCCTCCCAAAACTTTACATCATAGGCTTGAGACACGACTGAAATCGTTAAGACAAAATTTATTGGGCTGAGAGAAATTGGAAAGGTCTAATTCAACTCTTTTCGTCAAGAACTCTTCTTTTCATAAAGCTTTCTACGCTGCAATGCCTTTTCAAGATTGAAGGAGATAAATAATTTAGGTAACCAATGTGACAGGATAAAAAGGATTAAATGGATGAAATGTTAAGGTGGGTTGATATTTTTGGTAGGTGCGCATGTTACCTAAATTAAATTCTGAATTTAAATTTATCTCCATTTCATCTCGATCCCCTTCGGAAATAATCCAGGAAGTAACCGTAACATACTCGGTGACGAAACTTGGAATATGGCATTTCAGTATAGCGGCGTTTCCGCGTAAGACATTCTCTTCCCATAGATTTACTGTATATGATTGTGAAACCACTGAAAAAGACAATAACTGCTAGGATCTGTGGTTGATCTACTTATTTTTGAGGGAGTGGATGTAGAAGGAGTTTAACCCATTGTTTTCTTTCATAGTACCTAAGTTGAATGATTGATCTAGTTGGATTTCTAATTCGTCAACTTCTCCTTCGGATATAATCCAAGATGATACTGTAACGTATTCTGTTACAAAACTTGGTATGTGACACTTAACAATCGCTGAATTTCCACGTAGGACATTTTCCTCCATCAAATTCACTGTATACGCCTGGGATACAACTGTAATGATTTTAAATAACTCACAATTGGTTGAAGAAAATATAGGAGAGGAGATAGGGTTTGTAGATAACGCAAAACCAATTCTGCTGAACAAATACCCAAGTCATTAGATTCTGCTTTTATTTCTAATTCATCGGTTTCTCCTTCAGAGATAATCCAGGACGATACACTAACATACTCAGTCACGAAGGTCGAAATATGACATTTCAGAATAGCTGCGTTGCCACGTAAGACGCTCTCCTCCATGAGGTTGACCGTATAAGCTTGCGTCACGACTGTAAATATGAATTTAAAGAATTTTCTAAGTTTCAAAGAAGTTCGTTAAAGGGACAAGGATGGGATATTGAGAAAGAAGCAATCTCCATATTAAATACCATCTTTATCAAAAGTATCGCTTATCGTTATTTCATTCTCCTGTTCTCCTTCAGAAATTATCCAGCTAGCGACTGAAACGTACTCTGTCACGAAACTTGGAATCAGACATTTCACAATTGCAGAATTCCCTCGCAAAACGTTTTCTTCAACCAAGTGAACTGTGTATGCTTGTGAGACGACTAAAACATGAAACATCCTATAAGTATTGTTTGAATACTGAATTTTAAGAGCTTGTTAAATGGACTAAGAAAATTGGACAGGATACAAAGGAGAATAGTAATTTCAATTTTGAATCTTAAGTACCGTAGTTTTCATTTACTGTATATTCTCCTTCGTCTGTATCGTGCCAAGATACAACTTGTACATGATCTGATACGAACGAGGGTATATGGCACTTGAATACGGCAGCGTTGCCGCGAATTACATATATGTCGTAGACTTGCGATTCGTAGAATTGATTCACAGCTGAAATATTTTACAGAGAAGACTATGTATACATCTGTACCATAAATTGACTCCGACACGGGGATTCAGTGGAGTGCGGATAGGGACAATTGGGGCCGCGCGTAGCTCTCTATTACCGTAATTGCCCTCGGAGCGGTTGAACGAAAACCCAGAAAGAGATTCTTCGTCCGCCACCCAATCCACAACATAAACGTAATCGGCTACAAATGATGGAATCGTACATTTGACAATAGCGGAATTGCCACGCAGAACATCTTCATCAATAACACGAGGTTCATATGACTGATGCACCACTGCGGAAGTCAATAGAGTGCTGTAGTTGTTTTAAAAAGTAATTATCCTATTTTATTTTACTACACGATATTGAAACCGTAGGACAGGGAAACAGGATTGAAATAAATAACGATCATCAACTACCGTTATTAAAACTAGAGTACTCCTCAGCAGATACTGTCTCATTGTCCATAATCCAGGCCACAACATGGACAAAATCTGCTACAAACGAAGGCACGATGCATTTCAGAATTGCTGTATTGCCTCGCAAAATAAATTCATCGTTGACTCTAGCCTCATACACTTGAAGTACAGCTGTGACAATTAAAAAAGGAATTGGGAATGAGGATTACTCTTTCTCTCTCTGTACAAAATTACCCTCGCTACTGCTAGGATAGTATGTGCCTCCTTCGCTGTCCATCCACATTTCAACATATACAAAGTCAGAAACAAAGCTTGGCACTTCGCATTTCATTATAGCTGCGTTGCCGCGAATTACATACTCGTTGTCAGCTTCGGCTTCGAAAGGCTGTGACACCACTTAAGTAACCAAAAAAATATAATAAGTGTGAACGAAAAATATCGAGGAATTAATTTGGATGGGAAAAGTGATTCTGGAAAAATCTGTGGAGGAGTACCCTGTCCGGAGCTTGTATTGTTAACTGTGAGGATTTGTCCGTCATCCATAAGCCACGCTTCAATGTAAACGAAGTCACTAACAAAAGATGGAATCTTGCAGTGAACAATAGCAGCATTCCCTCTAATCACGTACTCGTTTTCGGCTTCGGTCACGTAATACTGTGATACGACTGGAGAATAACAATTAGAAACATAAGTTGGAACGGTTCGAGGTGTAAGGAATTGTTTTAAGTACGGGAAGCAAGTATGATTTGTTTAAGAGGCCATTGTACCGAGGTCCCCTGAATGAGAAATCTCCGTTCCGTTTTCATCAATCCATGCTTCAACCTTCACGAAATCAGCGACAAAGGATGGAATGGAACATTTTAAAACAGCGGCATTTCCACGTATCACGTATTCTGTGAGAATCTCTGCTTCATAGAATTGATTTACAACTGAAAGGAGAAATATGAGGTTCATGACTGATACAAGTCTGAAGGAAACAGGAGGGAAATTGTGGGGATATATTATAAAGTGATGATGCATATGAAGTACCGATGTCATCGGTTGGTAAGTATTCGCCGCCATCAGAATTAACCCAAGCTTCCACTTTTACAAAATCGGCGACGAAGGAAGGAATGTTGCATTTAAGTACAGCAGTGTTTCCTCTGATTACATATTCTGAGACTACTTCGGCTTCATAGTATTGCGTAACAACTGCAATAAATGCTTCGATTGATTTTTGGAAGGATTTAGGAATTGGCATGATGACCATGATAGGCTTTGGGTACTAAAATATACTAGGTATGTAATACGATGAGCATGTTGTACCATCTCCTTCCTTATTATCTTCGTACGTATAAGAATTGCCAGCCTCGTCGTGCCAAGAAATAACATTCACAAAATCGCCCACAAATGAAGGTATGGAACATTTAAGAATAGCAGAGTTTCCGCGAATCACGTATTCGTTATTTACTTCTGATTCGTATTGCTGCTGTACCACTGCGGAAATGTGTTCATTATACTTTAGGTATTTTCTTTTGGGTCAAAGGACTGAGGAGATTTGCATAAGGAAACGAAATTGTGAAGGAATAACCGTAGTTCTCGCCAGGAAGGAAGTCTTCATTGTCATCAGTGTGCCAAGAGAGAACTTCAACAAAATCAGCTACAAACGATGGGACCTGACACTTGAGCACGATACTGTTCCCCGTAATAACATACTCCTTATTGACGTCGGTGTCGTAATGCTGGGCAACCACTTGGGTAGAACAGAATATATGTATACACAAAATGTTATGCCATTAGTACATAGTCACATGAAGTCGTGAATATTATTCAAACAAATCGATATTTGTAATTAAAAATCAATGAATCCCTGAAATAAAACAAAATACAACAAAGAAAACAACATTAATTTTTGTATTGCATACATGTATCAGTAAATTACTATTAGAGGTAAGTATACGAGTTTTTTCACGACTATATATATGTAGATACAAGACAAGCTACAAATTCTAACCAAGCATAATATTAATCTTATCGTGCATTAGTATCGCAACAAAATAGTGCGTTGAAGTTCAACTATGACTAACTCGGTCTTATTTTCTTTTGATTATTTAATTGACCGTACTTGACCTCGTGTCACAAAGGGCAGCGCCCTGTGATGGTCAATAAAACTTTCATACGTATTCAGTAGAGTAATAGAGCATAGTATATGGGTGTTTGACTACATTAGAGGAACCCAATATGACTATGAAGTTCACAAATCATAGTAACATTTTAAATTACACGTACAAAATAATTAGGTGTGTTGAAAGCTCGTGAATAAACCCGTATAACATTAACATGTTAATAGATGTGATGCCTAATACGGCAGGGTCGGCAATGGACATCGCCAATAGTCTCATTAAGCAAGAGTGTGGAACATTCAATGCATTACAAACGATTACTACCTCTATTGAAAAGCCACTTGAATGATTAATCAATATTATTGTTTGGATACTAATTTAAATCCTGTAAATACATTTACAGAGCAACACTTATAAAGAAAAGATATCATGAACAGTATAATATCAAATTACAATATGAAACGAAATAGGGTGATAATAAGTCAACAAATAAAAGTGCTCGGCTATAAACAGAAACATCATCGTGATGGTTGACATAGCCATACATAGTATATTATATGTCATGTTAACCTATTAGACATTATTTATAAATCTGTCTTGGAGGTTTATGACTGCTTCTTTAGGCCACGCGACCTTGTGGACTTAGTTTTGTTGAAACACAATGTTATACTTTATGAGTTATGGCTGTAACTTTAGTAGGTCCGTTAGAAATTTAAAATTCTGATGTTGAATAGTTTCGTGGCTTGTGCTTAATGTCACTTTCTAACGAACAAAGGCTGAAAGAATGTGCCTCTTGGGACTAGTAATTTTATGCAAATGGTGCTTACCGGCTCGTACGTTAACGTCACGGGAATGAATGGTGCCAACAGAGTTACGAGCGAGACAAGCGTAAACTTGAGCGTGAACCTCTTGCCGGTAATCCTCGGCACGGAAAGGCGGGAACAACAGATTTCCGTTCGCTTGAACCTGAAGGAACATAACAATGTTTCAGAGATTTTTTTTTACCAAAGCTGTTATTTATTTACCCTGAACCCTTGATTTTAAAGAAACACGTTTATATTTACCTCATAGAAACCTAGTCAAAATAGCATTTGTTAGCTAATACAGGGCACTGAATGTAATAGTTGCAATTGCCATGGAGACAATTTGGATCTAAAAAGTTCTTGATTTTATTCAGTTTATTTAGGGTTTTAGGCTCGTGGCTAAGTCAAAGCCGCGCGGATCAATCGATCATAAGGTTAAGCAACGCTTGGCGCGGTCGGTCCGTGGATGGGTGACCATC
>NWSH02000008.1:8147728-8166426 GCA_002382865.2 Heliothis virescens
TCGCTCCATGTAAAACACTGGTTCTCAGCTGCATCCGGTTAGACTGGAAGCCGACCCCAACATAGTTGGGAAAAGGCTAGGCAGATGATTTACTTTTCGTGTTTTAGAAGTTTTCTGTCATATGTATTACCTGTCGCAATCCAGGGACATCACCAACAGCAGTTCCATCAGATCGCACCCAAATGATGTCGGGGGTCGGGGATCCTCGGGCCGCACATTCGACAGTCGCTCCAGTCGTGTTGCTAAAGTCCACTCGGTTTGAAGGTTCCTTCATGAATATCGGTCCTATAGTCTCGTCCTCGCATAGCACTGACCCTGTAATAAACAGAACACAGTTGAAACTTCTGGTGATCTTTAAGGCCTTTACTGTCTGACATTTAAGCTGAGGTTTGGAATAGTATAACAATACATTGAGATATCTTTAATATTCTCTTATAACTACTTTGGTTAAATTGGAAAAGTTCTTTAAAATGAAACTACAATTTTAACCTAAATAAAAAAAATGCATTATAAAGATCATCATTTAAAAAATTATTGGATATTTTTATGCCAGATTTACTATGGTTATAATGTGGAAATTTTTAAGAACGTCTTGCGCTTCAGTAAAAATATAAGAAAAGGTTTTTACTTAAACTAAAAATTAATATTGAATACGTTTTACTGCAGTTTGCCTTCGAACGCACGAGTATGCAAACTGCGAGCCCCGGTACTAGCTTAAAGGGAACTAAAAATTCTCGACCCAGTTTATAATGAAGCCTGGAAAAATAATCCAGCACAAGTGACCGCGCTCTCATGCCACGTCTCGCTCCTCGTTTCGTTAGATGAAGAGCATGAGAATGACACTCACTAAATGTTAATTAGTGACCCCATTAGGTCAACTTACTGAACGACAAGTGGTGTACGTACTAATATCCTGTGTAGTTAAAATACTTCAGTGGCCAACGTATACCAACGGTTTAATTCCACACGTGTGAAACTTGAGATTCTCATGTTTTAAGCAGTTCTTCCTTATTACCTTTTGCACAAATAGTATTTCATACATTCATACAGACTCTTCATACACCCTAGTAGAAATATAAGATTATACCTAATTCTACGGGGATATGGGCTAAATCAAAGTCTAATTAAAATCAATAAAAAAATACAAACGCTTGAATTAACGAACCTGTACTATTTAAATTCAACCGTCGAAAATTTCAATGCCCAATTCGAAGCACTCCCGATGGAAGACAAAAAATAGCAACAAAGCGAACAAAAAAGCGAGGGCGTGTTGCGTGCTTGCGACAGATGTGCGCTTGCGCACGCTCCTGATTGGCTGCGACTACGACAGATGTTCTTTACATCACAACCTGAACGCAGGATGCTGATTCAACTAAGATTTATCACGGCACTTGCAACGATTTCTAGCCATTTTAAATACCAAAAAGTTAATATGAATCTCTATGTTAAAGATTTTAAAATTTTTAGTTTTTGAAATGCAACGATAAGTTACTGAGCTAGCTTATTTTTAGTTAGCTTTCGGAAATGGAAATTGTGTAAATCCTGCTATAGTATAAAAATTATGGATGTAATTTGGTTTTCCTTCTAGAAAATTTGGCACTTATAATTTGTATAATTTTAACAATTAACTAGATTTCTAGGTTTCTATAAGTAAGCAGCATAACAACAAAAGTTGCGAGTTATATTTTTCTTGGACATTAATTGTTCGCCCACTAATTTTGTTTATCACACGTTTCGCACATATTTATGTCTATTTTCGATAATGCATCCTGATAAAGCGATAACACTGATTGAGGTTTAGATCAGTGTCAGTCGACACTTTCCTTCACGCATGTTATAAAAGCACTCAGAATTACTTTTACTTACAAGCTTTCCTTTATTAGAAACAGATCAGAAAATATTTTTGTAATATGTCATTGAACTCTCGTTGAATTTACCTGCAAGGAAGCTTTTGTGTTCAAGTTACAACAAGTATAAAATATTTATGTAAAACACGTCATCACATTTAACACATGCAAATCATACCTGTTACCGTTAAGAGTTCAAGGTGTAAGAAACATCAAGCTGGCGATTTTAACGCATTCTTTTAATATTTATACAATGTTTTATTTACTGTGCGAGGTTATAGATACAGGTTTCGTTGCGACCAAGGCGAACGTAAACCGCGTTACATCCTCATTACAGACGCACGAATGCAACCAAAGCTGAGTTTAATTTTTAAAATGCTTTTAATTATTGTATGTTTTACTACGAAGCATTCTGCTGTCCAGCCGGCTAATACATCTTCGTGGAACCATGTTTTCTCCACAACTTGTATCCTTTACATGAGGACATTTTATATTCAGAGTCTGTCGCAGCATGCACTTGATTCGTATCTAAACCAGTCGGATAACAGGACACAAGGAACGCCTTACTTACAATAAGATAAGATTAAGATGCTGCACCACGTTCCACTATGTCCAATTTTGCATGTTTTCACTGCACTGAGGCCTTATTTCAATCGAAAAATATAGTTTTACCATTACTCTTGTCATCTTGCTGAGATTGTGTGAACGTATTAGGTATATGTAAAATGAGTCTAAATACTTTTCGTATTCTCAAGATGGACTCTATTATCTAATATGGATGTCATGTCTATAAATGTCCATTATCTTTAGAGCCACCATGCGGTTTTAATGGTCTGATAATTGTGCCCATGCTAAGATATTTTATCATATTGAACTGACTGCGTTAGAATGCCTGATGTAATGAGTAATATGGTGAGATATCTGAATAAAGACAAAACGCAGCGGAGAATTCCTACAGAGTAACACACCACGTCCTGAGGAGAATTCCAAAAACCAAACGGTATGCCTCGCGTCAACGCTCTTTGATTTGAATTCCTAATTTAGAAAACAATCAACCGTACGCGTAGATACTAACGGCCTATATTACAAGTAACAATACTTTTATTATGAAAATAGTCTCAATTACCATTCGATTGACTGACAATTATCGCCATGAACATGACAATAATTATCGTTGATTAAGTTGGTACATACTGTAATTATCAATAAAAGTTGGCGTATCGTTTTTATCAGAGTTAAAATGGATGTAGGACAAATAATACAAAATTACTTATAACAATAGAGGACATTTTTGGACAGAATACGAGAGGCGTCATAAAGATGCAACAAACGGTTAAGTATATATTTCTGTTTGAACATTGCACTCTTACTTACTATAATGCTGTATAAATCTATTTGTGGCCGTTGACCCGGTGAAATTCTTGGTAGTCGGCAGCTACCGTATTTATACTATGCTCATCTATCCTTATCTTTTGTTCCTCAACGTCTTGCAACACTACGCTACCGCTACTCTCGCCATTATAAAGCGTACTTAAGCTCCAAATTATGTGCTTCTTAACACGTTAAATTATAACTAGCTGAAGCCCGTATAATAGCTAGCTGATTCCTGCGGTATCACTCGCCACCCAAAGCACTCTGCTTCTTGTAGCCAGATAAAATATAACTACTGACACTCGTAAACGCGGTACCTATAGGCAAGTTTTATGTGATTCTTCCAGACTGTTAAAATAGTAAACTAAATAAGTACGTTGTCCTCGAATAGGTCAGTCTATTAATAATGGTACTAGCTACTTATTGCGGCATATCTACGCTGCATAGTCATTGTACAAGATCACAATGTAAGTACAACGTTCGTTGTCACTTTGTTAGTATAGTTGCATAAGAACATAGATAATAAGGTTTAAAGTATGTCTGGAATGTTTGATCTACTAGCTAAACAATAAACTAATGACGATTTTTAAAAGTTCGTTAACGCTTTAAGCACATCTGTTTGATATACTAAACGCAGTTATAATTCCCAGTGTTAGGTACATGTAAATAGGAATATGTACTTATATTCGAGTAGCAGCATTACAAAAAACAACTTCCAAATGAGAGTCTTGTTAGCCTATTAAAAAACAAATAGAAAATATTTTAACTATGGGCACACTTGAGCGTTTGTTTGGTGGCTCATTAACACGTGCTAGCTGTTTGTTGATAAACAGTAGGTCTTCATATCGGAATTGATATGGTAGTCACTATCAGTTGTAGTTTGATTTTTTATCAGAATCCATCCAATCGATGACGATAGGACACGGGCATTCACGTTCAAGATAGAAAAAAAAACATGCATTAGGTACTACTATTATACAGAATTTCCGTTGAGTATGTTGCGATTTCCGGTTTTTCTCGCAATAAAAACAGATACTTGCTGAGTAATATTTATTTTTACATAACATTCCTAATTATAACCCTTGCGCCTAGTAACTAAAATAAACGGAATAAAGATTAATTTCTAGTTGCTTCTATTGCTCATACACGAACAAGTTATTAGTTGATGTTGGTACTGTAAGGCTTTAAAACACTTCAATTAAGATCGTTGACATTGTTTGCGCATGCGGTTAATGAATGAGTAACTAAAAATAAATAAAAATAGCTCATGGTTACGCGTTAATCATTCGTGGTCTCTGTGATCCATGGGCACAAATTAATACTGAAGTAGACTATGTTATGTTAAACCATGTCCTGTGTAAATCAGGGGGCATTAAATTCGAAAACACGCGTGAGTTACTGAATAGTTAAAAATAATAAACATTAGTAATTCTGTTTACGTTATGTTTACACTGACCCGAAATACTGTCAGCAATGCACAAAAATAGTAAAAGAAACAAACGAACTCTATTCTCTGTTAGCTTTTTACACTTATTTAATACGTTTAACTTTTAGATTGATTTTGTATTTCACTTACATAAATGATATGACGTACCCTATAACCGGTGTCTAAATCCACCTAAAGGACTCATATTTAAATTTAAGAGTGCTTTAGGTGGCCAAACCACGGATCGTTTATCATATTAAACTAACTACTTTAGCAATAGATATCGGAATTTTGATCTGCTTAAAAATCGCACATGTTCGTGTTTTGATTTTACTCTTATCGTGATACATTCGCACATCGTGAATATAACATTTTTATCTGCTTTAAAAGTATGTACTATAAAGAAATGCGTACTTAAACCTTAATATTCTGTGGCTAAGTTCCAATACTGTGTTGCTTAGACACGCCTGTATCTATTAGTCACTCGTTCTCAAGTTTTTCTTACGCAATTGAATCATCCTAATGTTCTGTCGACATTACTGAGTGTGGTTTCTTTTCTTTATTTAGTTTCCTGTACTAACCTATATTCCTTAGCAATACATAAAGAGGATATTTTTCTTCGTTTAAAAAAATATTTCACTGGTTTGGTAAGCTACAGTGTCCCCGGGTGACATTAGGCCAGCTATTCTCAAAGTGTGTTCCGCGGAACCCTGGGGTTCCGTGATACCTCTGTCGGGGTTCCGCAAGAATTTAGAAAAAAAAATCAAAACACATCTCTCTGGTCGCTCCGCGGCCGCGCGGTCTCCGCGGCCGAAAATTATGGATGAAGCGGTAAAAATAATTAATTTTATCAAATCGCGACCACTACAATCCCGATTGTTCTCATTATTGTGTGAAGATTATGGCAGCAAACATAAAACACTGCTGCTTCATACAGAAGTGCGATGGCTGACTCGGGGTAAAACTTCAACAAGGCTATTTGAACTTAGAGCCGAGTTACAAATGTTTCTTTCAGCAGATACTTCTTTTAATTTGAAGGACCGTTTGTATGATAAAACTTGGTTGTTCCGATTGTCTTTTATGGCGGATATCTTTCAAAAACTTAACGAATTGAATTTATTGTTGCAAGGTAAACAGACAACAGTGTTTCAGGCCTATAATAAAATAACTGCTTTTAAAAGAAAATTAGATTTTTGGATCATTTGCATTGGTAAAAAAGAAATAGAAAGCTTTACGTTACTCAGTGAGTTTGTTAGCGAAAACGACTCAGAAATGTTTGAAGATGATGTGTTTGAAGAATTGGTCCAATATCTCAGGTCGATGCGCGCATCTTTTGAAAAGTATTTTCCTAAAGAACACAATACAAAAATTAAAGTGAATTCATGGATTCATAATCCTTTTTTACCCAACTTGGAAAAGCCTGAAAATTTGTCAAACGAGATATATGAATCTCTTTTAGAAATGTCATCAGACACAAGTATGGAGTCACTGTTCAAAACGACGCCTCTCAATGATTTTTGGTGCAGAATCCAAGATGAATATGCAATGCTTGGCCAAATGGCTCTGGATATTCTCCCGTTCCCAACTACATATTTGTGCGAAACAGGATTCTCTACCTACGCAGCCACGAAAACAAAATATCGCAATAGACTGGACGCCGAAGCTGATATGAGACTCCAACTTTCTTCCATCAAACCTGATATCAACCAATTGATGAAAAATATAAAACAGTTTCATACCTCCCACTAGTTAGATTTTTCTTTTTTAATGTTTTCTATTATTGTCCTTGCCAAATGGTGAAGTAAATAATAATTAGTAACTGTTACATTGTACAGACGACAGCACATCAAGTTACTACAATCTGTCAAATTTCTGCAATCGATTTTAAACCTTATCACGATGGAGGTAGGTTATACTTTGATTGGTGAAATTTGACAGATTCGTATACGTTGACCTGCTGTCGTCTGTACTTTTATTATGCTGATTAATAAAAAATACACTTATAAAAGCAATTGTTTTATTGTAGGGTTCCATCAAGTATTTTGCTTCCCAAAAGGGTTCCGTCATTTAAAAAGTTTGAGAACCACTGCATTAGGCTATATTTTATCCGGGTATGGAACTCGGGTAAACCGTGGCAAGATGCTAGTTGTGTATAAATTAGGGTTTTTTAACGTACAGACGACAGCACATCAAGTTACCACAATCTGTCAAATTTCTGCAATAGATTTTCAACCTTATCGCAATGGCGGTAGGTTAATATTTCATTGGTAAAATTTGACAGATTCGTATACGTTGACCTGCTGTCGTCTGTACAATGACACTGACCACAGTCACAGCCTAGGGAATGTTGGTTTTGTTTTATAGTTTGGATTAGGTGTTTATGGCTAGGTAGGCACCTTAACAGGAGCCTTAAAGGCAATATTTATTTGAACAACTCAGTGTCTGTCTGGCAGTGGGAGTTATCGTTGTATCGAAGTCAGGGTCATGACATTCGCGAGTTAAAAGGCCAATGTTCTGCTGTGTTTGTGCAAAATCTAGCATTTTAACTGAACCTGGCGTCCTCGCCTACGCCACGCGCCACTCTAGTTACCTGTATGTCTAGTTTGAATAAGTACTGACAGCCGTTTAATTCTCCTGCACAGCCTAAAGATCATATTTTACTCCGTAATATTATATTTTTTTTTTTACTAAGTTTGTTTGTTTGTTAGTTACGCTGTCACACTAGAACTGCCAAACTGATTGAGGTGTTTAGAATTGAAATAGCTGATAGATACCCTAGATTGAGATTTTTTATCCAATTGCGGGGCGTAGTTCCCTCGAGATGCGGT
Source organism: Heliothis virescens (assembly GCA_002382865.2). Classification (NCBI taxonomy): domain Eukaryota; kingdom Metazoa; phylum Arthropoda; class Insecta; order Lepidoptera; family Noctuidae; genus Heliothis; species Heliothis virescens. Next base: position 8,155,201 of record NWSH02000008.1, read on the forward strand.
CAAAGTCACGGATGAAAAGTTACCAAAAAATCTGTGTATTAGTCAATGCACGGAAAGGATGTACATTGTACAGACAGGCGGACCGACAGGGATATTGCCAAATAGGGAAAACGATATTTTGCTGGCGTATTTATTAGCTCGTCCCATTTATACTCTACGATAATTGACGTTTACTACAAAATAATTGCTGGTTGTCGTAATCAATTACAATGAACAAAAAAAACGTCAGTCGTAGCTGTAAGTAATTAGAGTGCCTATAAAATGAATCATGGTGATGATGTCTGCAGCTGCAACTAAGTACATACCTACTTATGTCATCAGTAACTTAAGTTTACATACAGGGTAACTTTCAATGCAGGTTAAGTTGGGTACCACATGCAGTGCACACCCACGTGCTAGCAGATAAATCTGGCGTAAATAAAAACATGTACGTGCGTCTTTGACTTGACTTTGAGCTTCCATTCTGATGATTCCCAGTCTACAAGTTTAATACTCTAATATCCGCAAAGGCATACACGGATTAACATTGTATACTAAGTAGTGAAGATACTCGTACGTTTAAAGCGTTGTAAAGCGTAGAAGTCACAACAGATGTGTAAATGGTGTTTAGGCACACGATTTTGGCGAGTAGTCGTAAACAGAGTTTGAATAGGTTCGTTGCCCGGCCGCTGTATCGACCTGTGACGTCACGAACGGCGTGCTCCCGGCCGCAGTCGGGGTGGACGGTACCCCAATGATCGTGACGTGCGTTTATACGGTAACTGCTTAGCTGGTCACGAGCTTTGTTATTAACGTTTTAACTATTAAGGCACTTAAAGATAAATATGATTCCAAACCCCAAAAAACGTTTCAGCAAAAATAATTTTGCATTTCGGTTTTCAAAAAGTGTAAGTTGTCTTTCATTCATAAATTCAAGTGTTTTTAAACTTACCTATAGCGGCCAGTGCCACGAGGGCAGCGAATCCAATAAACGACATTTTATCGCACTTCGACACTGCACAGATCACTTTTGTTTTTTTACACAACTTAGGATAAAATTTCCACTGTTTGAAAAAAAAACTAAAAAAGATCGTTGTGCCGCTATGCGGCTGGGCTCCGCCCGAATCTGAAACAATACGAAATTATTACTGTTAAAATTGAGATGTAAGTGGTGCACTTAGTAATTTTAGCAAATAATAGAAAATCGACAAGAAATAAAGTGCCACAGCAAATATTAGAAGTATTTAAAGCTTCAGTAACAGTATTTTTTTAAATGATTCTCCGTCTAATAGTAGGTACATCTAATGGAAATATTCTACCTAACGGAACATATTCCTCAGTTGTTATTATTTTGAAACAATATAGCTGCTCGTAAATTAATTATTTGGCTGTTCAAATGTTATGTTCCGCCCTAATAACTATTTTATGAATTAACATTGCACATGTGTAATTGACACTTGTTTTTCATTAATTTCCTATTAAATAAAACCAATCAAATCAGAAAGAATAACAATGAATCGAATGCCATATGAAGAAAGCTTTTTAGGAAAGGTTCTATTGTGAACACTTCTACTTCATCAAATATGGCATGTGAACATATTTAGATAAGCTTAATTTAACATAATATATTACGGAAGGAGCGGCGTGAAAACAATGGCGTACTCTATACAGGGTGTTCGTTAGTCCAAGTAGGGAAATACAATCTGCCGTGACTCAAGCGAGATTATTGGCATGTCAAGGTTAGTGAGGTAACTTGTGTATGTATACCTCCTCTTTTATACTATATTTTCTTACTTTAACTGCAGAGACTAACCATTACACATCCATTATATTTAAAATGAAGCGTTTAACAATTTTTAGTAAACCTCTTTACAATGAAATTATATCCTTTGAAAATTTGTTTTTCATGTGGAATATAAAGCTTATCTACAGATCTGTTTTAACCTAAATATTTTGTAATCTACTAACAAAATTAAAAATCTACCAAGTTTCGTAATGCTTGGGGGCAAAAACGGGGCGGAACTACGGTCAGTCACGCAAGGATAAACCAATTTGGTGTAATGTGTAAATGTACGCGTTTACACACTCCCACTGTGTTTACTTAATGCACTTTTGACGTTTTTTACTTAAACAATTCTAGAAACATGAAAAAAGCACAATCAATATTAGCATGAACATTTTTTTGGGGAGCTTTTGTCCGCTGTAGTGAGTTCAAGGGCGTTCAACCCTATATCTGGCTTGTATATTGTTTGCTATCCCTCTCCTCTAATTTATTTAAGAGGGAGGTGTAAGCTGAGGGATTAAGAGCATTAGCAGATGGACGTTATTACTTTAGTTCCTGTCCGAACAGACAAACTTTGGCCTGTAAAGTTTGTATTAGCGAACCATTTTAATTTTAAATTCTTTGAAGCTTTAACCATAACAGGGAGTAGTCTACTTTATCTCATAATTGTAATACATTTTCCAATAATAACCCAGACTTGTCTTGGGACAAGTTTTTGCAGTTAGCATACATAATAATGTAGTAAATCAAGAACAAGATGTTTATAGACTAACCAGATCAACTATGTTACATACCGAAGTGCTTAGTATTCTGTGGCTATACTTACTGTTAGAGTCGCAAAATGTAGCTTATTTCTTGTTGTACATATTTCGACTAAATTCTCTTATATCAAGCACTTGAGTAATGTCGGTGACATCATCGCGCCAATTTGTAAACTAACCCAATCACTACTAGAAGCTCAGAATCTAGATCACCAAACATATGAAAATATATGCGTCGAACTCGACACAAACTTTACCAATAGTTTGTCAATATTGATAAATATTTAATTATTTTTATTCTGCGTAAAATTTACGTAAACCACGTTTCATACGAATCAACATACGAAATGAATTGCATTGGTTCTATTATTGGCTAGACGATCATTCATGCCATGCAAATCGAGTTTAATTAGGCGTCATGAGCGCTCGACCTAATCTGCAATTACTTGAGGTTTAACATTATGTATCGTCGTGTCTGAAGTAAGTACTTGAATAACGAATAATGAAGGGACAACCAAGAGATTTGCATGTCTAAGTGTCTATGAGTTTAATCGTCTGTCGGTTTCCCTAACCGCATGTCTTCAACAAACCCAGCTTCGTGCATGAGTGACGGAAGACTATTTTGGGCTCCATTATCCAGAAATGGCTACGCGCTGCTCGTGTTTGGATTTAACGAGTGAGCGTTTGGGTACGTACCTTACATATATCAACCGAACGTGGAAAGAAATAATATTATATGTAGATGCGACTTTATTGCAAAGGAAGAAAGGAAATTAAGAGAACTGAATACAAATGGAAATGAGTTGAAGTAATGGTATTGTTGTTAGGGTCTTCTTAGATCTAATCCAGAACTCTTCACCCATCTGAAATAACGTTGTCGACCAGAGCTTTATTGGTATTTTTCTCTTGTAATAATGCATTTTCCCTTATCTTATCCAACACGATAAAATTAGGGCATTATCTCTTGATTGATTGACAGTTATTTACTACATGCAACGTAATAAAATCTGAGTGTGGAACTGAACTGACATGTTCTGGAAGAAAATCGTTAAAAGGACCGTCTACGGCTCTACGGCCGGCGGAATACAATGTGCCTCCACTAGTGTTCACTACGTAAGTATAATATAAGATGTCGTTATAGATATTTGGTTCAATAGAATGGATCGACTCGCCTCCGAGCCGTCTGGAAAGCTGCAATACGAGTCCCCCTCGCCCCACCCTTACTAAGTGGAAGTAAGGATGGCGAATTCCTTGCCCCCTATCCTTACACCCCGCCTACGCAGGACGACGTCTCATAGACCATTCGTTCAGTAAATAGATGTGGGATGATAGTTAGGTTGTAAAATTAAAAGATTTATTTCATGACCATGGAATGGAATTGATCCGATAAAAACAACTCGTTTTAACTAGCACTTAGATTAGTTAAACTGTAAACACTTGTAAAGTTAAAGTACAAGTGGAAGTTTAAATTTAATTAAAACCTTCTTTCTCTTCCATCAGTCTATGGTAATTAAAGCAAGCATTGTTAAAAAAGTATTTGTGAGCTTTCCGTAATCTTGAATAGCAAATTGAGACTAAATAACATTTATTGTTAGTTTTACCACAAAAGGCAATCTCCAAAAGATATATTTGTAAAGGGAGGTTCCTCTACCTGCCAACCTGTATAAAAACACTCTCCATCTGTTGTTCGAACGTTTTGCACCTGCCACTGAGGAACAGGCTTTTTCGGCCAATCGCTGTACATCGCTCAATTTCGAAATGTCTTTAATTTCTTTGTTTCTACGAACTTTTGTATAGGTAGAATAGTTCCAAATGAATTGTCACCCCTCGAAACACTATAATCGAGGGAGGGTAAAATGCCAGTAGGGCCGGCCAAAATTAATGGCTAAAAGTAATGTATTAGAAGAACTGTTTAAGAAATGCAAACATCTAGAACTCAGAAATGGGCATTATATTCTTCGTACCGCGAATTTTATGGAGAGACCGGTTTTCCATGCAGCGAAAGCTGGCCTGCTTCATTATGGTCTAGCATCTATTTATACCAAGTAGTCGAGTAGATCTAGGTAACTTCAGATCAACTTAGTAATGAGATTAGCTTTTATGAGCAATTCTATAAATATATTTCAGTATTCATAGCTTTATAATTCAACAACAATGTTTGGATGGACATAATAAGAGGCTTGTTATTAGGAAATGGTTTTTCATCGCGTACTTGAGATGGCTCTGGTACTAAATAATCCCATGTATGGGAGGTGTCTGCTACGCCACGTGCTTGGACTTACAACTGAATGAATCACTTCATTAGTCAAAACTTACTTCAGGGATATGAATGACAAATTATAATATCACTAGCTTTATTCAAAGCAAACATACCAAGTTTAATTGAATTACTCATTATCCTTTTTGTAAGGAAAAGCGTAGTTAAGAATTAATTTAGTGTATAACATGGGAAGCTATACATCAATCCATTTATATTCGTTGATAGATACCTTCCCATATAAAAATAACATCCGAATCAGATCGATAATTGCGAAACGTGAGTGGCCAGGCGAAGTTTCTCAATATCCGCCACCCACTGGCATTTTGTTGTTTAGATTGTGACAAACTTAGTCCATTATTTAATTTTAAAGCGAGTTTAATTCAAAACCCTAAACAAAACACAGCAAAAAAGGACTTTATTAGTACATGCGTTCGCTTGCCGAATGAGTCGGCGAACCACCCTGTTTGCTGGAGGCATGGCAGATAAATTGAATCTAAATTTAAATATTATTCCGTCTATAATTAAGACATTATGCATAAACATAAAGTAGTATCAGAAAAGGAAATATCAAATTAAACGGCAGATATTGCAGCGACTCTATATCTACACGGCCGAGACAACATCGTTATCGATCGTGGTCGCGCATTCGCCGGGTCGGCGCTTTTGCAAAAAAGGCTCTTTTCTAACACAAACACAAAGGGATGCTGATTACTGAGCGAGAATGGTGTATTGTATGTCACAATAGTTACCTGAGAAGACCGAGTGGCGGCTCAGCGCAGCACCCACAACACTTGAAACACAACACACGCGAGGAGACGAGTGGCGACAACCGACCCGCCCAGGCTACAGACGCGGTATGAGTAATATCGTATAGCTACGATATAAACGGCCGATGACATCCGACCGCAGAAAAGGATGGGTGTACTATATCGCAGCTCCTCTATGCCTCAACGAGAGCAGTCCTGTTGGGCGAGACAGAGCGATTTCGGCCGAGGGTCGCAGGACATGAAAGTAATGCGCACGCAGGAAATTCGTAAGGACATTGATGAGCGTGCGGTGCGTACTTGTCCCCTACTCCGAGACTATTGAATTCAAGGTGCTTATCACCATCTCTTTCTTGCAGGATGCGATATCGACTTCACAATGTTTACAATCCGCTTTTAATAGCTCTCTGACTATACTTGTGATCGGGTTTTTTATATTGGCTGTAAATGTGTGAAATATTTAATTATATAAAAAATATAATAGATTCAGAATATATTTTATTAAAAGTACAATTATAATTTTAATAACATAAATAAATAACATATCTATGGCAGCATAAGTATAATTATTATATTATCTGGTGTATAATATAGAAAAATATTCTTAAAATTATAACCATTAACATCAATACTTAATTCTTACTTCAATTTAACCCTACTGTTTTGAATTAAAGTGATAGTTTGGAAGGGTTTAAGATTTTAGTCACGTTTGTTTGAATGGCATAGTGCTGTTTAAATGTATTTTAGGAATACAACAATTTATGGCACACAAAAATAAATTCTTTAAGATGGTGTATTGTTTCTTATAAATACCCACTGACATACGAAATAAAAAATGGTTGAAATTTAGGATTTAGGAACGTTAGTTGCGGTATTAGAGACAATGAAACATGTAACTCACTGTTCATTATAAAACATAGTACGTTGTGTTCATTTTATATCTACGAAAGATCAAGATCTACTTGTAATTTCAATAGACATAGTATAAATATTTTTCTAAATACAACATCAATTTCAACATTTAGCTACAATACCTCTATAATTTAGTCCAAACTACAATATATTTTTAATATACATATAATCAATGTTTGTAACATCAACAAGCGGCAAGTTGATTCTGTAACACTAAAATTTAATTTTGATATAAAATATCTTTATGTTATACAATAATATTTTCTTGGCACTACTATAGATAATGAAGTAACAAGTTTAAATTACATAAAAATATACATAGTATTTGTTTCCAAAATATATTTGTAAAAATTGAAGGCTTATTTATTGCTTTTTATATTTTTTATGTAAGTTACTATGCAACATAACATATATTTCAGGAACAGTTTCGAGCCTAAGATATTGGTGGTAACAAGGCAGTGAGTACCGTTTTTATATTAGCAGGCGCGGGATGGAGTCGGGGCGGGGAATCACTTAGGAGGTCTCATGTGGCGCCGGCAGCTTCTCCCACGAGGGCTCCACGCCCCAGATCTCACGCGCGTACTCCGCGATGGTGCGGTCAGACGAGAACTTGCCAGAAGATGCGATGTTCTCGATCACCATCTCAGCCCACTTCGACTGGTTCTGTAGAATAAAATTACGTTTAGAAGTACTAGTCTTAAACCTCACCATGTATCACCAAGGAAAAGGGGGGGTTAAAAATGCCAAAAAATCATCACATGATTAATGGACGGCCAGGTTCAGGAACGGACGGGTCAATAGACTGAATGCCACGAATAGTCTAACCACTTTCATGTCTGTAGGCAATGTATAATAATACGGCTATTGACGGTAGTCAAGCGATAAACTCGTGATAACCACTGATACCTAAAGCTATCGTGTTACACGTTTGTAGAAGTTAGATGTGCAGTCTCTATGTGAACTCTCCTATCATAACTGCATCGGGCTATTTATACAAATATAATATAATTATATTTTTTTGTCCGGGTACCGGAAAGAAGTTCCTCCGGGGTGTAAACACGGGGAAGAGCTTGTTCTTACCATATATAATACACCAACTCTAAGGCACTTGTGAAAAGGCTAGGCACACGATGACTGTGAAATAAACTTGGTAAAGCTTAGAGGTTAACGATAAGATTATGTCATTTGGACGTTATAATACAAATTGTAATTGATTATGTCATTCAAGGTTAAAGTTGATTACTTATAGCAGAAATTACGTAAGTGTCTTAACTAATATTGTTTAGTTATTCGAAACTACGACTTAGCTTAAATAGAGCTTTAAAAATACAGCTTTGAAAAGACCATTATTTTGTACGACCGTGTTATTTTTCAGACAATTTGGTAGATTTTTAACAGATTAAATAAATCGAATAATTAATACATTACATATGCATTTAATTTGTTCTATTTTTTTGATACGCAGTGTGCATGTTTGTAAGTACTCGTTGACGTTTGTTCACGTAATAGTAACACGTCCAGTGCCAAGTTTTGTCAATAAGAGATACATTGTTGCGGATGTTATATATTGGGCTTAGAGGTTGAATAGTCCACGAGTGATTCATTTTACTAGCGATAACCTAAGTGATAAGCAAAAAATCAGGTCAAGTCATTTGGATAGTTATCAACGCTGATGTTTTGGTTAATTAAGCAATCATTCGCACGTTATTCAAATGTTTTTATCTATTCGGCGTTCTTGTGATGATATGTAAAGTTCTGATTATTTTGATAGTTACGCGACATAATTCGCGTGTTGATGTCACTCATCGGTCTTCACGTCACTTTGTTTATGTATGATGGTTAGTCAAGATAGGATCTAAAGAAAGGTAAAGAAGAGATTCTATGCGGATGATTTTTCTTACATACTAAGATCTTGCAGTCCTCCTTTTGGTTGGGCGGAAAGTATCCTCAATGCTTTAGGTCACTTTTGAATCGTTTTATGGGATGTAACAAAAAATGCACCGAACCAGCAACACGTAACGCCTAAAATTTTAGAAATGCAAATAGTACATAGAATTTAAACCAGAATACCATACCTGATAAACCTCGGAGACCTTATCCTGCGCTTCAATGTAGGCATCATAGTCAGCCAGGTGGAGGAACCGGTCGTGTTGCAGCAGAACATCGGCGATGTGCGCGAACCGGCCCGGCTCTCCCGGAGAGAAGAAACCGCTGCGGATCTGCTCTATGCACTGTCGGAGCTCCGGGTTACGCTCGTAGTATTCGAACGCGTTGTACCTGTCTCACACAGTGGAATAGTTGTAGTAAGCTTCATACTTGTACACAAGGAACTTAAGAAAGAGATACCCTCAAAATGAGAGTTGACAAATAATATACTGAGGAGCCGATATGGAGAGGACTCATATGTGCTGCACATCTGAGTGGCCCCTGAGTATATCAGTTGGACCTGAACAAGTGCCCAGAATACCAAGTGGATAAAAGGACCCTAAATAGGGGCATTAATTTTAAAACAGAACGAGCTTGGATAAATCTTTTATTAAATCCCTTTACCTTAAATATGGAAAGAGGGTGCTTGTGTATAAAGAATAGGTAATTGGTTTGACTAATGCCAACATGAATATTATGTCGATGGATTAGTTTATTGCATTTTCGATATTCTTTTGTTTCTCAAAATGAATGTAATCCATCAATAAAGCGGATAGAACAATCGGATTACTTGTTGGATTTTAAGGTTTTTATTGCTTTATTGGTACGTTCACTGCCACTGATTTATTAATGTTTAGTTCCCAAATCTATTGTCAACAAACTACGACTGGTATTCTTATTATTCAGTAACGGCGTGTCGTGTTGGATCTGTGCCCGATTTAATCGACGCTGATGAATTATCATGCCAATATAAAATTTGTAAACAGTAAACAAACGATTCCCCTTTGGGGATTAGAGGCGTCTAAATAGGCAACTAGCAAAACGATGTGTAGAATATAAATTAAAATAAAGATGGACAAAATGAAACACTTAATTTTATAAGACTTTTCTTGATCATTGAATTTCTGAGTGCAAGTTTAGCATATTTTTTTGAAATAAAGGAGTCGTAAATGTAATGCACAGTATGCAGGTCACCTATAGAGTAGCAAGAGGTCGTCACAACAACTGTTGAATGAACAACTTCATAAAAACAACAACTGGATTACAAATATCAGTAACATGTCAGAAAAACCTTAGCGTTAATTACAGTTGTATTTAGAATGCAATTACATGCGCCATGTTTACACAGTGGTCGCGCATGTTTAACTAATCAGTTCTATAATAAGCTGTAATACTTATCAATAATAAGTTGGTTTTGCAATTACGCTTATAGTAAAAACATTGGGTGTTACTGTTTTAATGTACTTGTTTTTATAAGAAGAAGTATATCCAAGTTTCAAAGTACAATTTTTATTCCTTCTTTACCAACGAGGGAAAATATGCTGTGGTCTAGAGGTTCTACAAACTCCGTTATGTCTACAGTGTGGGATATAAATGGACGTACATTTTGTATAGAACTTTTTTGAAGTAATTTGATACCTTTTGCCTGATTGCGTCAAGGGATTTCTTTTATTTATTCATTAACCGATTTCAAGAAAGGAGGTTCTCAGTTGGACCTATAAGTTTGTGCGCGAATATCTCAAGTTAGGCTGCAACGATTATGACGCGCGTTTTAGCATTGTATTCGTCAGTCTTAGGTGGTTTTAATTATATTAACCGACTCAAAAAATGGAGTTTTGCCCTCTAACACGTATTGTACCTACCTATTGTCAGCGCTTATTTAATGACCTATGGTTTTCGAGTGTATGTTATATATTATTCAAAAGTCTAAATGACTTTTTACATTGAAGCTTGAGAGGTAATATTCTAGTATCTTACCCCTTCTTCTGCAGAGCCTCAACATCATCGACCCTCATGCCGAATATGAAGAAGTTATTCTCGCCGGCTTCCTCAGCCATCTCGACGTTAGCGCCGTCCATGGTACCGATGGTGAGGGCGCCGTTCAACATGAACTTCATGTTGCCTGTGCCCGAAGCTTCCGTGCCGGCCGTGGAAATCTAGCAATGAAAAATTACTCGTAGTTAAATGTTGTAGTTGGACTATGTGTAGTATTAAGTATGACAAAAAATACAATGTGAGTCTTCATAATGTGCACATATTGAAATGCTTTATTTTATAGACAAAAATAAAAAAATCTTGACTTTTCCATTAGTTCAATTTTCTGGGGAGACGCCTAATTGGTTCTAATAATTTTGAAATTTCTTTAATTGTAATAGATCATTTTATTTAAAAGTTATAAGTACACCGGATCACATTTTTAATTCCTCAAAGAATGCAATTGCACAAGCATTTGAACAAGCTTTTTGAATCATTTTTTTTCGTCGATAAAATAAATCTTTTATGCTAACTATTTTAAAGACTCAAACTGTATAGTAATCCCATAAAACTGAAGAGTTAGTACGCGAAGTAGATCCCCAGGGCGCAGGAGAAATTGCAAAAAAACAGATATCATATCACTATAAAAACGCGAAAGTTTGTGTGTTTCACCTTTGTAATTCTTTCACGCTAACTGCTTAAAGGGTGTTGATGCACGTTTGCAGGATTGTATAGAATAACAAATAGTCTAATTTTTAGGGTTCCGTACCCAAAGGGTAAAAACGGAACCCTATTACTAAGACTTCGTTGTCTGTCTGTCTGTCTGTCGGTCTGTCTGTCTGTCTGTCTGTCTGTCTGTCTGTCTCC
>NWSH02000008.1:8176248-8187099 GCA_002382865.2 Heliothis virescens
GTTCCAGTTCATACGTTTCGGCTCCATCATGAGATCAGTTCGACAGTACCATATTATTGTATTTTCATCCGAACTACATACATCTGCCAATTTTCATGACACTACCGTCCTTGGAAGATGGTGAAATTAGTGATCTTAGATTTGATTAGGTACATTTAGTTAGTTACATACAGGTAGACCTAGTAAAAGCGTGTTTAAAATCAAGTGCACAGCTTTTAAATAGGTAGACATTATTATTTATNTTTAAAAGACCTTTTGATTGATATATGTCTTGTGAATAGAGGTGGGGTACATTAACTGTAAAACATGTTTCGATTATATGCTTTAACGGTGCTTCAGCATCTAAAGTACTAACTATTTGTGAGTAGTATGTTAGTACGAAATGTTGCACTTGAAAAGACCTTTCGAATAATATATGACTCATTACTAGAGGGGGTAGACCAGCTAACACACAATGCTGGGTAAAAAAACACGCTTTATTATGTGCACGTAAAAGCCAAAAATCGGCTTCCTCATCAGACCTTGAAACCTTATCGTGGTCAGAGTTCATTACACGACCTTTCTAAAAAGTCCAAACACGGATATGATACGATTTTCCATCATGAAGTTCCAGTTCATACGTTTCGGCTCCATCATGAGATCAGTTCGACAGTACCATATTATTGTATTTTCATCCGAACTACATACATCTGCCAATTTTCATGACACTACCGTCCTTGGAAGATGGTGAAATTAGTGATCTTAGATTTGATTAGGTACATTTAGTTAGTTACATACAGGTAGACCTAGTAAAAGCGTGTTTAAAATCAAGTGCACAGCTTTTAAATAGGTAGACATTATTATTTATGTTATTCACAACATATTGCCGCAAAAATCATTGAATTCTATAAAGTTGCTGAGAGATCCGAGGTTTTGCCGTTTTTAACGCCCCAGTAACTCCACTATTATACATAGAATTGAACAGTCTGCCAGCCTATACATACCTCTATACGTCTACATACTGCACTATAAAACTTATTGATTAAACATGGTAGGTTACAACTGCTGCCACCGAAATTGGTACACCCCGGTCGCCGTGTTGAATATAGGTTGAATGTAGCTCTACCTCATTGGGTACATATTTATTGTAGTCAGACACGCGAACTTACACCGTGGTGTTAAGGTTGCACGTTTACTCATAATTACTTACCTCAGCTACATCCACTAACCAAGTGTTATTGATGATAATGTACTTATGCAATGCCCATTAGCTTTAAGTACGCGTGTCATTGGGTTAATGAAGTAGTTTTTTACGATTTTTCAGCCACTTAAACTTGTTACAAAAAGAATTAAGGGGGATTGGTAATAAAACATTTGCATTTTCATTCAAAAAGTAAGTACTGTCTCGAAAATCTTTTACTTACTAATATTTATCTCCGTTTTCTTTCTACTAAAAACTATGTGATTATTATCGAGAATGGAGATTTCTTATCGGTGATTCGGGCAATACACAAAATTAATTCATCGAAAATTACTCGCCGATAAACTGATAAACGTATGCCGTAAACACGGTTCACTTCAAAAAATTTCGTATGTCCTAAAACTTCTTAAAGCTAAAAATGTTGGCAGGTAAATCCTCCTACTGAGCTTTGCGGCTATCTAGTCTGAATAGACAGGACATGAAAATTGTAGTAAATTAATTTATAGTCCAGGCGTTTCTGTATTTTTAAGTTACAACTTAACTTCTGTACTGCAAAGCTTATCTTGATATAAACGTATGGAATGTAAATACACCTAGACCATCTTTGTCAATGGCATCCTGCAGGTATACCTACAAAGACTTATTAAAAAAACCCTGACACCCATTAAGGCAAAGTCATGCCTGATGACCTCATCCTCGTAATTCAGTAGACGCCAAAAGTGGTGAGCGATTTCGTGCATCGTTTGTTGATTAGTTACATTGACTCACACTGTAACTAAACCTTGCCTAGAACAAACTAGTGGCTTTCATTGACATTTTACATCTTATGTATGTGATATATTAGAATTGTAAATAGATTAATACCTAAGTACTCTTTGACCTTGTCTATAAAATAAGCAAGCGGTGATTCAGTCCGTTAGCGAAAGTAAAACTTTAGCAGATTCACCTATATTTCAAGAAGTGTGCGGGGCTTATCAAGGGATCTAGTGCTGGTTATGTCGAGGTCTAATCTAGGGTCATGGCAAGAAATATGTACATTGTACAAAGGTTGATCAATACAAACAAATTAATATGGATCTAATTAAACGAGTAGGTAACCAATTTGATGAGAGCTATGATAAAATAAGCACTTATAATACTTATTCAATTATCTATCCTAATCAGGTAAGTATGTAGGTATGTACTTGTTGCACCATGTTAGTTCTTACGAAACACTAAGTTCCTAGTTTCTAATCTGTAAATACCTACTTGACTACAAAACCCAATGGCTTCGCTTTTACGGTTGTCTAAATATATTGTCATTTATACAATTTTGTATTAAAAATCTTCAAATCTGATGTAAAAATACGCGGAGAACAACCGACTGATTTCGCTGATGTGCGTCTCAATAATCTAGTAGAAACCTGGAAGGTCCCCACGCGTGTTTTAAGATCAGAGAAGCTGAACTGGTCATCTGGATATGTTTAACAAAAACTTTAATTATGTAACTCGTACTGCCTCTATTTTAATTAATTTAGTGGTGTGCATAGGCCTTTTAAAAGTTATGGTTGTTTAATTTCAGACTCAACTGGCGGAGGCTCGCGAAGTTAAGTTTACACAAACGCTGACAGAGCCCTTGAGTATCGGATCACACATCATATGCACGGGCACGCCTAGCGACGATTTACCGTGGTAAATAATCTTATCTGCTGTTATATTTATTTTATGAACCGACGAATCGAAGTCAAATAAGAAGTATTTGATTACGTCACGACAAGTTTTCACAAAAAGGTGCTCAAAATACTCAAAAACTCGATTTTACTGGAGACCAAAAAAAAATCTTCTTCCTCATTTATTTCGCAAAGGTTTACCTAATTAATAATTAATTAGACCTATGATTAACGGACTTATGATTTTTCCATGTCTATGCAATATCCATTTCTCTTATTTAGGTTCAGGTTCGTTAGCAACGGCCATGAGTATCTTCATAATTGCAACTCATAAACAAACGTGTTTACGAGTCGTGTAATCTGGGCTCACTACTCGCTTGTGGGCACTAATTTCGGTTAATGGCTGCCAAATTTCCGCGATTAACGTTCAGTGTTCTACAAATGACCTTAGGCCATTTGACACTATAGTGTGCGTAATCCAAGTGAATTGTACCTTAAGCTCAGAAAGGAAAATCGAATGAGAATGTACAATAATGCTTCATTCAGGAAGGAAAATACTCTTAGCGATAGTTCATGCGTCATTGGTACATGCTAATCTTATAGCTCCTACGTTTTAACGCGCGCTCCTAAAAATATCTGCAATCTCTACGATAACATCAAATTAAGAAAATAAATTCTTTCATTTGATCTTTCTGATTTTAGTAACCTTTTGCCTGTACTAGGTTTGCAGTGAACATAGGATGTGGGGATGCCGAGACTGGGCGCAGCGATATCGCCGTGCATTTCAACGTACGTCTTCCACAATGCTACGTGGTCCGGAATACCCGACGAAACGGTAAATGGGGACCTGAGGAAACTACTGCATTCAGGTAATAATAATAAACACTTTTTTTCCTTCCTCACAACGAAACCAGTCGATTTGAAGTAACATTATTGACATCTATGTATAGCATTCGTGGATACAAAAAAACAAGGTCCTTACATATAGGTTTTGCTAATGTTCAGATGCACCTCAATATTGATTGTTTCTACGCAAACAAACTGAATATTTGGTAATGTCTAACATCAGCATAGTAACCATGAGAGTTACTAACCCTTTAGCACAAATTAGCGTCAAATAGACCAATTATCATGAATTCAGGAGGTGATAACTATTTACAGCTAACTCTCCAAATTAGCGTTATTTATTAATAACGCAATATTTTTTGCAGATTGTTTCCTTTCAAAATAGATCAGCCATTCACGGTAGAGATAGTAGTAGACGAGAAGGAGACTCTTTGGGCAGTTGACGGGATACAGTATTGCAGCTACGCTCATAGAAACCCGAACCCATTTGCAGCGCAGTGGGTGCAAGTGACAGGCGTCAGAGATGCGACGCTTGCCGTCAAGAAGACTGATATATTCCCTACATTAGCGCCACTCCCCGCTGATGTAAGTAAAACATAATCACCTCGTTTTTATTCATCATCATTAATATCTATAGATATAGGTACTGAAGACCAATCCTGTATCGGTTTTACCCAATAAATCTGCAGCAGCTATTCGTTGACTAAGTCTCTGAATAACTGTCTCTAACTACTCTTTAAATCAATGTTGCATTCAATACTTTATTCTTAAATATTTAATGTTTCAGGTCCCATATAGAGCTAGTGTAGATTCGTTACGAGAAGACTCCGAGCCGACCTGGCGAGCGAACATTATCGCGTCATTATCGAAAGGCATTCCAGAAGGCTACCAACTTGTTATTTATGGCAGGTACGAACAATCATATTAATGAGGAAAAAAACTCAGTAGGTAGCGGAAACGAATACGCGGAACAGTTAGAGGTCAAACGATATTTCATCTTAACAACATCTATAGTTTGAAAAATGTGGGAACATCCATAGCTTCCAGTGAACCACGTCTTAATGCGTGTTGGCACTCGTCCAAAATCAGTCGTCTGCTGATATACAGTTTCATTAGCATGTTTATAAAACAAGCTACACATACACAACAAAATATTGATTATGGAATATCATTGTGCCCTCACTCTCTTTCCGCTCTATCGATTCAGGGAAGAGGTGGGACTACTTATGGACCCTTACGTAATCTATCCTCGATCCATATTCCGTCGTCAAGATTTTTACAGTACCCCAGATTGGCTGCGGGCCCATCCAGGATACTGGACCTCCGATTGATACGAAACGTTGATATAATTTTGGTACACTATACTTTTGCCATTCTAGATGAGCAGACTCTGCTAAATAATTTCGAAAAACAATTACAGTTGCAACTTATTCAGGAGTAAAAAAAAGTATCCGTTTGACTTCTTGTGCATATTGTCGAGAACCGTTCTTCATCCGACGTTGGCTACATTATTGGTTTTATAATAGTCAGAAAAAATACCATATTCCCTATTCCAGACTCCGTCCGCTGCTGCACTCGTTCGCAGTGGACCTGATGGACACGGCGCGCGAGTGGCCGCGCGCCAACGTGCTGGCCCACGTGAACGTGCGCGCCTACTTCGAGTCGCAGCGCGAGCGGCAGCTCGTCGTGCTCAACGCCTGGCTCGGCGACTGGGGCGCCGAGCGCCGCCAGCGCACTGCCAGGCTCATACCCGGCACCTATGTACGTACTTCAAGTCACTTGGATTATATGAATCTAGTGTGTAGTTAGTATTAAAAGAGGCCCTTCGTCAGTTAAATATTCAAGATTTTCCATTGCCTGTAGATTTTTGGGTACAGCTGATTTAATAGCTAGGTGACATTTAGTATGAAAGAGGGCACAGTACCGGGCTAGGTGTTGTGAAGGCCCAAATCATAGCCGAAATCGCTTTGTGGGTTTTAGAAACTTTCACAAAGCAGCCTGGAGTTTGGAAGTTGGCGGTGTTACACCCCCGTGCCTGGGAGGGCACGTAAAGCCGTCGTCCTCGATTGTTACTCAGTAGCAGTCGTAGTTATAAAACCACGTCAGAGGCCGTCAGGCGGATTTGAGAAAACTCTGACACCAGGGCTTGTCAGGTGATTAAACCTGCAGCTCACTCGATAAGAAGAAGATAGCCGAAAAATACTTTGATAAATTGAACTTAAAATTGAAAAAAGTAAAATAAAAATACCACTACATTTCAGACAAAGCTACGAATAGTTCGTCAGCCAGCTGATTGGGCGGTATATGCAGACGACGTTCTGATTGGCGAGCTGGAGTTCCGAGCGGCCGCGGCCGGCGTGCGCGCAGTGCGCGTGCGCGGCGACCTGTTCCCCGAACAGCTCTACCTGTGTCCCGCCACCAGCTCGCCCATACGAGACTAACTGTAAACACCATGCCATGACGTAACTACACTGCCTATGGAGGTCTATTCTCTACAAAAAGGCTTAAAACTTAAAAGTCAAAGCTGTATTTTATTTTTGTATACTTGCAACGGCAGATTATATGCATTTAGAGGATTCGCATCTAATGTGTACCTAAACTTGGGTGCTAAATATTATGCAAATAAAAATCATAATATTCATTAGTGGCGAAATGCTATTGATAATTTAATTCGTTTTTCGACCTTGTCAATTACAGTAGGTTTATCTACAATAAGTATGTTATTATTGCATTTAAAAATACATATGTTTTTGGATGATTAGTCGTTGTAATTCTTGTTGTTGTATTAATCAATAGATCTGCCTGAATATGACTGATTTATTAAATCTTTGATTATGTTTAAGAAATTGTTCATGTACATTTTACCACCTCGTCGTATATCTTACAATAAAGATTACGATGTTACGAGGAAACTGAGTTGTATAAATGTAACTCATTTTTGCATTGTTCGTGTTTATTGGGCAATATGAAAAGCACTTGGTTAAGATACAGAATGAGATTATATTCAATTTTATGTGAAAATGTTGATTAATAATTTCAGCTGCTTAAATGTATAATCTTAGTACGTACAAGAATCTAATTTATGACACTAGTAATCGAACTCATAGCTAGACACATTATACATATTATTAACTTAAGTTTTACGATATCACAAGTATTTTGTAAGTTTTTAGTTCTGAGTTGGACCAAAGACATAGTGCGACGCGTGATTATTTAGCCAACTTACACTTATTATTACCAAGATGTGTATTTAATTAAGTTTTTATTGTTCTCTGGCCTACCGTCTTCTTCTTCCTCTACTTAATAAATGTTAAAATGTTTTTATTTGTATTCTTTATTTCCTTAGTTTGTATAAAAATAGCTTTTTATACTCTCCTGCTCCACATGGTGATGAAGAAATATCACATTTGTTATATGGGGCAACAATACACATAATTTTTATCCTCTGAAAAATTCAGCTGCAGCACTTCTTGAGATACAGCTTGGTGACCGACAGACGGACGGCGAAATCTTAGTAATAGGCCTTAGTAATATCCCAATTTATCCATAGAGTACGGAACCCTAAAAAGACCCTCCAGAAACCGAACAGAATTCTAGATAGATTTCCAACGACTGTTCATATTTACGTGAAGAACGTATTTTCGACAATAACCATCCACGACCTTTGAATAAAAATAACTTTGGAAAAAGTTTATGTTAGTTTAAGTTTTTTTTTTGTAATAGAATAAGTAACTTGACTGATTATTAATAAATTACTTTGGAAAGAACATAATAGCAATGATGATCATGCATTACCGGTTTCTAATACACCAATAACAATAACACAAGGGAACAAAATTTGATTTTTTTTTGTTGCAAGTAATTTCATAGCTGTTATTTACTATTTCGTGGTCGCTGATTTCAAATCTGCCATCAGTTTTTTTTCATCAGCTTCAGTTTTCGAGATATACGTGAAAACAAGATTCTTCAGGAAACATAAATATTTTTTTTAGAAAACAACGATTATTTTTTAAAAGAATAGAATTGTTTAAGTTTTTTTTGCTAAACTTGGTTTACAGGGACCATCTTCAAACACACAATGAAAGGCTGTCACCACATGAGCATCACATTAGTCTTGGCACTCAGCCCCGGATCTAGGGGGGGGCAAGCCGGGGCCTATGCCCCGGGCGGCAAATTCAGGGGGCGGCGAAATGCATTATCTAGAAACGAATAGACAACTTATAATTTACGTTTTGCTACAGAATAAATAAAAGATCTTTCACTCTTATTTTACTATGACCATATCAACTCAACCGATACCCAGGGGCAGCACACGGAAAATGTGACATAATAATCGCGAGGCGCCCACCTAGGCGTATTCCAAAAAGCGCGCCCTTTCGCCCGTAGGAACGAAAGACACGAACACACGGATGCGTGCAAAGTGCGAAGTGTGTTCGCGGATAACTTCGTCGTTTATGAGCCGATTTTGATATATTTTTTTTTATATGAAAGGGTCTGCTGCACATTGGCTCCCATTGTCATCAAGTCAGTGTCTGATGGTGGAAATTGTAGGCAAGCATCAGGTGAAAACTTGAAATTTATTTGTACATATATCGAATGAGTCTATATGACCGTGAAGATTTGGACCTTACCTGATGTTGGAGACGACAAAAGATCAGGGTAACTTCACATCGGTATATAGCAACTAAGTATTTGGGCTTATTTTTTACACCGAAATATGTTAAGACTGCCATTTCTGACCTGATAGCGAAGATAGAAGCAAAGTGCAGTTTAGGGAACTCCTTAACGGTTGATAGCAGCCACCTTGTATTTAGCTACATTATGGGTTACGTCTGCCATTGTTGGTATTAAAAATAATATCGTTTTAGACCCAAAAACTGAAAAGCTTAAAATAAAAAACTTTTTGCAAAAAAACTAAAACCGACTTCACAAAACACTAAACGGGATAAAATAAAACTTTTCACATGCAGTGGCGTAGCTACGAAGGGGCTAGCCGGGACAGCGCCCCGGGCCCCCCGAGCTCAGGGGGGCCCCGAATCATTACCAGAAAATTACGATCACACTAAACTTTTCAAAGTTACTCTCATTTTACAATAAATAAAGACAGGTTGCAACCCGACTTTTCCAAAAATTTCGCGCTCGCTTCGCTCGCGTCCTAGAGTTACTTCCTGTTCTTCTTTTTAGTCATTAAACTAAAAAAATCGCGCTCGCTTCGCTCGCGTCCTAGAGTTACTTCTTGTTCTTCTTTTTTGTCATTAAACTAAAAAAATCGCGCTCGCTCCGCTCGCGTCCTAGAGTTACTTCCTGTTCTTGTTTTTAGTCATTAAACTAAAAAAATCGCGCTCGCTTCGCTCGCGTACTAGACTTACTTCCTGTTCTTATTTTTTGTCATTAAACTAAAAAAACGCGCTCGCTTCGCTCGCGTCCTCCAATTGCAACGTACTGTTCGTTTATGTATAGTCTTATCTCAAAATAACAAAAGGGGTCGCGGTTGCTCCGCTCGGGCATCTTTTACTATTTTCTGCTGTTTTTTATTTTCTTCAAACATATAAAAAAAAGCGATTTTTTTTAATTTGCCCACATCCTCCACCTTTTTTTTTTTTTTTTACTATCCTGTACTGTCCCACTGCTGGGCAAAGGCCTCCCCCATGGCTGTCCAAAAAACAATCTTGGTATAGTAACTCGAGGAATAGTTCAAGTTTGGTCGAATCGACCCTTAGTGGACATCTGATAGCTGAAGAAGTGAAATTATAAAGATGATAAAAGGTGATGTAAGTATGATAAAAAAAAAATATAAGTCGGCGGGGGCGGCATATTTCACTTTTTGCCCCGCCTAAAAAAAATTGAAGATCCGGGGCTGTTGGCACTGCTCATTCATAGTCTGAATACCTAGATGGAACGAAACCTCTTATGCTTCAGNGTCGAATCGACCCTTAGTGGACATCTGATAGCTGAAGAAGTGAAATTATAAAGATGATAAAAGGTGATGTAAGTATGATAAAAAAAAAATATAAGTCGGCGGGGGCGGCATATTTCACTTTTTGCCCCGCCTAAAAAAAATTGAAGATCCGGGGCTGTTGGCACTGCTCATTCATAGTCTGAATACCTAGATGGAACGAAACCTCTTATGCTTCAGTCATATGACTGAAATCTTTAGGGAAATGACCAAAATAGATGCGGCAGAAGTGTCCCTTGTTAATTAAGCTGCTGGAAGTACGACAACGTATCTTAAATGCGCTTCACATTCTTTTTTGTTATTTATTTATCGGGAAATTGCTTAAAATCAAAACGACCTCTTTCCAGGCATTTATTTTCAATTTCAACCATATCAGTATTAAAGTTAGCATTTTTTATTGATCTGTCTATTATGTAACACGTAAAAAAACCGGCCAAGTGCGAGTTGGACTCGCGCACGAAGGGTTCCGTACATTATTTCCAATAGATGGCGCTACTAGTATACAATTTTGCAATTAATTATTATAAATCAACAGGCTTGATACTTTATTTCTTTTATTTTTTAGTATTTGTTGTTATAGCGGCAACAGAAATACATCATTTGTGAAAATTTCAGCTTTCTTGCTATCACGGTTAGTGAGATACAGCATGGAGACAGACAGACAGACGGGGAGACAGACAGACAACGAAGTCTTAGTAATAGGGTCCCGTTTTACCCTTTGGGTACGGAACCCTAAAAAAACGAATTTAAGTTCCTCTGTACTCCATTGTGGAACTTTTTAGAAGAATATGTATTTGGAACAATCACCATCAACACAAGAAGGATATGTTCAGAGCTTCAACAAATTGTTTCAGAAGCCTGAGTTTGTAGTATTATACAATCCTTAGGCATTAGTCATTCTATCAAATTATTATTTTTTATCATAGCTTGCCCAAAAGAACAGATTTTCTAACGTTGAGCTCAACTTGAGTTCTACGGTCCCACGACAAGCAAAGCAAGGACATTTTATATAAGTAGTCACCTTATTTTTCAAGAGGAAAATCGCAATATTCAAGTCAATTTACATCAAGTACTTATGTTGTAGTAGGATTTGCTCTTATCAGAAGCTATAGTAGCATGTTATTAATTTTTGTTTGTTTTGGAATTCGGATACCGTTAATCAATGATATTATAATATATAATCTGAGGTAGATACGTTTTACCGACGTTTGCGCGGCGAT
>NWSH02000008.1:8191917-8205967 GCA_002382865.2 Heliothis virescens
AATGGGGCGTGCAAGTGTCAAAGTGGCGCTAGTGGGTCAAAGACCAATAACAAAGCAGTTTTGTATGGAAATTTGCGATTAAAGTTAATTATTAAGAAAATGCCTGAGTGTTCTGTACCAGATTGTATAGAAACTGGAGGCCACTGCTTTCCTCGAGATATTAAACTAAAAAAAATGTGGCTCAAAGCCATAAAGCGAGTAAAATTTGAGCCTAAAAGCGGCGCGAGAGTGTGTCATAAACATTTTAAGGAAAGTGACTATGAAAAGATTAGTAAATACTCAGGTATGTATTTAAAGTGATTACATTCGATATGACTAGGTCATCAACAACAATTTCCTCTTATTTGTACGTAAAACACGTATAACCTATAAAAGAGAAACTGCCCATAATACACAAACAAATAAATGAACAGCCTTCTTAAAATTATACATATTAGGTAAAATGTGCACCCATTTTCTCTACAAGGAATGGTCTAGGCCACTGTAGGTTTAGACATTATCACCAAATAACCATCTCTTATCTCTTTTTTGATACAATATATAATATACAAATTATTTGTTTACTTAAGGTATATCACTCTTTCAGGAATTGTGAACCAGCGCAAAATTTTGAAAAAGTCTGCAATCCCTTCAATATTTCCGTGGAATGAAAAGCCAACCTCTACATTAAGAGAAGATCGCCTAAGAAAACGTAATTATAGAAAAAGCTTGTTTCAAACAGAGAAGGCAACTACTGAGACCGTCAGTAATATCCAGCCACTTGAAGAATTGGATGATGTAAATGTCTCTCATAGTGTAGATATTATGGTTAATCCATCTTCAAGCTCAGATCTTGCGTCTGGGTCTGGAGAAAACTGTACAAAAAGCACCCAGACTTCTAATATTTTGAGATTATTCTCTACAGACCTATTGCTAACCAACAATGAATCAATAAATTACTATACAGGTCTTGAAACCAATGCTAAATTTAATTTAGTACTGTCAACCTTAATGCCAATGGCACATAATATCAAATATAGATGGTCTAGAGTCCTTAGTTTATCTATAGAAGATCAGTTTTTAATGCTTCTGATAAAACTAAGAAGAAACAAGCCTGATTTTGAAATAGGACAAATGTTTGGTGTATGTAGAACAGAAGTTGCCAATGTGATTATAACATGGATTAATTTTGTTCATGACATCTGGAGCTTTGTTGTTGGAGTGTTTGGGTCGTTGATGGTAAGATTTCATCAGCTTTTTTAAACTTGACAAGATGGTGCAATTCTTTTGCTAGTTTTAGGTTAAAACATAAAAAGAAATATATCAACGAATAGATAAGTGAGCGCGAATTCAGTGAGTACGATTTTTTCAGCAATTTTACCACACGACTGGGAAAAATATGGCGATTTGTAATACTCAAGATCATGTCGCCTTTTTATGGAAAAATAATTTATTAAGCCTCCATCGTCGTCGTGGTGCGAAAAATAATCAATAGGTATAAACTATGATATTTCGCAATAAAAAGTTTTTTACAGTTACATTTAAATTGTAAGAAGTTTCGGAGTTAAACAAGGACATCAGAAATTACTATGTGGGATATTATAACCGCCAATCATAAGATCACGCCTCATATTGAATTTAACTTAGGTAAAACATGAAAAAAACATTTTATATTTGAATTTCCCGCTTCTAGTCGTCGCATTCACCTTAAGAAAAAAATACAAATACAAAAGCGCATGACAAGGCAAGCTAATCATTTAATATTAAGAGCACCGAGGACAAACTATGGAAAAAGGAGCATCGTGTATGAGGGGGCTGCACTTTATAACTCTATTCCTAACACCATCAAATAATCGAAATCACTTCCAACTTTTAAAAGGCTATTAAAGCACTATTTGTGCAACAAATGAGTATGTCCTTTTGTTATAATATGTTTGCATGTATCTTTAGTTTACACTTATCTACGAGCGGTACTGTCGCTTATCCTTAGCTTAATTTAAAATATGTGATTCCTCATAGAAGTGAATAATTGTATTCTTTTTGAGTGAAATAAATTTCTTAAACCGTATAATGATGACGAAACGGAGTCCCCTCGCTATGATCTGCCGAACTATTTATCGAACTGCTCATTCCGTCATTTTTACCGCTCATTTTATTATTGGACTGCTCAGTTATTTTTAGAATTGACTTTGTATGATAAAATAACCCAATTAATTGTTTTTTATTACTGTCCATGTCCAGACAGTAAAGTCTCAATAATTAATCAACCGCCATTAAATTAAATAACTGCTCAATATGTTTTTCAACTGATCATAATAACATCTCGAATATTTAACTAACAGCTCAAAAAAATAGTTTTTTTTAAGAATAAGAAGAATAAGAATAATAATTCCCTTATTTATTTTTACAAAATATTTATATTTCGCTCTTACGCGCGAGGTATACGGCATACGGCTAACTCCCGAAGACACGACCACAGAGTACATTGTATATAAGAAGATAGAGGCGTCGTCACTCGAACATTTTATAGCGCCCTCTGGCAATATGTAAGAACAACTTTCCATCAAGATATTATATATAGTACGACATAAAAGAGTAGAAAATCAGTGAGGACGCCACAATCGTTCAAGTGGCCACCCTGTTATTACGACCCGAATGATTTTGATAATTGAATATATATTATTGAATTGAATACAATCATGTTTATGCTGTAGACGAGTAAATACATAAACTTGTCTTAAACTGTCTTAATCCAGGTCACATCTTTTAAGTATATGATATATGGACATTTGGTAATAATAAAGCCATAACTTTACAAAAATGTTTATTTATTAAATATATCTTCTGCCGAACAGCACATGTGTCAAAGTTCTATATTTAAAAGAAAAAGAGTTAACATGTATGATGTGCATTAGGATTATTAGCTGTGCATTAATAAAAAAGCTTTTGCTTTAGGAAAAATTACTGTACGCTGCGAAAATAAATTGTAGTGTCAGTAGTGTGTTTAGTGATATTTTGCGTTGAATATTTTGCTGCGCAATCAGTAATATTGATGAGAATTCGGAATTCTATTGCATAGAAAAAGAAGATTTTTTTTGATTTGCGTTTAAATACTACCCAAATAATAAGACATTGACATTAATTAAGTAGAGATTATATTTTTTCGTATCATCGAAGATTCTTATTTTAGGCATTAGCGACGATCCAGTCAGTGTAGCGAGACACGCGGGCGTTGACACCTGGGTAGAAGGGATCAGCGCACTGGAAGCCCCAGGACACAACACCGACGATGATGTTACTGTTGTGAGCGAGGGGTCCACCGGAGTCTCCTTGGCAAGCGTCCTTGCCGCCGACGTCTAAGATACCAGCGCACAACATGTTGTCGGTGATGTCGGGCCAGTTCTGGTAACCTGGCTGGGTCTTCAGGAAAGCGTAACGCTCAGCACAGATTTCCTGGTTGATGGAGTTGATGTCAACGTGCTGCAATTGCTCAGGGGATCCACCGCCACTCTGAAAATAACACGTAATAAAATCTTTTTTTTTGATTTATTAACTTAGTTATTACATAAGTTCAGAAGACTACGTTCAGTACATAAAATTTTATGTGTTACAAAATACTCATAAGGTCCGGCGGCGGCGCCTATTCAAGGCATGGTATATTTGCGTAACTAGTAAAAATATAACGTAAGGGCACTTAAATATAGCTCCCGGGGTATCCTCATTTATGCTAAAATTGCTTAACTTCGTACTTAATAAAGAACAAAAATAGTTTTATAATATTACCGAGAGTGTTCCCCAACCAACAGTGGTAAGAAGAGTGTTGTCGGGAAGAGAATAGCTGCTGCCGGGGATGCTAGCGGGCTGGATGGTGTTGGAGAAGGTGGCCGGGATAGTGAGGCGGACGATGGCGACATCATGGTCCAGGGTAGCGCTGCTGTACCCTGGGTGCAGCACCAACTGGGACACGGTATGGAGTGTGCCGCCGCTGGATGCCAGGGACGTGCCCAGGCGCACTTGCCATGTCGAAGGTGCGTCACCACTGTTATATAATAATAATGAGGTACTGGTTAGTGTCAACCTTTAGTATGTTGATTCAGATGAACATAATGTAAGCATAATTATATAAAATAATGATATAATTCCTGTAAATATGAAATGTAATAACGGTAAAAGTGTAAGAAAAATCAAATGAAAAGAAAATTTTAACAGTTAAAAATAAAAGTGTTATAATTGTGGTAACTTACAAGTAACAGTGAGCAGCTGAGAGGATGGAGGTGGAGGTTAGCAGAGATCCGCCGCAAGCCTGGTACCACCAGATGCCCCAGAAACCGTACTGCATGTTGGACATGTAAGGATAGGCCTCCACAGTGGTTGGGGTGCCGCCCACAATGCGGTTGATGGATTTGGGTACCGCTGCAAGTAGGAAGAAAATATTAAAATTAATTTATACACAAAACACTTTTTTATCCAATATGTTTATAGGACTTTTAAATAGGAAATAAAACGTAAGTTTCTATAAAATGAAAGCAGAAGAATGATGCAGGGATTTTTTTTATGAAAGAGAAAAAATAAAAGAAAAAATATATATCTTACCGAGTGCGGAGCCCAAAAGGGCTAACAGAATGACGGCGCGCATGATTGTTGGTGTACCTAGGCTGTATTCTGCAAGATCTACAAACTCTTTTATATGAAATGTGCTTATCTATTTTTTTTATCTTCCAGTTATCAAGTAGGTATTATTTCATTAAACCTAGATATTGTACTGGTTGTAATCCGATTGTTATCTATTACCGGATGATATTTATTGACATTTTTAATTAGTAGATGTCTGCACGCTCAATAGTAATAACCTATCTAAGTTGGAGGGAAAGAGAAAATAAAGTAATTTTTTATATCTAAAAAAAAAATATTTCCTAAAACAGAAAACGAGTTAGAAGTCGGGGTCTCGAGGTTTCAGCAGTGCTTCTAATGTTATTTTTTATTGTGTAGAACGACTGGCAGTAGGCCCTGAACAGCGTCATTTTCACTTTTTTGCTACAGCGTGCTTTGCGGATCAGCATATTGCTTCGGATAGCCAGCGCCCTTCGTTCCCTCTCGATGTCCAAATCATCATTCAGGTCCTCGGTGACCCAATGACCCAAGAACTTAAACTGCGTGACCCTGTTCAGGGGAGTGCCACTGATAGTTACTTGTGGTACGTTGGAGTAGCACTTACCACGTGATCTAAACACAAGTAACTCACTCTTTTTGGCATTGTACTTGAGTCCTTGAGCCACCGCGTACCGCTCACAAATTTCGAGTAGGTGTCTTAGAGCGCCGATTGAGGGACTCAGCAACACCATGTCATCAGCGTAACTGATATTATNTGTACTTGAGTCCTTGAGCCACCGCATACCCCTCACAAATTTCGAGTAGGTGTCTTAGAACGCTGATTGAGGGACTCAGCAACACCATGTCATCAGCGTAACTGATATTAGTAAAGGAGTTTTTTTTTATTTTTTATTTGCGTACGAAATATGCATAGTAAGTTAAATTCGTTTATTGTAGTACGTACCATCGTAATGGTGAGTGCGTTCTGATCCATTAGTCGCGGTGGTCGTAAGCGTGGCTGCCGTGCGCGGGGTCCCGGGTTCGATTTCAGCATAGGGCCAAGCGCTTTGTGGGATTTAGAAACTTTCACCAAGCAGCCCAGAGACTGGAAGTTGACGGTGTAACGCCCCCGTGCTTGGGAAAGCACGGTAAGCGAGCGTCCCCTAATGCTACTCAGTAACAGTCGTTGTTACAATTTCACGTCAGAGGCCGTCAGGCGGATTTGAGAAAACTACACTTGAGACTAACGGCCAATTGCACAGGTTCCAGATAACTATCTGACAGATCATGCCGCACAAAAGTAATCAAAATTAAAACATTTCTATGGCACTATCTGTCAGATAGCTATTTAGAACTATATCTGGAAACTGGCCGTACGGCTTGATAGGTGATTAAATCTGAAGCTCACTCAATAAGAAGTGCGTTATAATATGCATATTACAAACAAATGATGGATCCGTACTTTTTGATCTGTGTCGAAATGTGAGAATCACTGCTTTATTTTATGGAAGAAAAAAATATATGATATGTAACGTTTAATCTAAGGGTCAACTCACACCGAGACGCGACGCGACGCTGCGCGCAGATATTACATAGAGCGACTCAAAATATACTTTATTCACTACACGAAACGATGCACATTTAACTGTCAGAATTCAAATACGTTGCTCTGCGCAGCGCTGTGCGGCGTTCAAGATCGGTACTGCATCTCGCGATTTGCTTTGATTTTAGGACGCGTCTCGCGACGCCGCAAGGCGTCGCGCGGCTGCGCGCTGCGCAGCGCTAAATCAAAGCCGCGTCGCGTCGCGTCTCGATGTGAGTTGACCCTAAATGATTTTACACGTTGAAACAAACTTTAAAATGATAGAGTAATTAGACGTCCTCATAAAAATCAAAATTATGGGAAAATGGTCTCAATCTATACTTATATTATAAAGCTGAAGAGTTTGTTTGTTTGTTTGAACGCGCTAATCTCAGGAACTACTGGTGCGATTTGAAAAATTCTTTCAGTGTTAGTAAAAAAGTAGCCTATAGCCTTCCTCGATAAATGGGCTATAGGAAGGCTATAGGCTACTTTCTAACCGGGTGCGCCGAGTAGTTCCCACGGGACCGGGTGAAACCGCTGCCTGGTAGAATAGGAATAGTTTTATCTATAGCAAAATTGCTTTGGCAAATTTGTTGCTAAATTGCTGGCAAAAAAGTTTGGGGTCGACAAAATTAAGCACATACCTATTCTGTCATTCCGATATGTGCATATTATTAACGCTGACTTACAGTACACACCGACTCACTGGGTACTTCTTATCAATAGAAATTCCCAGACAGGTAAGTCCAAAGACGTGGCAAACGGCTAAACTGCATTTCACGTTATTACTCACTTATTCCTTTTTGGACGTCGGTTAAAAGAAGAAACAATGTAGGTCATAATACAGTTTCTATCGAGACCTTGAGTTGTGCATAGGTACAGACCATTTTTTTTACATATTTTACTTTGACTTTCAATAGATTTTCAACCTTATCACAAAAGTGGAAGGTTAATGTTCGATTGATACAAATTGGCAGATTCGGGTAGGTTGACCTGCTATCATCTGTTCAAGAAACTAAGAATACAATAGGTGCTCATCAGCCATTTATGATATTTGGATGAGTCAAGGATCCTATACTCTTTATTTAGGGACAGAATGAAACAGTTAATTGGTATATAAGTTTTATTGGAATGTCCTTTAGAATACGTACAAATTATCTAAGGGAAATTATATCTCTACACAATTGAACCTTTAAGCTGTTACGAGGAAACAATCCAAATTTAAAAAAAAATGGAGGTTAAATGTAATCGCTTTGGTTACATACTTATTCACAATAACTATTTAGCATCGTGACATAGAGAATTGCTTAGACTTAGTGAAACTGATTGTATAACACGGTTTCCAATAAAAAAACATGAATAACTTTGGGAAGATTGAATTTTATATGGTAGTATCATTTATCTGAATAATTTTGACAAAATCTACGCAATCCTCTATGGGAAGACTAAAGAAATAATAACTTAGTTATACCTTAAACGTGAGTGGTGGGAAATACTTATATAAAATCCATACATCGAACAGTTTTCATGTACCTACATAGGTACATATTGTATAGCCTTAGTAAATGGTACCATAGTAGCACAATCAATTAATATTATGGTTCAATTAATTGCAATCTCAAAGTTGAATACAACAGCAAATTTAGCTTACACTGATACCATTTACTAATTACAGCTTTCTCGTCTGTCTTATATAAAAAACATTAATATTATATGTTACGTGCTATGCGTACGTACAAAAAAAGTAGTATCAAAACTCAAATATGTAACTACGTAAAACCACAGATTAGAATACAGCCAGGAATATGAATAATTGACGAAGAGTATTTGAGAAGTTTATAAACTTTGTATAGCGGTGTAGAAAATGTATAACTCATAGCAATATATTTTGTGTGAACCTTTATATGACTACCGACTTAAATGTTCCACAATAATACCCAAAAACAGTACATCCGACTTAAAACTGCGAGTGTCAAATAAGCTGATTAGCTACACGGAAGATAATTTTATTCTAAAATAAATACAGAACTGTCAAACAGCCTACTTTAGAGTTACGTCGGATAATCAACTTTTATATAGCTACCCATGAAATATAATCAACGATTTTGTTTATTTAGTTACGATTTCTCTGTCCAATACTTAAGAATACGCCAAGCGAGTAAAACCATATTCAAGTTAAAACCCGTGTATGAGTTATGCACTTTTATTAGTAAGTTGTACAATATAAATTCAGATTGTCATTATAACAAGAATTATTGTGATAGATAATACATACGGAAGACTAACAAGTGCACATACATTTCTTTTATGTTTCTTTTTAGTTTAAAGTTTGTTCTAATTCTAGTACATGGACAAGGCAGTATGCTATCGTTTCAGAAGTAAGTAACAGTAGCATATAAATGTTACAAGGTAACTCCATTGGTGATTAACACTGTATTTTAGTAGCAGCCAAATCACTTATTGAGAGATACAATACGTCAATATACCGAAATAATTATGAAATAAAGGCTCACGATGTTCTATTAAGTCTCTCCCGTTCTGAATAAAATTAACCCCTACGATTATCTAAACTAATAAAGCTTTGTTGGTGATTACATCTAATTAATGAGACTCATATTTACACAAACAAAGTACAACGAAGACAAACATTATTTAAAACTATCTGATTTTCAAGTCTGTATGTTAATTAACGTGGGGTGTTTACATATACATCTTGAGTACATAGCTGCAAAAAACGCTAAATAAGTTACCACAAACAGAGTAATAACAATTTCGTGTCATGTATTTACTATGAACTATGTTCAACTTGAGTAAACAATCTATGTATTACGCTTAAATACTTTTTAAACGAGTACTATTTGTGCTAACGCATTTATTCTCTTATTGTATTAATATTTGGCAGGTTTCAAGTCTGTTTATAATTAAGATTACATTCTAAACAATTATATCAACTTACGTCACAAGATCAATTTTAATCCAATGTGATTAGTGGCTCGTTATATTTTAATCCTTGGCTTGATTACCAAAGGGCAAACTTCGCCGCAACTAATTCGTTTTAGGTCCACTATATATTTGATTGATCACATAATATCTTATCCTAATTGGTGTTCACTTACAACTTCGGTTCATAATAACTATCGTAATCTAGATAACTGTAATTGATAAATAAATTAAAGCCTACGTAGTATCAATGTTGTATTCGATAAACACATAATAAATAATATATATTACCCTTAACACGTTTTGATAGTAACTGTCTGATTTATTCAGATAGTTATACTAAAACGAGACTTATAACAATCGTATCTAAATACGTCAATTTTATTGAGACAATAACGTCAACCATTAATAGCATAATATATAGGTAATAACAAATTAATCTACGAATATATACTAGTACCAACATATACGTAAAACTTACGCCAAAACAAACGCTTCACAAGAAGCACAGAAAAGGCACGAAATTCATAAGACAGCGCATGTGATAACATTGTCATTGTTATACTATTTAGTTATTTAGGCATATTTCATAAGAATTATTTTATAATTGAACTTTGTTATTCAATTTCTATAACAATTGTAAGTCTACAACTACTATAAATCCAAAGCTAAAGATGTGATTTTCATATAGGTCATAATAATTTATTGATTTGGTTTAAATAGATAAAGTTATGACAACACTTTAAATCCAGAACAATTGATGATGATAAGATAGATACCTGCAACTGACAAATCGTATACTAATCGTAAGTACATAATTGTTATTATCTAGTATTGGAAAACCCATTTCAAAACATTTACTGTTATCGCGGTGTGTGTAATTGACGCAGTACAAGTTCCGACAAACGTCCGGCACGAGGTAAGGTTGGAACAAAAGGACATTTTTTTTATATTCAACAAACAACATTGTCTAGCCAACTAGAGTTAAAATTAGTAGCAGGTATCTGTTCTTATTTTTCAGCAAATTCTCTGTAACAATCTTAATAGATTTTCGATAAATTCTACAAATCCCTTATGACAGAATTTTGCTATAAATCCAATTAAATATAATCGCTTTAATACTTTCATCACATGTTTCTTAATTTATAGGCTTATGAGCTGTTGAAACTATTGCTCGTGTCAATTCATTAACATGTTTAGTTCATGCTAGGCTAGGGACTACGATCACTTATTTAGCTCCAATTATTTTACACCCAACATGCATACGCATACACTTGATTGAACGAATAACTTCTCTTAAAAAATCGTTATTTTCGTTGGGTTATGGAGCTGAATAAGTGTGTGAAGTATGAGCAGTGGTACCTCACTGTCGGTCGACGGTTCGCTTGAGCCACTGCGTGAAGTGTCGCAGTTGCCACACGGCCCGCGCCGATTCCTCGCGCAGACGTGCGTTGTGTCGCCGCAACCGACGCACCTATCGACATAATCCCAGATTATTAGCCGCATTAATCTTAATACTGTCGAAATTAATACGTATTAGTTCAAACATATAAATAATAATATTATCTTAAATGTCACGGTAGCGTTAAATGTTCAGTTTCAAATATCGGTGATAAAATTAATGTTGCTGAATCGAGAGATCATAAAAATCTGGTCAAAAGCAAATAAAGATATGCATATTTAAATGTATTTGTAATTTTTTTCGTGTAAGAATTCAGCAATGAAAAATGCTAAAGATTCACGTCACAGTAATGAAAAACATTGACGGATGGTTGACGCGTTACATCTCCGTTATACTGACTAGAATGTATCGATTTAATATTTTTTTACGTAGTTATATAAAAATAAACGACAACGGAGACGTATTGGGTACTTATTCATAGACATAACAGGCGACTACTGTGACTTGTCATTCAGCCACGAGTCACAAGCCTATTTTAATACGATAAAGATCAATGGAATATTTACACGTGCTACATAATCACATGACGCTTAGTCAGCAGATTATGATGCGCTAATACTCATGTCTTATGATAATGACATTGGGACAATACGTATAGGTAGTATAGATAGAGTAGTTACGCGAATGGTCTGTGTTGCAAGCGGGTCTATTTAAAATGTTTTCTTTGAATCTACAGACAGCACATCAAGTTACCACAATCTGTCAAAGGAGGATGCAAATCCTGGTCCCACCTTCCAATAGCTATGTGTGTTACATCGTTGGATAGGTATTTTTGAGCTGAATAAAAGTTACTATGGCGCCAAATTCCAAATCTTAGTCCGTTCAGAGTTATTCATGAATAAGAGGCTAGTTTTGTCGTTTGGTACCTAGGGCACGCCAGGCATGAGGGATTTGTAGGCCCAGCCTTATTTTTAAATAATGTCATTATAGACAAAGATGATTAAAAAAATGCATAGGTTTAAAATACGCTATTGTGTTTATTTGTAAAAAAAAGCATTTTGTCAATGTCGACATCTGTTTAACTTTTTGTCATAAGGTTTGCGACTCAGTGACGCAATTCACGACCGTAGGTTAGTATCTACACTACGGGTATAAAGCAGTAAAGGGTATAAAGCAAAGAAATGCAATTATTACGTAAAAATAGCATTACTTGGCTACTGATAAAACTACCATGTTTAATAAAGAATAACTCTAAATGGACTAAGATTTGGAACTTGGCGCCATAGTAACTTTTATTTAGCTCAAAAATACCTATCCAACAATGTAACACACATAGCTATTGAAGGTGGGACCAGATTTCATAGAAACTCTGGCATCATCCTTTCTGGAATAGATTTTAACCTTGTTACAATAGTGTAAGGTTAATGTTCGATTAGTAAAATTTTACAGATTCAGGCAGGTCGTCTGTACAGATATCTACTTTTTATTGCCTATATTTAAAAAAATCAGTAGTGCTGAATATCGATTAAAGCAATTATACATTTCTTGACAATTCCAGTGCCAATATAGACTTGGGCAAGTTCACTGACAACCCAACGTCAGATTTTCTTAAATAATCTGTCTATTTAAAAAAATACGTGAAAATTCATTGTAAACAGTTGTTTTCAGAAAAAAAAATTGTTGAAGTTAACGGTTAACTCGCATCACAGGTTCCAGATAAGGGGATTTATGTTTTTAATTTTGACTACTTTTCTATGGCATTATCCGTCACATAGCCATTATACCATTTTCCCGTTATGATGAGTTCCCTGACAGTTCAAATTTTTCCATCACACGCAAACTGCTTTAGAGCTATAACAACAAACCAACAAAATAAAGTTAAAAATATCGATGTAGAGTAGTGGCCATATGAAAAATTTTAAATTCCGATTCCATTTTCTTTGTCAACCAATTCGATTTTATAAAATAATCGATTAAGTTTCGTTAGGTTATATCACTCTAACTATCAGATTTGAACTGCCAGGGAACTCATGCTAAAATAAAAGCACTATAGTAAATGTTAGAAAATCAGCCTGAACACTAGTTGTTAATCTATACAAATATTATTAAGCTGAAGAGTTTGTTTGGTTGAATGCGCAAATCTCAGGAACTACTGGTCCGATTTGAAAAATGATTTCAGTGTTAGATAGCCCATTTGTCGAGGAAGGCTACTTTCTATCCGGGTGCGCGGAGTAGTTCCAACGAGAAGCGGGTAAACTTCTGGGGGAAGCTAGTAAAATACAGTAATTTCAGTACCTCTTCCTCGAGCTGATGCCTGTGTCGCTGGGAGGCGGCGGCGTCGGTCTCGAGCGCGGCGACGCGCGACGCGAGGCCGCACGCGCAGTTGGCCGCGCCGGCCGCAGTCGCCGCGCCGCCCTCCGCGCCCGAGCTGGCGGGGCCGCTTGTTGCTACTGTGCTAGCGCCTACCTCCGACACCTGACACGTACAGTCACGGTTATTAATGCACTAGCAAATTTAAAACCTTCGCAATTCGGATGTGGACTGTACTCAAATATGTATAAAATTTTACCACGAAAAGGTAGTTTCTATAGTAAAAATAATAAAAAACGCAATATTTCCCTCAATAAACCAGGGATTATTTTTTTATTTAATAAAATGTAATTAAATATTTCACCCTCAAGTCACGTGACAATGAACACCATTCAAAATGCGTGACGTCACTTGTTGCCAAACAAGAATTTTAGCTGTCAAGTACTATGGTGTTTCTTGAAATTTGGATTTGACAATTCGACAATGTTTGACAACAAGTGACGTCACAGCGGGCGTTTGACAGGTATCCGCGTTTTGCCGCGAAATTTTAAATTGAATTTTAAATAAATTATTTTAAAGGTATTACTTGTAATAAAAAAATAATAATAAATAGTTTGGGTTATATTTGCTACTTATGCATGGTTTTAAACACTTTCCGAAAAATAGTCCACATCCCTATTTTGTAGTGTCATACATTGCCTGAACACAACGGATTCAGCGGTTACACTAACACCTATTATACGGCTAAAATAGGAACGTTGGCAAGTTGCTAGTGCGTTAATGACCCCGTACATCAATGGGTTTGCTTAATTCGAATGAAAATTTGGTGTAAGAAAAGCTGTGATATGTATTCCATTACAGGCACTGAGCGATGAAAAATATTGCAGGTAAAAAATAATTCTGTCTGTGTGTCTGTGAGTGAGAACCTTACAAAGGAAGCTTATTTCATTACAAGGCGAAAGTGAGGATCAAAATAAGAGCGCTTGTCTATCGCAGAGCTCCCGATGTATCAATCGCGTCATTTCACTATTAGGAAGCTAAACTACCTCTGTGTAACATTATAGGCTATATTTTGTCCGTGTAGGTGAAACCGTGGGAAAGTGGGAAGAGCTCGTGGCTAATTCAAAGCTGCGCGGATCGATCGATCATAAGGTTAAGCAATGCTTGGCGCGGTCGGTCCGTGGATGGGTGACCATCTTTTCATAACGAGTTCTTCCGTGTTTCGGAAGGCACGATAAATTAGT
>NWSH02000008.1:8227681-8241827 GCA_002382865.2 Heliothis virescens
GACCGGAGAGAGATTAGGCGCAGGACCGACATTAACGTGCTCTCCGATGCACGGGTGTATCATTCACCAACTTCCAACTCCGGGCTGCTTTGTGAAATTTTCTAAAACCCACAAAGCGATTTCGGCCCGTCCCGGGAATCGAACCCGACACCTCGTGCATAGCAGTCGGCTATGCGACCACTAGACCAACGAGTTACTTACTGTAACTGAAAAGCTAAAGACTCACCGCATCGATGGCACTGGCTTGCATCGCTTTCTGCACTTCCTCAGTGATCTCTTGTTGTTCATCTGGCTCTATCACCTGTGCCTTCAGAGCTTCTATTGCGTTGGCAACTAACTTCTTCATTTCGTCTGCTGGCAAGTCAATACCGCAGTCTGACGAGGTAAAAATAATTGCGTTCAGTACCTACTCAGTTTTCTGTTTCATTTCAGTCTTGAATACAATGTAGAAAGGAAATCATGTAGGTATAAACGATAAACATAAGGGCCAAGAATGTGTAAAAAAAACGAGTGCAGAGTTGAACATAAGTAAGTAAACATACAGATACATATCTACTAAGGTTTATTAAATTAAAAAAACCTTTGATATCTTCTATAACGTCAAAAGAATATATTCTTTCAAGGCTTTCGTTGGTGACAGGGTGGTCTTCGTCCACTAACGATTTCACGAGAGATGCCATCGTCTCAGGATCGTCTAGAATGGAATAGAACCCTTTGAATTATATTACTATTGGAGGCGATAGGTTGAAATACTTAGAACAGGTTATCCTCATTCGCTTGGCATCAGAGATCAGAATGTTGGCTGTGTCGTTTTTGACCAGTTAAATCACACTGACCTATGTCTGTGAAATGTGCGGAGTGCAATAGCGCAGCGATAGCGGGTCCGAGGCGGTCTTCAAGTCTGTCATGATCTTCCACCATATCCGAGAGAGCATCCTCCAGACTGTCCAACACACCCTCCGATTTTTCCGCAT
The DNA here is from genome assembly GCA_002382865.2 of Heliothis virescens. Taxonomy (NCBI): domain Eukaryota; kingdom Metazoa; phylum Arthropoda; class Insecta; order Lepidoptera; family Noctuidae; genus Heliothis; species Heliothis virescens. The sequence continues at coordinate 8,228,656 of NWSH02000008.1, forward strand.
CTTCAATTATTGCCAACTAAAAATGTAACAAACGAAAATTATTACTATTTCTACCTTCGATGTCAATAATAATGCTATGTGCAAGTAAGGGTCATGGCACACTATGCCCGCACCGCAACGGCGCAGTTCCAACCCAGCCAATAACGTGTCATTTAAATTTGAACATTAAATCGTATGACGTATTATATATTTCATAATGTCAATACAAAAAGCCAACGGCGCACGGTGGGCTGAAAATCGGCTTTCATAGACTTAGGGATTTCAATTTGCAAGTGCTGGATTTTTTACCGGATATCGCTTCTTCTAGTCATTACTATATACGAAAATGACACCCGAGTTATTTTTGGCCAAAAACGAAGGAAGTATAATTTTTTTACGAAAAATTTGTATGGAGCAAGTATGAAAAATCGAATTTTCTCTTAAACGGAAAGTTAAACCGTAATACCCTTGGAGGTGATCATAGTGCTAATTATTTATGATTTTTCTGCTGCCGATTTTCCGAAAAAATTCATGCTGTTTTTTTTTTAAAAATCATCAAAAGATTATTATTTATTTTTACGTGTGAAACGATTCCTTTTAGTGTTTATGTGGAAGAACACTGACTTTTAACAACAAATAACATAAAATAACCTCATCCCTTTAATTCTGAACGAGTAAGCAGAGGTTTCTAGTAGATATTTATTAACACAAAATTACTTTTAAAACTTTACATATAACGAAAACACCAAATTACAAGTTGTGTAGTCTTCTAATGAGTCCAGAAAGAAGTGATTAAATAACTACAGTAATTTAGTCTTTTTAATCTTAATAGGCGATTTAATGATTTTTATTACCTCACAACAATACTAATTATAGACTAAATTCAATAACTTCTGATAAGTAAGTTAATTTGTTAATTAGCTGTCTAATGAGATCTTAGAAATGCTATTGACAATTATAAATTTTCATTAGCACACCTTGTGTTGCTAAAGAGGGTAGTTAACTAATTATCGGCGTTTTGCAATAAAAGGGCTAAAATTTTATTTTGTAATTTAGTTTGTTCACAACTGTGTAACTGCTAACACTAGATTTGTAACTATAAAATCCCAGAATGGAAAGTTTAATTACCAATTTAGACTTGTTTGTTCTTCTACAAAGTGAGTGTAGTGAGAATACTTCATTTAATCATGAAGTATTGTTCAGTGCAGTTGTATCCCGCATAGGTGATTGCTTGTCAGCCGAAGATTGTGTTACTCTCAAAGAATTTTGTCGGAGATTTTCGCGAGCCGCTTCACAAAGGTGGCAAAAATCCAACCGATTCCTTGGTGCTTTCAGAAAACTGTACGAAAAGTGGTTGGAGGCAAATATTGATTGGCCGAGTTGTGTGCGAACTTTAGTTCATCAAGAACCAACTGTTGATGAAATGCCAAGAGCATCCTCAGTCTCTCCAGAACCATCGACATCAACCTCCGTTGGAACAATGACAAAAAGGCCCCGAAAACCATTCATAGATCTGGGAAGTAAACAAAAAAAGAGAAGATCTGATGATCACACAGGCGAAGATTCCACTGAATTGGCATATACAGCTGCAGCACGTTTAAAAGAAGACGGACATGGAAATATCGCATCTGTCATCGAATATATGTTGAAAAATCCTGAAGCAGCCACTAAAATTAATGAAACGCTAAAGAAACCGGTGAAAACAGTAATATTTACACCAGAAAAAGCGCTTGGATTGCTTCTTTCACTAAAATTGTCAAAGTGGCAATATATTACGTTGCGAGAGACTGCCATTCGGGAGGGTGCTAAAGATATTTATCCATCTTACTATAAAGTACAACAAACTAAGGTTGATTGCTATCCTCCGAAGCAATCAATGTCAGTGACGGATTCATCGGCTAGGATTACACTTCAAGCTTTACTTGATATCACGGTTACGAGAATTCTTAAAAGCCTTTCTAACGAAATGCAAAACAAGCAGCTAAAGCTTATATCCAAGTGGGGATTTGATGGTGCTTCCAACCAAAGCCGATACAAGCAGAAAATGGAGGGTCAGCAAGATGACTCAAGCATTTTCATGACCTCCTTGGTGCCACTGAAACTGACAGATGGAGATAACACTATATGGACGAACCCAAAACCATGCTCAGTTTTGTATTGTCGTCCAGTTCAGTTTACTTTTGTAAAGGAAAGCGAAGCAGTTGTTCTTGAGCTGAAAAAGCAAATGGATGATGAAATTGAGGCCCTTGTCCCCACAGAGTGCGGTGATAGTAATAGAGTGACTCATCAACTAATGATGACAATGATCGACGCTAAAGTCTGCACTTACCTCTCTAAAGCTAGATCAAATGCATCGTGTTATCTGTGTTTAGCAAAGCCTACCGAAATGAACAATTTAGATGCTGTTACATCAAAGATTGTGTGTTCTGACTTGTACGAATTTGGCTTGTCATCCCTACACGCCCGTATAAATTGTATGGAATGTCTGCTACACATTGCGTATAGACTCGACTTCAAACGGTGGGCAGCAAGGAGTGATGAGCACAAAGAATTGCTGCAGACTAGAAAAAAAAACATCCAAGATAAATTCAAAGACGAGCTCAATCTGATGATTGATATAGTGAAACAAGGCTCGGGAACCACCAATGACGGAAATACCGCAAGAAAGTTTTTTGAGTTTCCCAAGAAAACTGCAGCTATAACCGGTTTGGATGAAGACCTAATTAAAAGATTTGCTGTAATTTTACAAGCAATAACATCTGGAGAGCAGATCGATGCAATCAAATTTAAAGATTATGCCCGCAAAACAGCAGAAAAATACGTGACATTATACGATTGGTACTACATGTCGTCAACTGTACATAAATTATTAATACACGGGGCTGATATAATCCAAAAAAATAATATTGTGCCGATTGGGACTCTCTCGGAGGAAGCATCAGAGTCTCGAAACAAAGATTTTAGGAGATATAGGGAACATCATTCGCGGAAAAGAAACAGGCAAGATTCCAATCAAGATGTCTTAAATATGCTTCTGGTCTCTTCAGATCCCTTGCTAAGCGCACAAAGGCCTAGGTTAGATGCCAAGAAAAAGCAGAGCTTTTTTGCTGAAACTCTGGACTTAATAAAATTTCAAGAAACGGAGTTTGAGTTTTTTGATGTATCCAATCTGGAGGCTGACTCAGAATTAGAATCCGACAGCGAGAGTGACAAGGAAAATTTGTAAAATAATATTATTTGCCTATTTTTGTTTTTAACTTGATTGTTACATTATATTGCTTACGTTTTTAACTTATTTTATTAAAAGTAGGCATATAGGTAATGTCTGGCCCATATAGGTGGGCACGTCCTTTAACACCATAAAAATGCAGGCTTTGTCTATTAATTGATTAGACTTTAGTAAGTAGTTCACTGCTTGAGTTCTTTGATATAGGTATATAGGGGTGCGTGCTAGCCAATATGTTGTTGGAGGCACTTTGTTATGTATTATACCATAATTGACATAGTTTATTGACATGTTAATCAAATATATTATAAATATTTATTGTTGTATTAAGATTCTTCTAATCTAACAGACAGACATGTGTTGCTGTGGAGTTTGTTGCGCCACTTCTTCTTCCCAGCAAAAACACATAGGAAGTGGTGAAGGGCGGGTGTTTTTGGGGCTGTCTCATGTAATTTTGACGTTCAAAAGTGCTGTTTTCAGCCTACTTTGAATAAATGATTTTGATTTCGATTTTGATTTTTTTTAGAAAATAGCATTTTTTATGTTATTTTCTTGTTTAATGCAATCTTAATATTTGGGTTAATAACATAGTCGGACTTCTTAACCTAAACACTAAAAGGAGAACCGATTCATACGGAAAAATAAATAAAAATATTTTGACGATTTTTAAAAAAAAAACAGCATAAAATTTTTCGGAAAATCGGCAGCAGAAAAATCATAAATAATTAGCACTATGATCACCTCCAAGGGTATTACGGTTTAACTTTCCGTTTAAGAGAAAATTCGATTTTTCATACTAGCTCCATACAAATTTTTCGTAAAAAAATTATACTTCCTTCGTTTTTGGCCAAAAATAACTCGGGTGTCATTTTCGTATATAGTAATGACTAGAAGAAGCGATATCCGGTAAAAAATCCAGCACTTGCAAATTGAAATCCCTAAGTCTATGAAAGCCGATTTTCAGCCCACCGTGCGGCGGCTTGACAGCGTGCGGGTCAAGCATGCGGACCGCGTGCTTACAGCGCGCCGACTGCGTGCTTACAGCGCGCTGACTGCATGCTTACAGCTCGCCGACTGCGCGCCGCAATCAATGTCAATAATCAATTGCAAATGTCATATAACGTGTGACAAGAAGCTTCCACCTCGCGGCCGGCGCGCCGACCGCGCGCTTGCACCTCGCGGGCGACGCGTCGTTAGCGCGCTGGCGGCTAGCGGTAGCCAAAATTCGAAACAACGCCGTGCCGGAGCTGTGTCGTGGCCGTGCCGGTACAGTGTGCCATGACCTTCAGTCGCCTTAGCCAATGTCCAACTGCCATGTCAACCAGATGTGCAGCCATTAGGTTCCGTGTAAAAGTCATACAGAATGAGTATTTTCAGTAAAGACTTACTTGTTGTTTTACGAGGAGGTCAACTAAAGTTGCTAAAGCGTCAAATGCTTTGGTTTGTTTCTTGTATTGGCTCGGATCACCTCCAGCTTTTAGCTGCCACTTGCGTACAAGAGTGTCAACTATATCATAGCGTGAAGACCGTCTGCAAGGCACATTTACAATATCTATTATAATACGGTCTATCTATTATAATGTCGGATTATCCACAGTCTGATAGATAATTATCTACATGAACGGTGAGAGATCAGGCAGATTATACAGGACGGACATTTACCTACGTTCTCGTCTATTCACGGGTGTATCAATAATTAACTACCAGACATTGGTTTTTTAAAACCCACACCCCCAAGAAGCGATTTCAGCCCGATTTGGGAATTGAACACGAGATCCCGTGCACAGCAGTTGCACTTTGCGACTACTAGATCAGCGAGGCATATGCATATGCAATCTGCGTGCTTGCATATGTAACCCGTTCATACCCGTTCATTGCTTTACCCTCTGCCAAAGGTACGAGGTATGAGTGTATAAAATGTATACTTGTGTTTGTTAGTTTTTTTGTGCGTGACTACCGATTCATAAATGAGAGTAAGTAAACATATACAGACCCAGTCATCACGTCAGGCAGCATAGTCATGACATCTTTGAGTAGGATCGCAGCTTCATCCCGCGATATACGCATCGAGTCAAGGCAGTCGAATAGTAACGTCACTGTTGTGACACCTTCCTGCACGTCCATTTTTGAGATCAAAGGCGTTCTACAGGGCAAGTTTAACAATAAAAATAAGTCGATAATTTAAACCCGAAGAAGACCTGGATCGAAGTTTTTTTGCACTTTCTAACAAAACTGCATATCCCGTTTGAGAATTCGTAGCACAGAAACTGCTTGCGGCAAGGTGCTTCATTTTCACGGTTCAGGCTTTCATAATCTCAGTCGTAATACCATGAAAGAGCGCAATGCAAATAAATATGTATTCGTTTTTTTTTACGGTACGACGTCGCATAGCAGTTTTGTGGAAGAGTCTACAATTCAATATCTGGATGTTGGAATGTTATTAAATACTATAATCACTGAATTAAGCCAGGGCTAGTGTATCTATTGACAATTCACGTAATTTCATTGTAGGTAAAGGACTCACATGGGAAAGTATTTTTTATGTTCATGAGCGCGAGACCGAGGTGCCATCACTAGATAAATGTCCGATTGCTCCGGTTCCTCTGGCATGTAAGATTGTGGTGGGCTCCTCCATGATAATGGCTTCTCACGAAGAGTTAAGATCTCGCCTTGCAGTTCCTATTGAAATTAAATAGTAGGCGCTAGTGAAATAGATTGATATGAGTCAATTAATACTAATATTCACATTACCCTCAATATCTCTCAAGTTTAATTTTAATTTCGTCTCGTCTAATTTGCACGTATGGAAAATGGTTACGCTAGCACTCACTTGTATTTGCTTCTTCTGTCGCTGCCTTACAATGAGGAGACGCATCACGTCACGCTTGTATTGTTCTAAGTTGTAACCTCCACTCATTTCACTCAAGTCTTTGATGCCCTGCAGTATGTGGTACTTTTACAATTAAAAATTTATAATATTCGTACTGGCATAGTACAGACGACAGCAGGTCAACGTATACGGATCTGTCAAATTTTGCCAGTCGAACGTTAACCTTCCACTATTGTGTTAAGGTTGAAAATCTATTGCAGTAATTTTACAGATTGTGGTAACTTCATGTGCTGTCGTCTGTACAAAAGTTTCATTATAAAATCCTTACATGTCCACCTAAAAATTTCAATCAAAGAGAATTTACAATAGGTAATGTTTTTCCGTGCACTCCACTTTTGGTTGCATTGAAATTGTAAGCAGCTAAGAAGATCGTTCGATCATATAGTTTGGCAACGGTCGATGCGTAGATCATTTAAGTAGATCTGTATGTCATGACTAGTTACTCCCTGTTTCGGAAGGCACGTTAAGTCACAGCATAATATTACCGTGTCACAGCCCTGTTGTCATTTGAATATCATTGGGCCGTGGTTATGGGAAAGTAACTTGGGTTGAGTAGGTCAGATAAGCAGGAGCTCCTTGTAAAGTACCTACTGCTACCAAGTTACTGGTACTCAGTTGCATCCGACAATACTGAAAGCCGACTCCAACAGTTCATTAAGGAAAAGGCAATGTTTCAAACTTATTAGGATTCATTTTTGTAACTTTGTGAATGACACTAGGTTTACCCGCGGAGGAATTGCTTCAGCTTGCAGTGCTGCCGCTAACCGTAGGCGATCGGAAAATTGGTTCAAAGCCTGTAGATATTTCTTATCTAGCTCGCTAAGGCGCTCCTGAAATAATAAATATTAAAATAAACTAAATTGAAATTACGTGAAAGAAGAAGAAACGATGGATGGATTGTGTGAAAGTCGGCTAGGAAGAATGTTACTTGTGAGATGACGGCAAATAGAAAAGTATGGAAGAAGAAAACATGTTGAGCCGACCCCAAATATATTGGGATAAGGACAGGATGATGATTATGAAACTTAAATTACGTAAATGATTATTTAACAATACCGATTAAGTATTTTTGGCGGAAAGACCCCAAAACGTCACTGTTAGGTTTAATCTAATACAATACATTCAATATCGTCTTTTGCGGACTACAATGTTAGTCCTTACACAGATGTTTGCTGGAACCTATGCTGCTGCCACAAATAGGTATTTTAAAAGGTTTTTTTATTGTTCAAATAGGTATTTTTTATATAATATGATACAAGACACAAGACTAGAAAAGTGAATGGTTAGAGTAAGAAACTGTAAGGCCTTTGCCACACTAGACGGAAATTCAGTCGCCGAACTTCCGCGGCGGAACGCCAATACATGTTATTGCATATAAAATACAAATAACGGGCACACTACGCACGGAAGATCGGTCGTTCCGTTATTTGTATTTTATATGCAATGACATTCCACCGCGGAAGTTCGGCGACGGAATTTCCGTCTAGTGTGGCAAAGGCCTAACTGTTAGAGGAGTATAGAAAAAGTAAATATGCTGTGCCAATGTGTGTGTAATAATGTAATGGGATACGGGTAGTATGGTGATGAATGTCTAGTGACAATGACAAGTACTCACGTTCCAGTTGTTGAGCTGAGCGCGAATGTGGGGCAGAGCGCCGTACGACATGGCGTACTTGTGGCGCCGCGCCATCTGACGCAGCAGGTCGTCCAGGGTGCGGTCCACCTAAAGAAAACCGATTGACAAACAGTAATAAAATAATGCACCCAAGATTTCAAACAAGAAGGTATTAAAACTGATCTTCAGCTATCGTTTTGCTCCGAGGAAATTTGTAAAACGAAAAGATGATACGGCATGGGGTGTACAAAAAATGCAAAGCCTTATATTTAACAAAAAACAAAGAAAACTAAAGTTTCTGTTAACTAAAGAGTAATAAGTATAGACCTTGCGCGGCTTGCCCAGCTTGCGCGTGAGCACGTCGCGCATCTGCGCGCGCAGCTCGGTGGCCTCCGCCTGCATGGCGCGCAGGTCCACGTTCATGCGGAACAGGTGCGTGCGGTTTATCCTAAGGAACAATGGTTCTGAACTTCACTCCCCTGTCTTACATGCAAGTGCCATGAATAAAATAACCTATGTACCTTTTGGTATATAACACATTTGTAGTGCGATTATAGTCCATAAGGCAAACCAGAACATATAATAATATTAAATAGCATTAGAATTAAAATATTTTTTTTTGGTGCTTGGTAAGCCTAGGCGAGACAATATAACCGAATACGTTAGATAACGTTTTACTGAAGAAAGAAAGATACTCCTTACTTCTGCCTCAGCCTCTGTTGCCTGATCTCTTCCTGTAGTTCCACAACTCTTCTCCTGAGGCGGCTGAGCAATTCTTCAGGGAACACCACAGTCTTCGAGAGGCCCTTAGCACCGGTGCACCCCTCGATAGCCGCCGCTCTTATTTGATCGTAACGCAGGACTACTACCGTCTCCACTTCGTTCAGGCAACTCTGTTTCTCTAGCTGAATAAAGCAAAAATCGTATATGAAGTTATATATTTCTACGTGACTGATTCAACTTATTTACTAAGTATAAAATTATTATATTTTCTTTGTATCTATGTACCATAAATTCTCTCAAGTCGTTTTTCCTTTGGTCCAGTTGCGCAGATAGCTTGCGCTTAACTTTGATATGTGCCTCAATGTCCCGCCTTAAAAGTTCAACCAAACGGTCTTGCTCCAATATATTTTGTTCAAGCTTATGTCTAAAAAAAAACAAAAAAAAATTCAAAAACCAGTTACTGCCATTAGGTACCGCTATTAACACCTATTGCCAAATGAGTTATTGCTTACCTGTCGCCTCTCATTTCGTATGTTAGATCGTAAGTTTCCCGGTCGCAGCCTTCAGGACAGATATTGGGATCTAGGCGTATGGGACCGATGTCTCGACTGTCCAAACTGCCTTCATCTTCTTCATCGCTCGATGATGATGATGATTCAGATTCAGAAGATTCTATTAAATCGTCAATTTTTTATTAGCTATAAACATGCTACTAACGCAATTAATAAATAAAATCTTATCACCCGTCGTAGGATTCGAGACGTCTGCTCTACTCATTGTTCTACGTTAAATCTCAAAATGATTGTTACCATCATCATCATGCAATCGTGGGGGGCGGTACTTCTTCTTGAATATTCTGCGCAAGAAGTCAGCGAACTTGTTGTCTTGCACCAGTCGTTTGAACTTCCTCTGTAGCTCTTGACAAGCAGCATCGATGTTGTCTTTCTCTGCCTTATGCTCTTCAATGCGATGCTCGCAATCAATTATCTGCTCTTGCACGCCTCGAACCTGATAGATTTAATAGTTATTGGACAGTTGATGTTGATTTTTGCTGGAGCATTAACGAATTTTACTCGTCTCTAGGCTTGTAGGGGTTTTGAGGTTAGTTCAATATTTTTTTTGGCAGATTTCACACTAAACTACATTACCTATTGCCTGGTATTTATATAAAACAGTCATCACCTGCATTAATTTTACGTAAACTCGTTCAGCTAAGCGATCTTCATGCATCTCGAAACGGTTCAAAACATTCATTTCTCTGTGCAACTGGCACAAGTGTATCTCCAGCAGTTGAGACTTTTCCTAAGAAAAAAATATATCAGTAACGAACGTGTGACATAAACAAGTAGCTCACGAAAGACTCACGGAGTCTATAACTGTGTTATAATTTTACTAGATTCCACCAGTGGTTTTACCCGCGTCCTGTGGGAATCACTTCGCACACCTAGATAAAAATTAGTTTAGAGCTTTCTTCGACAAATGAGCTATCTAACACTGATTTTTTTTCTGTCGTTCCTGACATTAACGCCGATAAATGGGCTACCTAACACTGAAAAAAAATTTCAGTCGTTCCTGAGATTTGCGCCTACTAACAAATAAACTCTTAAGCTTTATAGTATTAGTAAAGGTAAGAAGTTGCTTTTAACTAGTTTTCAAATATAATTTACTAGCCGTTTTCCCGCGGTTTCACTCGCATCCCGTGGGAATTACTGTCCGTACCCGGATAAAATATAGCCTATGTCACTCGTGGATAATGTAGCTTTCGAATGGTGAAAGAATTTTTAAAATCGGTCCAGTAGTTTTTGAGCCTATTCATTACAACCAAACAAACAAACAAACAAACAAAGTTTTCCTCTTTATAATATTAGTATAGATTAATTAAGCTGAAAATGCTCAAACCTGAACTCTTATGCGCGTACGCTGCAACTCTTTTAAACGCGCATCAAATTGGTCAACTGCAGCGTTTGCTTCCACGAGTAGCCTATCTTGTTCAAAAAGATGCCTGTAACATGGAAAACCGTATTATGAGTAAAACTACAATCGAAGTTTTGTCTATTTTTAAATTATACACACCTCTCAATGCGTCTGTTACGAATTTCATTTTCAATGGCCGTGGATTCCTGATCTTGCCTGAATCTCAGAAGTTCCCAAGAAGCGACTAGAGGACGTGTTACTGGAATTTAATAATTTTTTTGATGATTATTTTCCGCGTTAATGCTTTTTGGACTGGAAGATGGGTTGAACTACATGTATTGCCTCTTTGGTCTAGTTGTAGCATAGCCTGCACACAAGAACTGCTGCACACGAGGTATCGTGTTCGATTCCCGGGTCGGGCCGTAATCGCTTTGTGGGTTTTAGAAACTTTCACAAAACAGCCCGGGGTTGGAAGTTGGTGATAGATACGCCCGTGCATCGGAGAGCACGTTAATGTCGGTCCTGCTCGTAAACTCTCTCCGATCGTACGGATTGCCGTCCCATCGGGTTATGAGAGTGAGGGAATAGGGAGTGCACCTGTGTCTGCGCAAATGTTGGACTGTCGCCGTGGCCAACAATCGGCTAGGAGGCAATCATCATAGTGCACAAGGTACGAATCAAAGTCTGCACTGCTCTCACCAGTAATGGGTACAAAATTTGGAACCCTTGGTGCGCGTACTCTGGCTACTTGGTGCATTTGAGATATTCTTCTTCGCTCCTGAACCTGTTGGGATTTTTTCGATGTCGGTACTCGGGCACCATGTCCAGGTATAGGCTCTGGTTTTACCTGTAATATTTATCATTTAATCACTTATTGCATAATGCTTTTTTAAACCTATATAAGCCAAAAATTATTAAAACAATGTTAACTCGAAACGTGCTAAATAAGATCATAAAATAATAATATGAACTACGTAGGTATACTTATAGTCTATTAAATTGTTGTAATTTTAATACGATTCGTCACGTTTTAGAGGGAGGCAGATTGAAAGATTGTAATACTCACCTCCAGATGTCTTTCGGGGAACTCAAGTTCATCGTCGAACTGCGGCAATGGTGGCGGAGCTTTGACAAGCTTAGGTGGTATCTCTATGCGGATCTCTGACAACCGCTCCCCAATCTGCTTCATACGCGCGACCATCTGAACTTTTCGGCTCCGTAGTTCAAGCACTTTCTCATTAAATTCGTGTTTTATATCATATATCTAGAAATTAACTACAGTTAAGATACTTCATTGTAAGATTTTCGATTTGGTTATTTATTAACACCAATTTGGCAACATTTTTTAAATATTTTTACTCGGTTTAAATAAACTAACGTTTTAATTTGGACAGGCTGACCTCTTTCCGTATCAAGCAGACACGCAACTGAGTATTGTGTCCAGGCGGTGCAACGTAGTCAGGATGTGTCTTCAGAATGCGGTTACCGATGCTTGCCTCAGCTTCCTTCAAAGCCTCGGCTGCCCCCGGAGGCATTGCGTTTGGGTCCGGTTTTAGATTGAGATGAATTTGCCACTACGTAGAAACATTCCAGATTAATAAAATTAGAATTTAAACTTTATGTGAATGTTTTAAACTTTCGCGATTTGTACACATATTTTAGACAACAATCCGGGTCTTACTCGCGATCAAACTATTAAGGGTTTTACGANTTTTAGATTGAGATGAATTTGCCACTACGTAGAAACATTCCAGATTAATAAAATTAGAATTTAAACTTTATGTGAATGTTTTAAACTTTCGCGATTTGTACACATATTTTAGACAACAATCCGGGTCTTACTCGCGATCAAACTATTAAAGGTTTTACGGCCGAAACGTCGGGAGAAAAGAGGTATCGTAAAACCCTTAATAGTTTGATCGCGAGTAAGACCCGGATTGTTGTCTAAAATATTTATGTGAATGTGTTTCTCAACTTTATATTGGAATGCACAAATCTCGACTTCATATCTACTTTGATGACTATAGTTTCCACATCTTGTTGGGGGTAAGTGCTAAAACTGACTTTTTTTAAGTTGTTTAAAGAACCGGTGCGGTGGAACGAAAGGAAGCACACAAACCTCAATAAATTGATTATGATGTCTGTTCAGGCGGATGTAGTAATTTTTGAGAGCTTTCTTTAGAGGATATGGTGGTTTTGGTGGCAAGCCTAGTAAGAACGAAGCGACTCTTGGGGGACCGAATGATGCTCTGCGAGCTGCTACACGACGTATTTGTGACTCCGTCCGCCTGTTTTAGAATAATATAACGATAAATAGTGAATAAAGAAAGGTTATATGTTAATTTTGACGTGAAAACAATGCGTGAAAAAGAACTTAAAATTACTTACTTTAGCTCTTTCTCAGCCAATTCCAATAAATTCATATCCCTAGCAGCATGTATAATTCAAAAACAAATAAATACTTTTCATAATGTTTCTGAGGCCATATAAAAAATATGAATAAATGGCGATAGTTAAAGTTAAATAATGATGTACCCCACCTTCCTTTCAAAGCAGCTTCAGCTATCTTCTGGTATACTTCTTCAAGTTGATCAAAGAATGCTTTGGAGAGATTCTTTTGGCGCAGTGTTCTTAGTATTATTGCAGGATCCCTAAATTATTAACATTGTATTTTAGATAACCAAAGGGTCTTACTCGCGATGAAATTGTAAAGGTTTACAATTTATCTAAAATATGTGTTCAAGTCACGAAAGTTTAAAAACATTACTTAAGGTGAATGCGACGACTAGAAGCGGGAAATTCAAATATAAAATGGTTTTTTCATG
>NWSH02000008.1:8241927-8276305 GCA_002382865.2 Heliothis virescens
AACATGAAAAAACCATTTTATATTTGAATTTCCCGCTTCTAGTGGTCGAATGCACCTTAACATTGTGTTATAAAAAAACAAAATGAGTGATTTAAAATGTCGTCTTAGGTCCATCAGTTTTAATCTAATTCAAATAAGATTTTTTAAATACCACTCTTACCTTATTGCCCTAACACTGAAGGGAAATACATCGAGCTGTATAATATTCCTTGAATGCATTTTTTGTAGCGCTAAATCAGAAGCTTCCAGTTGATGAGCTAATTTTCTCTTTGTAAGAGCTTTAGCATCATCCAACTCTCTTTCTTGTACTGCCAGGGGACGATGGTCTAGGGTTACATCTATTTGTTGCGAGAAAGGCAGTGCACGATTCCTGGCAAAAATCATGTTTCATTATAACTATTAGATACGTGACGACTAATGGGCCGTAGGTACGTCTTGTTAAGCTTTTGATAATCAAATAATCAATACCTGAGACTCTTACAGGTGCGATATGCATTATAATTCATTAGTTATATTGCATCTAATGTTGTGTGTTAATATATTTTACTGACATTCACTTACAATTTTATTAACTTGTTGTACTCAGTTGTAATTAAAGCCAGTTGTTCTCGAACTTTTCTTTTATGTGCGTTTGCAATGGCCATCATTTTGTCGTATTCCTCTTTCTGCTTTAGCTGTTCGTGGGACATCAGCTCCCCTTCCACTGTGCTAGGCTCTTTTATTTTGACTACTTTCTGCAAAACGTTGAGTCGTATAATATCGTAAAATTATTGTTGATCACCAAGATTGCAACCTGTGCTCCACAATATGCTTCAGTGTTAATATTAGCTTTTTTTTCTCAGGCATAATATACTATAAGTTTTACACTTACCATGGTCTCTGGAGGAAATGGCAGCAAGTACTCCGGTAGCAACGGTTCCGGAAAATTTACTTTATAAGAGAAAATATTGCCATCAGCCCCGGAAGTGTATAGGCGCCTGAAATGAAAACAAAAGAATTAAGAACAGCTTATTTCTCCACCTCGAATACAAATATTTTTTAAGGATTCTCACTTTGAATCGTGGTTCAATTCCAGACAGGTAATAGACCCAGTGTATTGATCGTGCATCGGTAAATAGTACGTGTCAACGAAGTCTATACGAGGTATTGGTTGTTGCTGGAATATTGGAGATGTTTTTTTTTGTTGTTAATACAATAGTAATAAATTAATCAAATGTAATTACTGGGCATTACTACAAACATTACCTCTTCTTTAGCTAATCGTCGACCTTTCAGTTTTCGTAACAGTTTCTTCTGGGCAGTCATCCAAACATTAAAATGATGTTCAGGGTTATCCTCCTTTTTAGTTGGCATGCGTACTACTCTGATATATCCCCTGTTTGTTCCAACTACCAAGTACCGCCTGTGGCATCTGAATCAATATTGTTCAGTTCGGAGATCAAAAATATTTGCAGGATTTTAGGAGCTACGACATAAATACTCAAAGCTACAAAAAGAGTAAATTTTACAATATCACTAGGTAAGCCAATAACAACAAGTAACTAGCTCAGAGCCAAACTTTTTCGTTGCTAACTTACACAAATTTCAGAGCAGTCATATCTTCACACCAAGCTCCAGTGAAAGGAGCGTACTTTAAGATCTTATTGGTTCCCGGCTCGACGAGGAGCAATGCTCCTGTCCCTTGTTGAACAATCCAGACGCCTTCATCGCAGTATTCGGCCCAAGTAATCGTTGTTCCTAACATGCTATCGCTTTCCACTAGAGTCATAAAGAATTCCCATTAAATTCGTGATTAAGTATTTAATTGGTTCTATTACTTTATGTTAAACTGGGTTATGAAATATAGGTAATGAAAATACTGCTTTTATACCCTTCAAAGACTTTAATGTAGCCACAGATAGATCCAAGAGAGACGCTGACGAGGGACTGTCTTAAGAATCATTAACTACTTACCTAGTTCTACCTCGCCGAGCCACTCAATTTGATCTTCATCTTCATCTAGTTCAGCCTGTCCTTTAGCTTTCAAAGCTTCTTCATCTATGCTGGCAAGATCTTCCGGTTCCGGGAAAGGTCTGTGACGCATGCTAACAAAACAATTTTAATTTAATCTTTCATTTATGATCAAGAGAATATTTAGAACATGAAGAAATAGGTTCAAAAGGTGTGGTGGTAGGTATAGGTATGCTTTAACACTACATAGGTACTTAGTTTTAATCGTCATCATTACTAAAGTAGCATTAGGGTGAATACTTATTAAATAAATGCTAGAATAGTGTTGTACTTACAATTGTTTTTTTACCAATGTTTCTTTAAAGGATACAAATTCTAACTTAAAAGTTGAAATATTGGTATAAGGGCGCACAATTGGCAATGGTAAAACCGCCTCCATTAATAGTCCTAATTGACCACAGAGCAAAAGCGTGTTTTCCTGAAACGTATAAAGTTATTTTATATATTTTTTTTTTGTTTGTAGCTTTTATCTTGAATGAAGCAGATAATTAAGTACTTAATAGATGCTAAATACAAACAATACTTTGTGTAATGTGTATGCTAGCTGTACAATACAAGTCAAACTGTTATGACTGTGTTAAACTTACCGTGTTAGGTTTCCATGTCATAAAAGCGATATTATTTGGAGTTTCAATGAATCCAACTCTCTGAAGTTCGAAGGGAGTGCCTAATTTCAACTGGTACATGAAAATGGTGCTATCCATCCCACAAGTTACCAGCATAGTCCGCTGAGGGTTTATTGATATTTGCGTTATCGCTTTTGAGTGTGGTTTTAACAACTATAAATAAAAATAAATTAAAACGTTTTCTTTCTTTTTTTGTTAATTTTTTTTTTGTTAAAACATAAAATCTCACCGATAACAAATCCATGACATCCGCGTGCTCAGACTCATCGCTATGAATAGTGAGTACTGAATCTATTCGAATGTCGAGCATACTTTCCTGAGCTTCAAGTCTTTCTGGATGTAGCAACAACGTGCGCATTATACCGTCCTCGAAACCCACTATTAAGATATGACACGTTTCATCCACCTTCAATATTGGAAACATTATTCATTGCGAAATTGTATGCTTTCAAATCAAAATTTTAAACATTAAAATTAACTGTTACTTACGTCTGTAGGAGGGTAAAGCATACACGTAACGGGTTTCGGGAAAATGTATCGAGCCAAAAGAGTGTGCTTTAGCGTATTATAAGCATGTAAAGCACCATCTTCTCCAGTTGTGATCAGGATGGGATGTGTCCTTAGAACAGCTATAGCTACGACGCTCCCAGCATGACATGTAGTAACTTGTCGATGAAAGCAATCTAATTTATCAACATCTAGTTCTATAACCCAAACGCCTCCTTTACCATCCTAGAAGGAACACAAAGACGACAACTTTATCCATGTCCTGTTAGTAGTAAAAGTCATGCAGGTTAGTTATGAAATTCTAATTATTAAAATACATACTTGTGCATACCAAAAAGTGTCCTTCTTATGTTTTAGACACATTATCTCGCAACCAGGAACCTGTAAAAGAAATATAAGCTTTTGGTAGTGACACAGTTCGCAATGTAGTCTGGACAAGCAACAATACTATACGCACGCAAATCTCAGCAACAGGGTTGAGTTCCACAAAGGGATCATCTTCGGGTGGATCAGCTTGATCCACGGTATCCCAATACCACGCACGGATGCATCCGTCGCGAGCAATAGTTGTCACTTCGTCACCAGCTGGGCTTAGCATAAATTGGATCTGAAGGGCATGTATGGAAAAATGAATGCGATTTAGAACCAAAGGTCAGTCCATAGTTAGTTTTTCAGTTAGGCAGTTGGTGTGAGTCGCCCTCCGACAAAATGTATCGATCTGGGACATACTCATGTGGCCCTAAGTGGGAACTATATAAATATATCATACATCGTCAGTCCTTTACGACAAGACCGTTAGTTATATGAATACATTATTAAGTGGTCTTTAGGTACAGACAACAGCACATCAATCTGTCAAATTTCTGCAATAGATTTTCAACCTTATTACAATGGAGGTAGGTTGATGTTCGATTGGTAAAATTTGACAGATTCGTATACGTTGACCTGCTGTCGTCTGTACTAATACGAAGCCAGTATACAAGCTTCTACTTTATCTTCTATCATACCAGCTGCTTCCAGTTAGACTAGAAGCCGACCCAAACATAGTTGGGAAAAGGCTAGGCAGATGATTTGTCTTGTATCATATTTTACGATCCTATATCCAAGTCCACTTACAATAGGTGCTTGGTGACAGAATTTTCTTCCCTTCCGTGCAACTTCTAGCTTAACGAGGCCAGCTTCCCACACTAATATATTGCCCCATTCACATCCAGATAATACCTGAAAAGTATCGTTAACAAACTCTTACATGATTCATTTGTTTGTTTTTTTAGATAAAAAAGGGTAAAGGGTTCTAGAATTACATCAGCACGAAATGTTTCAACCAGAGCCGTGACCTTTAGGTATTACGTCTCCTAAAAATAAAACCTTTACCAGTTATGAACTTTCAGGTAGATATGTATGAAGTATAAAGTATTTACTCAATATTTTGTTCACCTTTTCATCTGGCATTGGATAAACGCCGAGAACGTCACAGATTTCTGTTTTGCCAAATCTACCAAGTTCCCCTTTCAATTTCAGTCCTGTAAATGTCTCAGCCATTTTCCAGAATTTTATATGTGCCAAACCTATGACATATAGGAACGTGTTAACGTAAGTATAGCTACACAAGAAAAGAAA
Source organism: Heliothis virescens (assembly GCA_002382865.2). Lineage (NCBI taxonomy): Eukaryota > Metazoa > Arthropoda > Insecta > Lepidoptera > Noctuidae > Heliothis > Heliothis virescens. The sequence continues at coordinate 8,246,691 of NWSH02000008.1, forward strand.
AAAACGTTAGTTAACAAAGGACCTGCTGTAGTAAGTTGTCCTTCACAGTAGGGCGAGAACATGACAGCGTTAACGTCGTAAGTAAAGGCGCTGGTGCGTAGAAGAATCCTATGTCGTTTCCAGTTCCAAATAGTAATGTTGTAATCTGGTTCCTTTCCTACTGAGGCCAATAGCTGTCCATCGGGACTGTGAAGACAAAATTAAGTAGGTACGTACGAAAATTAGAAACCAGATAGATGCATTAAAAAATACCTGTTTCAATATTAAATACTGTAATTAAATAAAATCTTCTACATTGAGGTTACAAAAGTTACCTGAAGTCTAAAATGGCATAAGCATTAGTAGTCCCATCACGAAGGACTGCATCTATTTCCATTTGAGGCCACGTGTATAAGATTATCAATGGTTCACGATCCCCCTCTCTGTCCTCTGCTATCGCGATGCGATAATTAGGGTCTGTTCTAAAGGACTAAACACAAAGACGAATGCATTTATTAGATTTGGGTACGACTTCGGACATACTTAAGTAGGAGGTGCCTATTATAGAATTATTGAAATATTGAGACTGCAGTCACCTTTCTACAGTTAGTAGGTAAGTACCTACCTTAAGATATCAAGGTATAATATGTAGAATACGTTGATAGGCACAGTGGCAAATTAATTTACTTACATTAAGACTCCCAACTGTTCCTCCAGTGGTGCTGCGGCGAAACCAAGTCTGATTCGTGTGGACGTCTAGAAATACGATAATGCTTCCAGCCGACCAGCACACGACCGAGTCGTCGCACGCGCATAGATTGAAGTACTTGTGACAGTTGTAGCCGTACGAGTATCTTAGTTTGGTTAAGAAGGTTATTTGCTTAAACTTAACGTCATATTATTTATGTGAATCAACCTAACTGGCCATCCATCTCCAAAGAGGGTGGGGATGGATGGCCAGTTAGGTTAGATTCAGTTGAGTCTTTAAATAAATAGAGCTGGCTCTATTTATTCACACGCGCAGTTCCAAAATAAGTTTGGAGCAATCCTGCTTATTGTCTGCGCAAATTTGTCGTCGTTGCCTAATACGTCCACTGCTGGACAAAGGCCTCCCCAAACTGGGGAGATTAACGAATACTCACCGCGCTGGGCACGCGTGTTGGTGAGCGTAGTGTGGGATATTTTTTTTACTTTCCGAGATGCTACCCCCATCTCTGAACCGAGCATTTAATATGCCACTTGGTCGTGGTACATACGCCATCACTCGCAGGTGAGGTTGGCAAATGACAATGGGACAAGACGATTTCTTGGTTAAGACCTTTGGTTTTGCTGTAATTTTACCGCAAAGGATACTCAAAATCGAACATATCGATTGGTATAGAAGAATTTGGAGTAGTGACTGCTCCAGAAACGAAGTCATCCGGATCATATTCTGTGAGGATAGATTCCTCTTCCTCGATTTCTCCTTCTATCTCTTCAGCCTGTTCAGTTTCCTTGGTTGGTTTTACATTTTCGTCAACTTTTTCCCCTTCATCCCCTTCTGTGTTAAAGAAAGCTAGTGAGATAGTAAACCATGTAGCTGACCATTCAGTGGCTAATATTAGGTATGCGACACTTTGGTTCTGTTACCTTGAAAAGTTCATATAGGTATATTTAATACTAGCTTCCGCCAGCGGTTTCACCAGATTCCCGTGAGAACTACTCCACGCACCCGGATAAAAAGTAGCCTATAGCCTTCCTCGATAAATGGGCTATCTCACACTGAAAGAACTTTTCAAATCGAAGTAGTAGTTCCTGAGATTAGCGCGTTCAAACAAACAAACAAACTCTTCAGCTTTATAATATTAGTATCTTTGGCAGTCGTTACAGGTAGTCAGAAGCCTGAAAGTCTGACAACCNTTTGTAAATCTACACATACTACCTATAATATTATAAAGCTGAGTACTAGATAGATACTCCAGTTACTAACCTAAGGCTACAGGCTACTTTTAAGCGGGTGCTAGTAACACATAAAAATTAGATCTTTTAAACGATTTAAACGATCTTTTAAAATAAGGTTATAAATTCTTACACATTAATAAAAGATATTACAAATGATTAATTACAGAAAGAAATAATCAAGAACAAGAGCACTGAGGGAATGCCGTTCCCCATCATCTTGTCAGGATCCGTCGTGACCTTCATGTGGCTGCTGTACGGCATCATCCTCAGGAATAAGTTCCTCGTTGTAAGTATACTTCATAATTATACCCATAATCATTAACACACATGTCCAGTGCAGAGTATCAGCAAATTCCCTGCTTAGGGTCAATTTATACTAGCGCAGAGTCGAAGCGCATCGAAACGTCTTTCCAAAACTGAACATAACAAATTCAACCTTAACTCCACAGCGTAACGCACACATTACTTCTGAGAGTTTAAAAATGCGCTAGTATAAATGGACCCTTAGGGGAGGCCATTGCCTAACAGTGAACTGACAAAGATGACACCAATGCACATAGGTACTGTATCATCCAGACCGCGGGAATTTCTTCAAGGTGACCACTATTGAAGGGATGGCTATTAGGTACTATCAAACAATGACATACTTACTCGTATATGAGCCACTTTGTCTAAAAATAATAGAAAGAAAAAAGAAGTGCCAAGTAGACGCTAGTTCAGCATATATGCCAGACACGTAGTACCTGACGCTGGTTTTCAAATGGGAATAAAGGCTTTTCACTGCATGCCTAACTCTTCGACCCTATTGTTTTTGATTGTGTTTAGGAAAACTTGCCTGTTAGCAACAATAGTAAAGTCTGGTATATAAGTAATTATCGTGAGATATTATCAGGAATTACGTCGGCGTATCTTCCATGAAATCGCGATAAGCCTATAGAGATTTTGAAATAAGCCGGTAGTATTAAACAAGCGATATTTTTGAAGATTTTGAAGTAGGTCGGAATTATCGATAATTCAGTAGATAAATATTAACTATACAAAATCTAATAAAACTATAAAAAAAGGGCGTAATTTTACGTACATCTAACGGACAATAATAATATTTGCTGGGGAGTGTGTTGCGCCACTTCTTCCCAGCAAAAACACCTAGGAACTGGTGAAGGGCGGGCGTTTTTGGGACTGTTTCGCGTAATTTTGTTTTTTTTTTTTACAAATGCATTGTATTGTTGACATTCATCATTGTCTCATATATATTTTTTTTTTTTCAGGTACAAAATATAGTAGCTGTAGTTCTGTGTGGATCGCAACTGGCTCTGTTCGTGATCTACCCTTCGAAACCGAAGGGCAAGGAAAAGAAGCCCAAAGCTAAGAAAGCCGACTAAATTAAATAGGTAGGACATAACACGATGTTGCCTCGCTAGGAATAGGTAGTCTGATTTCTCTTAGCTATCTTTGGACGGACTGCGCCGTAGCTCAATTTATTTTTACTAAATTAAATATTTATATATGACGTATAAGTTGCATTTTTAAATGGCAAAGATAGGTGAGAAAAATTAGACTTGTATTATTATAAGTGAGAAGTTATGACGAATTGTATGGGGTAAAAAGTTTTTATATGGCTTCTGTGAAAGCCAGGCATGTTATATTTTCTTCCATATTGTTTTACGCGTTTGATAGATTTTTATACTGTTGTAAATTGAAATTACTTAAAAAAATATGGAAAAATGTATTTTGAATTTCTCTCTGAGCTTCCTTTTCCAAAAATCGTTTTTTTATATATTATATCAGTTTTATTTGTCTTTATCATGTAATGATAACATTCCATTCTGTGGGACAGTTTTATAAACTACTATGTATTTTATGTACCTTAATAGTTCTACTAGGTAGGTATATTATGTACCTATAATTATAGCGTGTTTTTTGATCAGACTTACACTATAATACTTTATTTATATCTAAATCTCAAAATTATAAGTAATTGATTAAATCTGCCCACCTGGTGACCACGCAATGATAACCACACTGGACCCAGCAGGTTACGGGGATGTACCGCTTACTACCCCAGTCACAGTGCCCCAACCACTAGACAAATGGCAGGATTCCACCATGTCTTTTAAGAATACGACGATATAGTTTTAGATATCAATATAGCCAATCATGTTGTAAAGCACTACTGACTGTCCTGTGGAGGTCAGACAGGCAGTCGCTCCATGTAAAACACTGGATCTCAGCTGCATCCGGTTAGACTGGAAGCTGACCCCAACGTAGTTGGGAAAAGGCTAGGCAGATGATGATGAGATAAATTAGATAACTACTTAACCTACTTATTAAGCAAATTGTAGGTCTTGTCTATCATTTGTAGGTATGTAAGTAAGTTAGTCGGAAATCAGAATGTCTGATATCCAGAAGTTTCGGATTTCTCATTAAGCTTAAAAATTGGAAGAAGAAGTCACACTGGTACTCAGCTCCATTTAGAGTGGAAGACTAAGCGGAACTAGGTATTTTACATTTTAAGAAACGGAACAAAAATATAATAAATCCTCACTTTCTTCGTCCACGGATCCCTCTTCAGACATTGGTGTTCACCGTCACTTTTCAAAACTCAAGTTAAACCAAATGTATATTAGGCAATATTACAATTACAATAATATAGTAATTGCTTTGTCGATATTCGTTTCAACGAATTAACTTTGTTGCTAAGATACGTAAGTTCGCGTTTCAAAATTCTGTTTGGGATGTTTTTGGCGCCATGCCATTTTAATTATATTCTATTTTGTTTTTTTTATAGATTTTCTAAAGTTGATTTTTGTATGTAGATTTAGGTACTTACTGCTGCTTTTCAATCAGTGGTATTCATGTTGTAATAATAAATGTTTGACCGTCTCAATTATTTAATTATAAAACTAAATGAGTGGCGTCGCTCAGTAAAAAAGGCTTACTATTTGGTTCAATGGCTATTTTAACCATTTGGCTTCGACATTTACATAATTATTCCAAGGGGTCCGGCTAGTTTTCTTTACATACTGGTCATACTGTAAATTTGTATGTGTGTATTGGTAGTACTTCATTTATGTCAAAAACACTGATAAGCTTGCCGTCTCTTTCTCACATACTGGTAAGTGTATAATGATATCCTGCTGTCTTAATATCTTGTCACTGTCAGTTATCTGTTGACATTTACATGGTTTATTTATTTGGGTTTTGGACTATGAACTTGGTTTTCAAGAAATTAATTAGTTATTTTTTATTGTGAAAGTACTTTCTAAAATGTCGCAACCACATCGCCGGGCTGTTTTAAATCTGTATAAAACTGTAAGTAATGTGAGAATTACCTTAAGAGAAACATTTCAAAATGTTTATTTATTTTATCTAATGTGTGCCCTCGCGAGTGATAACGCAATTATGTATCGATAGTATCAGGATTTAGTAGGTGTTTTTATTTTTCAGTTATTACATTTGGGTCGAGATTGGCCTCAGGGTTACGATCTCTTCCGTACAAGACTTCACAAGGTATTTTTAAAGAACAGCGGAGAACAAAATCCTGAGAAGGTGAAAATCATGGTGAAACATGGCGAGTTTGTCGTAAAGGAGATTGAAGCGCTTTATAAGTTGAAGAAATATAGGGCTATGAAAAAACGGTACTATGATGAAAACTAAAATGGTAAGTTATATTCTTTTTAGAAAATTCAGTATAATGCATAATGTTAAAATGTAAATTCTCAATTCTTGCTCATAAGGTACCTACATGATAAAAATAAAATGCAATTAGATTAGAAATAATACACACATCAGAATTCAGCCAGTTTATCGCTGTAAAGTATAAATTTAACTGAACTTACCTCAAGATTCTTGTTCGAAATTACCTGTATATAATGCTTATTTTTAGTTAGAGGTTAAAAATAAAACCAATTATCTATGTAATTATGTATTATAGACATTTTTATAGTTTACATAATTCATTACTATTATAAACTCTAGTAAAAATTATATTGTGTAATAATAAAATAAAGTATCTAATATTTCTAAACAAAATGTTAATAAAATCTTTAACACAATAATGAGACAATGATTTTTTATTTAAGTGGCAAGTGATATGATAATTTATTTTATCAATCCATTTCAGAGTTAAGTATATACATTATATCTATGATAACAATTTTGTGTCAACAAAATTACAAGTATATTTTTATATAGTTGGTGCAAGAGATGGGCAAGTAAGTTACAGATAAACCCTGCATTGTTGTGAATATCTGAACTACAAATGAAAGTTTCATTTAACATTGGTTACACTTTTACGATTCTAAAGTTAGCAAAGGAGTTTGTAACAAACAGCAATGATTACAACAGCCCAACACATTAACACCACTTTGTATGATACAAGCTAACTATTCAATGATATAACATTTTACACTTAAAGTGTGATTAAATTTTTTATTTCACTTATAGAGATTGCTATACAGGTATCAAATTGAAAATGTTAATCAACCTTTATTGAGAATGGTTTTTATACACCAAACGTTTTCTAGTGTATGTCGTCAAAGTTCAATGACCCAAATAAAAACCTCATTGTTCTTGTTATACTTGCTATCGTGATATAAATAGACTATTTATTTTAGTGTGAAGATATGTGTTTTTACTTATGTCATTGTAACTTTGGTCTCTAGTCACCCGCAGTTGTCATATTTAATGAACAATTAATTGATATTATTTGAGATTTAAGTACTCAATGGACAACCTTTTTAGTAATCTCTTTTTAGTTCAATTCAACTTGTAGATTAATAGGTCTGATGGGGCTGTGATGACTATAGTTAGGGAAGGAAGGTTACTATAGCATGAGAGTACGAATCATGTATTATGTAGTTCCGATATTTCTTAATATTACGTTCTAGCGATTATTCACATATTTCCTGGCGTTTGTTCTTAATGTTACAAAATGTTAATAATAAATAGCGTTTGAAATATCTATATTGTCAATTCTACCGAGGCGCAACCGCTCGATCTGCGCGGTCAGGGATTATAAAGTAGTTGAATGGAGCTGCAACAGATTCACGACAGATGCTTTGAATGTCAAAATATTTCAGTTTATCAAGGTTCGTTTATGACGAAAATATTTTTATCAGCAAGTTCACTATCATTTTTAACGCGTCGTATTATTTTTAACGACGGTGGCATTACTACAGATTTTTGCTTATCCTGTCAGTGAATCTGTTACAAATATAAATAAGTTCTATAATATATTAACATAGTAATTATATTTATTGTTAAATACAGTACTTGAACCACAAGTCTATTCCTACTTGTTTCGTGTTGGTGCACTTCTAAATTTACTTGAAGCCCGACTCCATCACCCCTATGGGTACATAGATATACGTACATAAGTATAATGTGATTGTGGAATTTAACATGTGATTACATTATATACACAATAACACATATGTTTGAGATCAACAACAGTCAAGCTTTAGCTAAGTATGTAGGTGTAAATAGGTACTCGAACCGCAAAGTTAAAAAATGGTTCGATGATTGTTTACCTATCAGTAATAGGTACGTTGGTACCTTGAACTGATACGAATGAAATAGGATAACTTACGACGAGGTTTATAAATCGCTCGAGACGAACGTTACCGACACGAGACGAACAGCAGTCTAATCACGATTTTACATTAGGTATATCGTAAAGAACCAGTTAATTTTGAACTATTCAACAGTATAATTTTAAAGTATAAGTATGTATTTTTATTTGTAGATAGTCTTATACGTTTGACTAGTTTCGATGATACCACGTATATTGAGTGTCCATTTTCATAACTATAAAATAAAAATAAATTATTCTACTTAACCTAAATTACATAAGTATTTTTTATACTTAATTCGAACATAAGTCTAACGAACTCATACAGATAAATCGATGGACACTGGACTTCAGAAGATAATTAATTTATAAAGATTGTCATGTCTTAAAATAATAATGATTAGGTACCTATACAATAGGCCTATTGTTCCTCACAAGAAGAGAATAATACTATCCCGACAAAATATATTTAGTTGTCTAATAACAAATTAAATGATCTAAACGTAAACTAATGAAGCCGGCCCATTCTCTTCCTTTGAGGAACATTGTTATTATTATAATAAAAGGGTATCAATACTATAACACTTATATGATAGTAAAATAGAATGTAATAAATTTAACAGGATACAACTTATTTACACAGCTTTATGTAATAGGGTTTAAAGTAAATATATTTTCGATTACATTTACGTCAAGTAACGGCTTTCGATAACAAAGCGCACTTATTAGACGAAGCTGATTATTTATTAGCGAGAACATTAAAATAAATTTATATATTAGACGCTAAGAACATGGAAGTAGCAAAGGAATTCTAACAACAATCCCTACACTCCTCACAACAACTTACATATTGCTAAACCAACATTCTTATTATTTAGCAAGATACGAGTATTAGATAGTCGAGACGAGGTGACAGAACAACTCTAGTGGAACGATATGCTTGCGTCGATGCAGTTGCTAATGCAATCGAGTCATCTACCTACTTCAACTGTTGTGTCTGTGAACTACTTTATCCGTGCGACAACCCAAAACCAATCGCGTCGGAACTGCACTGATGCAAACTTATCGTAGATTAATCATGCGCACTTTTCGCATAGAATTTTTAACCAACATTCTAGTTAGCGAAATAATTACATAAGATTTTAAAAAACATTAATCTTTGGAATTACTTACAATTTTTGACCGAAATATTTATTAAGTTTTATATCGGGGACGATAAAAGACAACATTTAAATCACATTTATCAAGCGCTTGGTAATGATAAACTTCTAGGGGGACACATATTGGATTCAACATAATATTTTAATACGTATATAACTAAACTGCAAATATTCTAAATTAAAAATAAATAATTTTAAAGTCGCTTATTCTTCACACTCGTACTTCAATTTGGTTTTTCTGCTTCTCATACTGAAAAATATTACAATATCACTGTTTTAGAATAGATATATAAAACATTTAATGGCCCTAAATATGCCTAAGTATTAACTAGCTAATGAATTAAAAATAAATTATGAATTAAACTTTACCTGCTTTAGATACAAAACTTTCCTGCGTTGATTGACCTAGACCAGAAAATGTTTGGTAAGCTAGTAGTTGTAGGAAACACAAAGACGCATCTCACCTCAGTTCAGCGTTTAATCCTTCTTTTCTCCATCATCGGGGTCTTTGAGTGTGTGCCACTGCGCGATAGGGCGCCTCGGGCTAGCCAGCATGTCGGACCAGTGACGCAGCTCGGTGCCTGACGCGTTGTATCCCAGCACTACCTTGCCGATAGGCTCCGATGTGCCGATGCGATCGTAGTCCACCACGGTGATCACTAGGTTAACTTTCTGCGGTACGATTCAGATTAATGATATATCTAGTGAAAGCTTTCTATGATAACTAGGTAACTACGAGAGCTGAGAAAAATATGCGATTGTCTTGCTTTACTAAACTGGTAATCCGCGACTCCTAATTCCAAGTTTCAATAAAGATTATTTAATATTTACTTCATGTTTATCGATAAATCGTATGTTTTTGGATTTCAGAAGAGGACACGGACGTATTAGTTGAACTACTTATATAAAATTAATCCAGTTTAGTATGTTATATTCGTGATGATCGTGACTTTATACATTCCCTGATGTTTTAATGTAGTTTAAATACTTAAGTATCAAGAAAATATATTATGGCGGGGGCACTGCCGTGCCCCCTGATTAAAACACAAGGAAATGCACAAACTTGATAACCGCGAAATAATTATTTAAACCAGATTAATTAAAACCTACAATGAAATGAATGTTTATATTTGGTCAGTGGGTCGTCTTAGGGGCGGTCGTGAAGCGAAACTAACTACGTAGTTTTGTTATAATACAAATATAAATGCGTACATAATGTGTATATTATAAATAAATAATGTATAGTACGTAAAAGCAAATATGTATATCTATTATTGAACCAAATAATGCCATGAAACTGGCAAGTCTTTAAATATTTATTTTTTGTGGCGTTTTCAGATCTATATTTGATAGGCCACCACAAAAATTACGATCAAGATATGGACTTTAGTATTTAGTAGATAATGGTAGTTATCAGAAATGTACGAAGTCCAAAGGTATAACTTTTTTAATCAAATAAGTTATTTTGTGAATGTACGATAATATGAGCATGAAAGGCAATACCAGCATAAGATAAATATCTGAAAGCACAGTAAACAGTAATAATAGTTCTACTTTAGCAAACCTTATACAACAGCATAAATAGAAATAACAGCAATGGACGATACATACCTCACAATAAATAAATTAACGTAACAGGGGGACAAAGCATTCATACGGAAAAATATACGAAAATGTGAAAAGATATTAAGAATGCAGAAGAAGAACGAGGAACTGGATTCCTTAAACCATAAGTAATTACAGTTTGAAGTAACCAAATTGCAATGCAGTCACGAGGGGAGATTGCTAACACCACTCAGATAGGACAAGGAAACCATATTAATTAAAGCCAAAATGTTATATTTCTACAAAAAAAATGGAAACCTTCAGTTGAAACACGAACACAGAGTTACAAATGAAGGTCAACATTTTAAAGTTAATGAAATATAAAATATTGGCTTTGAACAATATAAAGAGGAAAAGATGGGGGCGGGGCCATACGGGAACAGAGACAGATGATAGAATGATCCATGAAACAGCATAATCTATAGGTACTAGGGACACTACACATGTTCTAACTAGACAACATCTATAAAAACACAAAAGAACATACCAAACAATAAATAACTTAGGACATACAACAATCAGGAAACTGTATGCTAACAACAAATATTTACGTAGAATTTTGAGTAAATAATTCCATAGAGATTTGTGTTAGGTACGCCAGTAGTTACAGAAGCCATAACTTCTTAAATTAAAACAAACACAAGAGCAGATAAAATGATACAACACAAATATGTTATGTAAAGGATAGGAACGGGTATGGATGCAAGTGGTGTACATAATTCATATAATCACAACAATTAGTCCACAACATCAAATCGTGCACAGTAAAGACAATTTTAATGAAAAATACATAAAGGGATAGAAGTTGAGAGCAAAGAAGATAACTTGTTTTAAGGAAATGGTATTTCAGTATGTATTTTTCATTGGTTGGTATGTCCAGACTATGCGCTGCGACATCGAATTTTGCATGAATCTCGGCTCGCACCTGTATCTGTTCGAATGGTACTTCAAAAGTAAATGACTCGTTGTAATAGGGATTCAGTGTGCATTTCTTGATGCTCGTTTTCTTCTTCTTGAGACGTTTGCCATTTTGCATGAGTGCTATCTTTACGTACGGATCTGTGCGCAGGCGCCGCATCACGAGTCGAATATGAAACAGATAATTTTGCTTCTGTTAGTTACAAATGTAAACCGTAATGTTAAAAAAAAATAACAAAATAATTGAAATTATTATTTTCTAAATGCTTTAGATAAAGGCTGTGGATTTAAGTAAGTATATAATGTTAGGAAAATAGGTGTGTTTGGAATATATAGTGCATGAACTCGTGATCTGTTAAATAGTACCTAGTGTGAACGATATAATATGTACAAAACTTAGGTTAAATTAAATAAGTGGAAGGATATATGGTTCAATGATGCTACATATTTGTTACGATATCTACGATTATAGAGATTCATATGAATTTGAATGATGAAGGTGTTAAGAACATGCAATGTTTTATATAAGTAATTGTTTATGTGATGCTACCCTAATGAAAATTACATAGTACTATGCGCTTACAAAAAATAATAAATAATACTTAAAGTACATTTATTTACCCTAAAAACCCTGTGAAATTAGATATCTGTGTTATCAGTGTTTTTGGTCCATATGGTAAACAACTAAGACTGTTTATTTGCTATATTACCTGATAGACCGCCCACGTCCATTTTCTTCAAATTCTTAGCTTCCAATATGACAACAGTCAGTTTTCCGGCCGTCGGTACATAACGCAATGAGAAACAAATGTCTCCCAACTTGTTGTCCTGCAAAGTGCAACATGTAACATGAGTCTTTGTTCAATATTCAACGAACATGGACATTTTCCCACGATAACAAATGTACCAAGTAGATCAACCTGTATAGTACGTGAATGTAATCAATTCTTTGTACGAAAGATATTCTTTTATCTCTGACGTAATCAAAGGTATTATGCTGATGTTTCTTTTTGTAAATGTGTTTTTAAATTTAACATTGTCAATAAACAGAGTTGAACAAATAGTTTATAAGGATGTGAGTTGTATGGAAGATAATATAGGGAAAGTTGTGTAAGGAATATAGCGTTCTGAGAACGGGTTTGAAAAGCTATTCATAAAACATAGAAATAATATGGGCCATAAATAACGCGGCTTAGGGCGGACCAGGGCACTCAAAATCTCGTTACACGAAATAAAAAACAAATAAACATAACAATAGCTCCGTGTAGTCACCTAGAAGCGTATTTATGGTTGTTGGTTTATCGGCACAGGGCTTCAGTTCGGGGAAGTTAAATATTTACCTTTCATGAATATTCATGTCTAATGTTTATTTTACAAAACCACTGAAATTCTGCGCCGACCCACGTGCTTAGGACGCATAGCCCGTAAACAATTGAGATTAATAGCCTCGAAAATAATGGAATTTGCAGCTAATCATACGCACATTTGACGAACACTTTCATTGCGTTACATATAACGTTTTAGCACATAGATGTCACTTTATCTAATAATATATAAATTAAACACGATACATATAACTTTTTGGAACATAACTCTAGACGAACAAAATAAATATATACATCAAAGTTCATATCAAACCTAATATGAAGCAGATTTCCGCTGAAATATATAATTTTATACTGGTTGGTAGTAGGATAGAAGATGAGGAGTGTGTTTATTACGATCTGTTGCCGAAATGAAGCCAATTTATCATTTTTGTGACACCCAGCTCAGATCATCAAAATGCGAGACAATAATGTTAACTAGCTGACCTCTCCTATACTTTGCTACTTTTTGACCCTCACCCTATTGCATCGAGTACACCCTACCAACTAATATCAACATGTTACCTTGAAGAATGTGCCTAATCATCTGAAAGAGGGACTAACCATTTTAGGAACAGATCGCAATTAGCTAAACAATACACATATAGGTACAACACACACATACAATGAATAATATTGAACCATTGAAGAATTTTAAATATTTCACAAAATAGTCATTGCTTACCTGGCTGACATAAAACATGACGATAAAATTTTTAAGTACCTCGAATATTCGAAGCGTTCTTCAATGGATCTCTTAGAATAGTACTAGGTATATATACATACATACATCGATAGGTGCTATCGAATGCAGCACATTAAACAGATATTTCAATATCGTTCTAGTGTTATGACGGTGTTAGTTATAAGCTGCGCCTTGTGAGTTTTTGATAAAGGTGTAGCTAAAACATGTTCTCAAAGGAAACGTTCAGGCTTGATTTTTCCGATCGTCAGATACTTTCTATTCTGACTGACGAATGTTGAATTGCGAATCAAAAATATTATTCTTCTGACAAAGCTTTAATTTGATCTGATGATTGCAAAATCAACCTGTAAACATCCCGATAGAACAGCTAGTTATTTTTGTGTCGTCAATGCTATAGAAGCTAATTCCTGGCATATAAAGCTTCTAAAGAACATAGTTTCGGACGAAACACATTGTGGGGTCTATTGTTAAATATAGTTTTACTATCTAGTTACTTGTTTAATAAATGAAATGACCTTCACAACGTGCTTCCCCTTGGTTACACCAATACCACAAACATGCAATAAGTACATATTGGTTCAGTAGGGTATTACTAGGATCCTCTTTCGTTGGTCAGAAGGTGACCTGCAACATACTTGAACAAGTGGTTCATTAATCATTAAATATTTATCATGATAATGTTACGTGGACACAAGATGTAGTCACATGGGAAACATCAAATTACACATGTAGGGAAATGTTTGTGCGACTGTTTGTAAGAATTTGTAATTTATAAATTTTGACATGTCTGAGTAGTGAAGGAACCAATGTACTTATATTGGAATACAGTGAATAACACCAATGCATAGCCAATTAATCGTGTATCACAAATAACTCTGATTTGTCATTTCATTCGGATTCACGTCAATACGAAGGTATAAACAGTGATTGGGACACAAAATGGCAAGTCAGATAATGTACGAGCACAATAAGATGACGAACATGCAACATTCCCCAGCCGCAAGATAAAATAAAATCAAAGTGTCGAATGGATATAAATAAAAAGACGTAATAACAAAAAATAATGTATGACGGGTGATCACAGGTTAGGTGAATAATTTTCCGAAGTTGATTGCTGTGGATTAAATATTATGTTCTCACAATGCTGCCTAACAACCTAAAAATAATAACGTATAGGTTTGAATCTTAGCCCAATGTCCTTTACAAATTGTTGAATAAATTGGAGCTTGCTTATGAATATGTGGTTGAATAACCTTTAACCGCTTGTCGGTTTTGTATAAACAGCACGCCATTTTGAATACGATTCATGTACCTATGTAATTTAAATAGTACCTAGATAGTCTTGATGTGTCTCAAAAATAATACTTACGTGAATGATCATTTCGTTTTTGAAGCGGCATGCAAGATTGTTCAGGACACAATCAAACACAGCCAAGCAGAGCAGAGAAAATATGGAGAAAAAGAGAAAAACCAAGTAAATACATTTTTGCTGTCGAAATTAATTTTATCAGAAAAATAAATGACGACTCAATCCATGTTGAGGTCCCTTGACTGGCGAGATTTATTTCTTGAGGCTTCTATGAAATGAATTATGAGATGTCTTCGTCAAGGTTCCTCGTATTAAAAAAGTGCAGTAAAATTGTAAAAATTTAGACCATTCTTCCAATAAATACTTAACAAAAAATCTAGATGAATAAAAATCTGGTAAAAAATTATGACATTTGACGGACTATTTATAAATGGATGAATAAAATGGTAAGTTGGATTGCATTGATTGTAAGAATGGCGAAATGTTAATTAAAATAATGCTGTTCTGCCAAAACACAAATCTAGTAAGTAACAAAATTTGTAGTCAGATGTAGGTTCGAGTGACGCGTGTGGTTGTCGTGTGTGTTTTGCCAGTCTAGCCTAAGCTAAGAAAAAATATAAAATTGTCTCCTTAGTTTATATCTTTGCAGATACAATTTCGTAGGTGTTGTTGACTTATGTCTATATGTGCATTCATTATTCGTATATGATGTTCCTAGTTGGTAGTTATTTGTGATCTGAATTGATGTTGATGTGACCTGGGTGTGATTGTCAATTGTACCAATTGTGATTTGTTGCAACATCTGCCTAAGACAGTTAGATTAATCCCCTAATATTTCAAAGCATAACGTAGAATTGAGTATTACTACTGACGTATTTATTAGGCCCAACGTGCAAAGCTTTCTTATTGCAGAAAACAAATTCACCTTATTTCAAACCATGTCGCATGAAATCTCTTACTACGATTCTCTTTTACAGTGAAAATCTCTCTCATCTTATAGACATTATTTAACATGATTTTGAATAACAAGCACTTTGCTTTTCATTTTATAAAGATGACGATAGTTACTAAAAAAAATATTGCCTATTTGAGATAAAGCAAGTGTGGTCGGTATCTTTTGTGCCCCCTGACCAACACGTTGGAATTGAAAGATTCATTTACATGTTTACAAATAAAATTTCAAGGTGGACGATAATACTTGAGATATTTTTTGTGTGAGTGTATCCGCAC
The DNA here is from genome assembly GCA_002382865.2 of Heliothis virescens. NCBI lineage: Eukaryota > Metazoa > Arthropoda > Insecta > Lepidoptera > Noctuidae > Heliothis > Heliothis virescens. The sequence goes on from NWSH02000008.1 coordinate 8,262,475, forward strand.
CTGCCCCCCTTCGCCTTCAACACTCTGCAGCTCGCGCCATTCCTCGATAGTCTGTGCCAAGTCGACCTGGCACAGCGGCACCTTCACCTCACCGATCTGGTCATGTTTTGAGAACCGATCGAAGTCAAAGATGGCGAACACAAGAGTCTTGTTCATCGCATCAGCGTACGGCACGTTCTGTATAAGTAAGTTGGGAATCAATAACATTATGTCTGTAAAATTTTAAATTGAGCATTCGTGTCATTTTTGACTTACTTTGAACACAAATGTTTCGTTGAAAACGGGACTTAGGGTCTTCCGATGAACTTTCGTTTCAAACTTCTTCTTCTTGTCAGGCAGTAAGTAAACTTTAACGTACGGGTCAGAAGTACCGCCCATGTCTAGGGCAGGGAGTTCTTCGGCTTGTATGACAGTAACAGACAAACTGTTGCTGTTAAAATCATACTCCAGCTGCAAACAAAGCCTTAAATTGAGATCAACGCTTAAAATGTAAGACAATGACAATGATCAACGACATCTACCTACTAGAAAAACTTCTCAGCCCCGCTTTATAAAGGGTTTGATGATGCAATTAATTCTTGTTATTGGCCATAAGCGGCATTCCAAGATTTAATAACGGAGTGGCAATGTGGTCATAAAACGATTTAACGATTTAAATGAATGGGTTAATTACGATGCTAGTAAAATCATACTCTAAAGAAAATATGTAAACAGATGTCTGAGTAAGTTTCTGCATTCTACAAGATACTTAAATGGAGTGTGAAAATGGACACTTGTTTAGTCTCTGTTTACAAACCGGTCAACGGGATGTGTCTTCACGGGTTGGTACGCAAGGCTCGTTTAAACATACCTTGTACTGGAGTTTTCCTAGCTTCTGTTCCTCCTTCTTTGAGTCTCCGTCATCTGGTTCTTCCGCATTCTCCGTGAGCTCCTCCATGTCAGGCTGAACCTACATGCACGTCCCGCGGCAAATTTCATATGAATATCGTATTTCTTAAAAATAGCTGATACCAAATTAGTTATGAGCCTAGTAAACGGTGGCTTTCTTGATTTTCACAATTAACATTTTCTCAAGTTAGAGAAAATATAAGTAAATGCAAACATTTATTTATTCATCGTTATAATGAAAAAATATTCCATTGTAAAAATCAAGCAATTAGAATTACATTCTTGAAGACTTCAGTCAGTTGATTGTTTACCAAAAATATTTTTGAGTGGTTTTCAGGGCTGTTGATGTAAGTGATGAAAAGTTCCAAAACATTACCTTCTCCTTGTAGGCAGAACCAAGAAGCTGGACGGATTTTAGGTCGACACCTTTCATTCCCTTTTTGCCATCCTTGGAGCGTCGCTTGCGGAAACACCGTCTGATGCAGCAGAAACATATTCCGAGCACCACCACTCCCACACCTTAACAAACGTTGAATTTGAAGTATATTATAACTTACTTTATTTCTTTCAGGTTGCCTTTAAGCTTATACATTATGTATTCAGCACCAGAAGGTATAAGTCTCTAAATGTCATAATTATTTGATAAAATGGCTTTGCAGTTGTTATATGGGTGTTATCTTTTAACGCGTTTTCCACAATAGTCGCGAAGTTCCACGGTGAGGTTGGGAAAAGTGGTTCGTAGCCAATGAGGAAGGAATATAGCGAGTAAAGTGGACCGAAGTCCACACTCCTCATATTCGCGTAACCTAGGCGAACTTCGCGAGTAGCCTGGAGGGCGTTTAAAAAAGATCGTCTGTTTTTGCGGCCATTTAATATACCACCAGGCTCTTTATAAGTTTTAAAAAAGTATTTCTTAAATATAATGTGAATATGCGAAATCTGTTATTCCATTTTGTATTTCGTTTGTGATGAAGTAAAAATTTATGAAATGCTTACCGACAAGTATGGCGACCAGCTGCCATGGTTCTATGTTCATCTTGCGCGCTATTTCGGCCGTCTTCTCCCCGATGCTCTCCTGGGTCGGAGGCACGGTCGACGATGTTATCGGCATCGGAGGTTCTGTACTTGCTACAGAAATATTGTATTGTCATAAATACTGTTTTAGAACTGGTGTTACATGTGATAAAAAGAAGCACTTAATTTAGTAGTAATCTACGTTGAAATTAACTAAAATTAACCGCATCTGATGATGATGGCGTCCTAGCCGATTATCGGCCACGGCGGCTGTTCTCATATAAGGAGGTCAGCCAGCTGCGCAGGACATATTATAGTGCACAAGCATTTGCGCAGACACAGGTGCACTCCCTATTCCCTCACTCTCATAACCCGATGGGACGGCAATCCGACACGACCGGAGAGAGATCAGGCGCAGGACCGACATTAACGTGCTCTCCGATGCACGGGTGTATCAATCACCAACTTCCAACTCCGGGCTGCTTTGTGAAAGTTTCTAAAACCCACAAAGCGATTTCGGCCCGTCCCGGGAATCGAACCCGAGACCTCGTGCTCAGCAGTCGGCCATGCGACAACTAGACCAACGAGGCAGTTAAACCGCATCTAAAGCTGATACAGTAATAGGTATAAGGTAGAAAGCTATATCTTCGTGAACTCCTAACGTAGGAGTTCGAGAAATTAAGTGTTGATATTCAGAAGAAACTGTAAAAGAAAAGCTGCGAGCTCTGTACATTCTGCCAACCCGTCGTGGCCTTAAGCATAAAGGTCGATTACGACTTGAGAATAGTGGGTGTCTCATTAATATAAGCAGGTAGGTACTCTGATGTTTATTGACAGGTATACGTTAACAGGATGGGTGTTCATAGAGGTATATACTAGAGAAGCAATGGCCGCGTCGTAGCCTGACAGCTCTATCTATGTCTTAAGACATAGTTTTGTGTCATGTCAAATCAGTCATCTATCGGACGCCAACTGATTGACAGGGGGGAAAAAATGGCCGAATTCGTAGTAAAAACTTGCGCTTAAAAATCACTTATCTATACAAAATTAAACGGAATTATTTTTCCTGCGTGAGCTTGTTGTTTAAATTGACTTAAAAATACTTTTAAATATATAAAATGTAAGATTTTTATACCGGGTTCAGTGTTACCACTAAGAAGGGTCGTTTGAGTTTCCCACATTTGTGGGAGATGATGATTATTTATTGAATAAGTGATTTTAAATATTTTTGTAACAATAATCACACTATAGGATGAAGATGCAGCTTGCCGTATTAAATGAGTGGAACTAATAGAACTTCCGTTTAGAAATATATGATTTAGCAAAGCGAAGTATGATTTATAATAAATAATAAGTATTCAAAATGAGATTATCTCAATAATTTCACTAATAATAAAATTCTCATTCATCCCATCAGAAATTCATGAGTAAAATATTAAATTTATATTTATCAATTATTTTTATATTTAAAAAAAATGGGTAACATTTCACATGGGTAGGCCACCCCATATCGCCATTGGAAGCTTAGATTGCCATCTTTGTCTAATCAAAGTGACAGTTATGTATTTGTGACTTGTGTGACAGAGACAGATATACGTTTTTTGTTCAAATGTCATTTGGATGTCAAAAGTTTCAAAGCTACGTCGTTGCGTCTAAAAAATGGCATCGCTTCTTACGACGCATTTGAACGAGGTTTTCTTCTCTAGTATATATTTACTCTATGTGGGTGTTTCACTTTTTAAAAACATTCAATTGTAGATAATCCTTAATTTTTATGTTGCGTAATGACTAATGTTGGGCTATAAAAACTAGCTATCTCGTATTAACTGACGGATTGAACAAAAAAGTGAATGATTACCTACTTTATCAACTTTTACATTAGTCCGAGCCATGAGAAAATAAATATTAACTGTTACGTAAAGTACCTGCCTAGTGATAAAAAAATTCTCCTTTAAACCAATTTCATTTATATGTTCAAAATGTTGGAACATTTACAAAATATTATAAAATTACCTAATGCTTAGTAATTATAGTTCTAAGACTCATAGCATACCTATGTATCAGAAGGGACTATCCAAAACATTCATAGATTCGAAACCTAAAATAGAAATACTGAAAATCCACCTCCCACACAAAAAAACGTTGGTAGATGTTATTGGTTTATTGCTCCCATGGTAAGAGCTGTAGACTTATCTAGAAAGTTAGAGGGCATAGTTAGTGAAATAATGTAAAGGGTATATTTAGTCTCGTCTTACTGTTGTTCTTCGATGTAGGCGTAGTTATTTCGTCCGCCGTCTCCGGGCCCGCCTCGCGCCGCCACCGCAGCAGCGTATCCAGCAGCGGCGACATGATTGCCTGTGACACATTAAAAAATACATTTCATTTGACATCCCTTCACTCTTTATAGACGTCTAGTACCTTACAGAAGGCTATCAGACTCAAAAATCTGCCATTTACAACAATATCTGGAACGCATATTATGTATTATCTCCGTAAATTAATCCTTTGAATTGATTGGTGTCTGTCTGCTCTATTTGGCAAATGGAATACCTAAAACTTATCTAAGCCCCGAACTAGACCAAATGGGACCAGAAATATTGGCCTACATATCTTAACTGGTATTGATCTATAAGTATGTCGGCGTGAATTTGATGAAATTGTCTAGCGAGTATTTAGTCCTCAGATTAATTGGATGATAGGAAGTTTCAATACTTTTAAATTCTGTGAAAAATGTCTTGATCAGAGAAAATGAGATTTAGTTTTCAGTGATATACCTACTGCAAATGAAAACGTACAATATACCTAATGCTTATATTAATGGACATATACACAGACATTTTTGATTTTGGTTTGTAGATAAAATTATATCTTTCGTAGCATTCGCGACGACAGTTTAGAAAGTTTCTAAAGTCATTCCTGTTGTGAGTCTTTGTCCCTGAAAACTTCCTTGACTTATATTAAGTGAGAAGTGGGGTAAGTGCACGACCTACCTATCGCGATACAATATAAGCTACCCACTACCTACCCACGATAAAATATTTCACTGTCATTGAAATTAATAAATGTTAAGCGCTTAACGGTTTAATAATAAATAAATATATAGGTATTTGCAGCAAGGGCTAACGCTTGGTATAAGGAGAGGTCAAAGACGGTAAAACTGTCAAACTCAGGAAAGACTTACGCTCTATGAATACCTACTGTATATAGCTACTTAGGTATACTTAGATATTTACGGCCGTGTATGAACGCCTTGAGTTTTATTAATATACTCGAGTAGGGATAAAGGTTTTGTTTTGTCGTTCAGATCAAATATTATCTACAAAGTTCAGATCAATAAAAATATCGTCAGAAAAGATCTGAAACAACCTATTGCTGAAATGGTAATTGCAGTATTCGACGTACCGTTTCGATCGCGCCCTTTGGCGAAGAGAGTCTTACACCACTGACCTTATATTTGTTCCCCTATTGAGTTGGTCGTCACTTTATCTAACAAAAATTCTTTATGTAGTCACTTAGCACGGGTTTGGTACATTTCTGTCGAATATTGTGTTCGACTGGAACCACCACTCGGTACTGAAGCCAGGATGGCGGAGCTGCGCGCGCATTCGATCGATTGCCGCTGCGCGATGCGATGCCTCTACGTTCAGTTCCTGGCCAAGTCCCGATGTTTACGTCACTAGTTGCGTACATTGACGGCCAAGCTTAAAATGTTAATGGTTCAATGTACGTCGAATCCGTATCGGTGGTAAAATTTATCGAAAGTCACGCTAAACATAGCTAGCTCCCATAGAATTTATTGATACTGAAGAGTTTGCGCAATTTTACCTAAGTTGATATTTTTGTATTGTACATTATGTTAAAACTACTGAGGTAATAAATACAAATACGATATTCAAGATAAGTACGTGATTAAAAAAGAAGGCCTAGACAGCTCTTTCTCAGTTTTGGAAACAAAAAGTCTACTTAACTACCTCCCTATGACACAAATATGTTATACAAAAAAAAAAACAAATGCCCAAAATTCATGAACGTCGTATCTAAGTATCTATCGTTAATGTGCACTAAATAATTTATAATTAAAATTCTGAAAATATGTAGTTAGAAGACGAAATCTTGAAGTACTTATTGATTAGACTATTGTCAATAGGTAGGTACAAATCTTATAATTTTAAGGTTTAATGATCATTGATGTATCTGTTAATCTATGTTTATCTTAATCTCTTTAAACCATTAATTAATTTTTGGTATTAAAACCACTGCTTCGTTGAATAGGTAATAGGTACCTAGTAGATCCTTTAAATCTCTCCAAATAAGATAATACCTACTTAAATGGTGGGCATTCTTTTCTGAGAATTTCTTATCTGACTATTTAATCCTCTGATTAATTTTGACTTCATTGGGGAAATTCTTTACTCAGGTAAACCTTTATAATACTCCCACAGTATTTTGTTCAGAACTTTAGATGAGTTTTATGATAAAAAAACTCGAGTAAAGTGGTGATTTTGAATGTAGAGTGCTTTAAATTTAAAAATCTTACATGATCCCCATCCAATTAAGGCACATTCTTTCTATTGGTATAAAAGGTCGTTAGGTAGATGTCAACCGTTATAATTTATACAGGATCTAATATAGAGTTTTAAAATTAGAAGTGTTGCTGTGTTATCATCCTCCTAGGGCTCGCCGAGACGCCGCCTCGCCCACACAGACGCATGTAAACTTAGGACAATGACGGTCCATTTCACAATTATTATGTCGTCAGACTTTCTGATATCTTGACACTAAAAAACAAATGAAAATGCTAGAAAGTTATATTTATACCTTATAAGCAAAAATATAATTCTCTATTTTGTTTTCAGCTTCTATTAAGGTAAGCCTGAGCACACACTGTATTGATTAACTTTAAAGAAGTAGTTCGCTGGGGGTTGAGTCCTACTAAACAAAGAGACGGGAAACGAAGCTCCTGTAACTTTATAGATCTACCTTATATGTAATTCTAGTTCATGTAAAATAATACGGTACCTATCGATTTAACTATTTAAGGACGCAAAAAGATGCATAGGCACGTGGTTAATTTACTGACTACCTAACCCACATGTCGAATTCAGCTTCCATTTCAGTAAAAGTCATTAATTAGTTGATGAATTTCATTTGCGAATAGCGATCTGTCTGGTTCGGAAAATATTTGCGTATCCACATTGAAATTTAAGATGGCTGAAAGCAGCCCCGACTCTTCTCAAAGACTATCACGTCATCGCGTCAAGTTTCATGGGTAAGAAATTATATATTAAAGACATAGAAGTGGATAGTTTATGTTTAATTTTTGACCTAGATTCACATTGAAAATACTAGGTACCACATACATGTCGACTATTAGGATCGATAGACAGAAGTAGAGATGAAAAAATAGGATATTTATTTGGGTCCACATAAAAGAATGAAGCCAGAGAGCTCGTAAACAACAGCGTACCTATACTTATACCTAACATACTTACATATAACTAAAGCTGCTATAAATCTGGCGAGCAGAATAATCCTATTGCACTGAGGCGTTGAATATAAATGTAGGTAAGTAGAAAGATATGTGAAGAAGAGTGTGGGTCAACCAATATTCATAGTATATGAACAGGATAGAGTTATTTCTTTTACTGCTAAACTGCATTATCTAATCAAGTATTTCATCCCCCAAAACACTATGTAAGTACCTATGCAAATTAAGTTTTTTTTAAACATAAAATATGGATTTGAAAAGACTTTTGTCCTTTATTATTATGCAGGTCAGTTCTCAGATATTTTACCTACTCTCTGTCAGTACCTACCGTAATAAAGTTCCCATTGTCATCGTGAAAAGTTGAAAAAAACGGTGGTAGATGAAATTTTATGCGAGCTCGCAACTGTGTGAAAAACTAGGTATTGGAAAAAGCTTGGAATAATTCCAAATGATGTGGATACGAGTGGTGGCGGACGACCTTGAGGAAATCGGAGTCGCCCTATGCTACGAATGCTGGTTGTTCGTAAAATAGCTTAAAATCTATACTAATCTGCACTAGTATAATAAAGAAGAAACATTTTCTTGTTTGTTCGTTTGCACCCTTAAGGCTTCAGAACTACTGAATCAATTTGAAAAAAAAATAACTGTTGGAAAGACAATATTGTCCGGGTAATAATGCTTACGGTTACCCGGTGAAACCGCGGGAGAACAGCTATCTCTAATAAGCTTTACTGTTCAAATTCTTTACACAGGCCCTACGGTTGTTTGGGTGGGTAATTTAATAAATTGATCTGTTTACTCCAGTCCATCCTTTAGTTTGTGAAACCGACTCGCAATTTTCCATCGCTTCGTACACGTGTAAAGTGCTTGGCATGCGTAATGTACCTATGTAACATTTCCACGTTTGGGTGCCTATTTTATTCTTTACGTTTATGATGATGCCGGTGACGACGAAAATAATGTCAATAAAACCTATAAAAAAGATCGTCATAAATTCTAATTTCGACGCGACTGGAAGCTCAACATTATCGGGTATCAAAAAGGTAATAACAGAGGCACCATATTGGTAAATTAAACTTTAAGAAACATCACAAAGAACCTATCAATTTTTTTTTCTAATAATACCGTAATTCCAGAGGGGTATTTGTTAGAGTGCTTTATTTATCACTAGCTTCTGCCAGCGACTTCGTTCGCGGATCATGTCGCTTATGCTAGCGACAACGGGTCGTCTTAATCAAAGATCTTAAACGTCTGATGTCGAATTCTAAGAGACAAACTACCAACCCCCGTTTTATACCCCTAGGGGTAGATTTTCGTAAAATCCGTTTTTAGATAATGTCTACACCCTATAATGGACCTATCTGCTAAATTTCCTGTCTCTTACTTCAAAAATCATTGGACTTCCATACAAATTACCAAACCCCTTTTTTACCCCTTAGGGGTGGAATTTCAAAAAATCGTTTCATTGAGTATTTTTACACCCTATAAAGAATCTACCTGCCAAATTTCAAGTTGGTAGGTGTTATAGTTTCTGAGATTTCGTCATTAATCAGTGAGCTTTCATATTACCGCGGTTTTACTTGCGTCCTGTGGGAACGACTTGCCGTACCCGGATAAAATATAGCCTATGTTACCCGCGGATAGTGTAGCTTCCCAACAGTGAAAGAATTTTTCAAATCGGTTCAGCCGTTTTTGATTCCATCGCGAACAGACAAACAGACAAACATTTTAAAAACGATTATTTTAGCTTCAGTAGCATATAAATAATACATAGCACATAGCTCTCTGTCTACAATTTTATTATATGTATAGAATAGATGTATAGATAAAGTATCTAGATCAATTGAGCTGGGAATTGTATAACGTTCCCACCTAATAAATGTCAATACAGTTGGGAAGTTTTATNACATCGCGAACAGACAAACAGACAAAAATTTTAAAAACGATTATTTTAGCTTCAGTAGCATATAAATAATACATAGCACATAGCTCTCTGTCTACAATTTTATTATATGTATAGAATAGATGTATAGATAAAGTATCTAGATCAATTGAGCTGGGAATTGTATAACGTTCCCACCTAATAAATGTCAATACAGTTGGGAAGTTTTATTTACACACAAAGTTGTACGAGATTGAATATCATGGTATGATTTATATGCAAATTGTCATTCTTCTCCAATATGATAATACAAATCAAACAGGGCCGATAACATGTACTCGTGCCTTCGACAAATTAAAGGGACTACCCACGGGTGGTCTACATAAACAAATTGTGCAGAAGGCTGATATGATGATGTTATATTTGTTTGTGTGCAGATAGTATTATTTGCGTAGAGCGATAACAGCTCCGGACAGCTGAGATAATGAAAAGCCACGTTTTAGCTAAAATGCTGAATGAAATACCAATTTATTCTGATAGCCAAAATATTTATGTTCATGTTGCTTTGAATGTTTCATGTTTGTGATAAATCTAAGGTATACAACGAAAACCGAAAGTAATTTTCTCACTGATACAAAAAAGCCCTACTTGAGTAGATATAGGATTGTAGATAAAATAACTAAGCAAACCAACTATTTGACTATAGCCATCCTTAACATTATTTTTGAGGCGTAGGTACGCTTACCCAAAAGTAATTTACGCGGACGTGACATGAATATTTCCGAGCCATCAAGAATATAGACCCAGGGAACATCACATTGAAGATGCGTAGAAAAATAAAGCAAATAAGTAGTTAATATTTCTGAAATCGAGTAATTTATAACGTCGCATACCTACTTACTTTATAGTTATCAATTCTTAGTAATAATAGTGGGTTTTATTTTATGATATACGATTAATCTAGTGGGAGTAAGAGAGTGGTCGGTCATTCCGTGGGTGGGTGAAAGCGCCAAGCGTTCTACATAACGAATATAATATTAACCAGTTCCTCAGTGTTTCAGGAGGCACGGTAAGTTGTCACGGCTGTCATTGGAATATCTTTAGCAGTCGGTCTAACAGTAATTCTGTCAACCAATTTTACAAAGAGGCATCAGGTTGTCCAGGTAACTCGTTGTGTTGCTGCATCCAGTTAGACTGGAATCTGACCGCAACATAATTAGACAAAATATTCGGCAGATGATGGTGAGGTAACAGACATGTGTTTATTTTGAATTAAACATAATTTATTGTTAGAGTTTAATATCAAATGAGCAGGATTTTAGTCGAAGACAAAAGACGACCCTTTGTGTAATCAAACAGTAATTGAATGTATAGAAAGTAACACGTGTTACAATCCACCCACGCTCAGTGAGGGCGTGTGCCTTTTGTAGTGGTCAGCAGAGAGTTATTTATGGCATCTACATATTATTAATTATGTTTACTATATATAACATTTCATTCTGTAAATATTGAAGTTAGGTATAGTAGGTAAAAGTACCTTGTATCTATCAATCGATAGATTAAAATATACGAAAGCAAAAATCACCATGCCCGGGGTTTCCTCCGCTTTGAAAATTGCAAATGCGTCGCAGCGGAGGGTTATGCGCCTACATTCCTCGCTACGTAAGCAAGCAGTGATAGCCATCTAACCCGTGCCTAAGCGCTCGGCTGTAACCTATTTCCCTGAATAGCCACTAAGAACGAGCTTCAAGACAGGCGGCTCTAACACTTTACTTTGAGATTTCAGATCAAAAAGGTTTAATTACGAGTCAAGCCAAGCTGAGGAGCTCGTGACTTACCTATTGACGTTACATTTTAAAATGTAACGAAGTAAATAGTAGACAGGATGTATGCCTTTGTTTATATCCCAAAATAATATAGCTTTTTAGGTGATTCTTACAATGTAATTAAGTATTATGGAAAGATAATTTAGTAAATAATGTTATGACTCATGTGTAAGTTTTAGAATTTTTACTGCCTTATAGTTAGTCTTGGTTGGACCTTAAATTTAAATTGTACTCATATATGTCTAGACAATGGCGACAAACAGGATGCAGCAAAGCTATCTATATTCCACACGAAACCTTTGCCAATCTGACCTCCTTAACCCATTTAGTGGGTCAGACTTTTAGGAGTCTCTCACTCCATATCGAATGTCAAATAACTTCAAATTAATTAAAACCCTGGTCCCAGGGTGAAACTGGACGGGGGTGTTCTTGTTAAAGGATTGACCAAGAGTTGGGAGTTGGTTTGTTCCGGATAACCACTCATAGAACTTCGACGAGGACAAATTCACATTACACGATCAGTCCTTGCAATTAACTCTTCATTACTACCTACATGAGCTAATATATACTAGCTAAGTAGCTATATAAGCTAGTAAGACAATAATTTATACACGGTTACTTGTAGTTCGACGTATATGCGGAACGAGGTAATAGAAGGGCCCAAGAGCAACAAATTAAGCCACTCTTACCTCTGAGCAAAGTTCAGTGGTTTCCGAGATTTTCACAATTTTTGTTTTGTATGTGTCTAACTAATTTGCGCCTATAACCAAATCGTCCATATATAAAATCGACGCTACCAAATCCAATACTGTTAGATTTCGACATCGTTAAGCTGTTCTATGAGGCAGAAAAGTGCGTAAGCTTGAGAGGATTAGTCAGAAGGTTTTCAAATGGTATAATAATGGCCAAAAAGGTCTAAGCTTGAACGTCGAATTTTTGGGTAAATTTCCAAAAATCCAAAAATTGCCAATATCTCGGAAACCACTGAACTTTGCTCAGAGGTAAGAGTGGCTTAATTTGTTGCTCTTGGGCCCTTCTATCACCTCCTTCCGGATATACGTCGAGTTACAAGTAACCCTGTATATTCTTATGCCCTCAAAGTAGAAACAAATCCTACATCATCATTTATTCATAAAATATTACTGCTCCCACACTTATGACCTTTCTTAGAAAAATGAAGGAAATTAAAATAGAACTCAGCTTTTTTATAATTAATACCTACCTACAACCATGGTTAATCGTCGTGATTTCACTATTTATCCAACGTTCCAAGAAAAATCTGTAGGCACCTACGCATTTGAGTACCTAATAAGTATTTATAATACAAAATGATTCGGTTTAGCAAGAAACTGTTAGGAATATTATTTTAATAATAAAAGATACCTATTAATACGTCAACGGCATTGAATATTGGTGCAGAAAAGTCCTAATGTGTACTTAATTACAAGGAAGTTAAGCAGACGTTTGACACGTGTTAAAAACAAATATTGTTCTAAACACAAAATCTGTTAATTTTTTTGTAATAACAATGCTAAAGTTAAAGATACCTAGGGGTTTAAATAAAACAAGATGTATACCTTAGAAACTAATAAAGCAAGTTGAAGAGCTTTAACTACACTTTTTTCTATTCTACATTCTCCCTTTTCTCCTTCTTATTTAACTCCTCACTTTCAGTATGTATGTTCTCAACACAGCAAAAATCTTCGCTCTTCAAATAATCGCCTTCTACACTGCCCTGCTCACCGTTCAGACATTATTCACTCTTCCTTTTTCGTCAAATCTATTCTTCTCTGGAATGAGCTTCCTCTGGAGATCAGGATGGTTAACAGCCGCTACACCTTCAAATTAAAACTTCGCGACCACATCCATGGGAAATTGGCAGAATCGCTCCCGTAGTTTGTTACATTTTCTTTTTTTTCTCTCTCTTACAAATAGCAAATATAATATATATGTATGTATGTATATTATATATCATTATCTTTACTTTATTTATTTTATTTAGTATATATCTGTATTTGCTCTCTTAAAATATCAAGAGCACCTACCGCTGCTATTTCTCCACCACCCTAAGGTTGACTGGTAGAAAACGCCTAAGGCGTTAAGTCCGCCATTGTATATTAAAATGTGCAAAAAGTATTTAATAAATAAATAAATAAAATCTTATAGTACTTAGGTATAGCTAGATAGAAGACAGTGTTTGTAGAATGAAAGGCACAAGTTGTATCGTATCCGATTTAGAAAGTCGTAGGTGGATTGGCACTTCGAACTAGAGCTAAAGTAAACTCTGTCTACTTTAATCTGAAGACATGTGACGTCACCTCTCACTGGGTGGCCAGGATATAGACGTAACTATACGAATATACAGACGACAGGGCAACCTATCCGAACCGTACCTTCCCCTATTGTGATAAGGTTGAAGATCTACTGCAGAAATTTGACAGATTGTGGTAACTTGATGTGCTGATGTCTGTACCTAACCACCTTCAATTGATCATTCTTGTTGGAAATAAATATATATATAATTTACCAATAAATAAAGGCTTTAGTAAATGCGCCAATATTTTAATGAACGATTCCATATAAATTGGAATTTCATAGGTACGGTTTAATTAAAACTCTAGATAAAACTTGATAAAGCATATTTAATATAGCTTTTTTAACCCCCGACGAAAAAAGAGGGGTGTTATAAGTTTGACGTGTCTGTCTGTCTGTCTGTCTGTCTGTCTGTCTGTC
>NWSH02000008.1:8303383-8318055 GCA_002382865.2 Heliothis virescens
AATTCTAATAAATATTATAAATTTTTGTCTATAATATTTGTGCGTTGTGTATATTTTGTTATTTGACGGATTTTGAATGAAACTTAATTTGATGAAGCCATATAGGCAATAATATAGCCTATATGGCTATATTATTGCCAAGACTATATTATAGCCTATATGGCTATATTATGCCAAGATCAAGAATAAAATATGGCAACTTTTTATCCGGGTAAGGGAAGTAGTTGCCTCGGGAAGCGGGCGATACCATTGGCGGAACCTTGGAGGTACATATTAAAGTTCTAAAATGTTACAACTTGCCTCTCAACAAAATTTAATTCTCCAGCTCCGGAGTAGATATACAATTTTACAGTAACGTAACAATTTTTTCTCGATATCAGTGCAGTCGTTCAATTTTCTTCCGATCGCTATCTTTCGCATTTGCGAACGGTGTGGAGCGAAATCGCTTCCCGCGCGATAATCGACAGGCGACAGCGATCCGACATGGAGCGACTCTGATTTATGGAGCAATTTTAAGAAGGGAGACGATGCTCGACGCCGCAGGGTTCAAAACAAACGCTTTTGTAATAACCTTTTTTAAACGCCAGATTATAGGGTAAATCAGCATGTCAAGAAAATTTCGAGAAATATTTTCCTTTATTTGCATTTCGCATAATAGCGATCTATCGGGCATTTTAAAGGCAGAAGTAGATTTATCCTCAGTATAAAGTACCTTGATTTAGTCACTGCAATCTGCCTCAGTATTGTGATTATTTATCGACTCTGATTTAGGTATTTTTCTTATCTCTCACTGAGGAAAGAAAGTTTTAATGAAATAAAATAGTATAAAAATTATTAAAATATCGATCGATCGTAAGGTCAAGCAACGCTTGGCGCAGTCGGTCCGTGGATGGGTGACCATCTTTTCATAACGAGTTCTCTCGTGTTTCGGAAGGCACGATAAATAGTGGGTCCCGGCTGTCATTTGGGCATCTTTGGCAGTCGTTACGGGTAGTCAGAAGCCAGAAAGTCTGACAACCAGTCTTACAAAGGGGTGCCAGGTTGCCCAGGTAACTGGGTTGTGGAGGTCAGACAGGCAAACAGGCAGTCGCTCCATGTAAAACACTGGTTCTCAGCTGCATCCGGTTAGACTGGAAGCCGACCCCAAAAATAGTTGGGAAAAGGCTAGGCAGATGATAGGCAGATGAATTGAAGTACTTTTTGATAAACGTAATCAGATCTTTATTATCAAAACAGACAGCATTAGAATAGGCTGCTCTCCAAACTACTCGATAATCTTGATTATGATACACGTTAAGGGATGATGGGCTTTGATTACTAAATTAGTCATTGAATATTGATTGTACGGAAATGGGAAACAGAACCGTTTAATTACGATGTGGTACTCAATCAGGACATTGAAATTGCTGTTTCTTCCTAATATTTTTATTATTTATTTTTATGATAACTTCGTAATTATCTATAGGTAGGTAATATAATAATCATCCCCTATTTTTTCTGGTCATTGAATCACGCCTGAACGGCTAGACCGACTCCGTTGATTCTATTTTGCCGTATTCGTTGTAGTCTGTAGATGGATCATGTGACACACAAAAGTTACCTCGAACGTGGGTGAAACCGCAGGAAACAGCTAAATTACAAATAAAATTAATAAGATATTTTTAGTTTAATCTAAATATAGGTTTAGTGAAAAAGTATCGTTTGCAAGGTTTAGTTTATATATTTAACTATTGTTACTGCGCCGTATCCGCAACGTAGAAGGTAGCGTGACTTACGAGTTGTAGGTCACAGGTCAGAACAAGGAACTGTTTATTTCAACATCACCCAATAAACGGAAGAAAACGTTGTGACAAAACCCAACACTTTGGCACATGATTGTTTATTTATTTATTTATTTATTATAGCATAAAGGTAAAAAAATATTTAAGCTAAGCCCCACAAAACCGTTGTAATGGTTTGACTGTTAACTACATTGTTTTGGTACTTAATTTAATTTGCCAATTTAATTATGTAGGTATTTAATTTAATATGCTTTACCACTACTTACTGATATTTTTTTGCATATAGTACAATATAGAAAATCATTTAAATATTTAAGACACAAAATTCTTTACGGTTTTGTGCCGTTGAAAGTACCGACATACTAGATGAAAAAGCTTGAAGATAAATATGTTTTTTATCCACAAACTTTATGTTTTATGTATACGTACCTTTTCATTGGTAATCCTGTCTATTCGTGTGACCCTCATTTCGGCTGAGTGGAGATATTTCTCATCGACGTATATCATCGACGAGCATTGTGAGATGGACAATACGATAACTCTTTATAATAGTCTTAGACGAAAGACTTGCTATTATATTCGGGTTTAGGACATGACTCAGACATATTGTGACTTTTTGTTACAAGAGTGGATTTTTCTTTGTCAAGAGATAAACTATTGACATATCATACACCGACATCAATTTTCGAGTTCGGAATATTTTTGTATCAGAAGACTCGATGGAATTGATTTGTTGTTTTCTCAGAAGTTTACATACAAACACAGGATTTACGCAGATAGTCTAACAAATGTATTTCGTTCGGATTTGACTGATACCAATATAGAAGTTATAAATTACCGAAAGTGCCTGATAGATGCAGGCTAGGCACGAAGTGAATTACACTTACGACTATGAGCGGCGCGGAAACTGCTTCAAAACGTCGGGAAAGTTGAATACAGTGCACATGCAATATCATGGATCTAGCGAGGAAGGGTTCTCCTCACTTGTATATAAATAATTTTGAAATATGATATTAAAAAATATGTAGGTTTGTGTAGGTATATTGCACAACTTGATGGTCACCACTTCTGGTATGGGAATGAAGGCTGTTCTTTTTCACCCTTCAAACATTATATAAATGTCTTGTAACTTGTATGAAACATAAAGCAGTATGGAATTGTGTAAATAATTAAGTTTCTGAAATGTTCTGTTTACAAAGAGACTGAATTGGTAGTGAAGTACAGCATCAAAAAACTGTATTTAGAAAGAAAGTTCCTGTATTTATCTTCAACTACAAATTGATGTTACTTGGTACCTATTCAGTAACTACTTAGTTAACAATTCTCCAATTACTGCAGTTTACAATGTTATTACACATTTTACTTTGAATATTGTAAAGTTTCGAAATGAATGTTCACGTCGCGCATAAATTGTGAATTGTTCGAAAAGGTAAACGTGTTTCATCTCGCAAATTAGCCATACGCTCGCGCATTGTAATGTTAAACTCTTTTTAGTTAATTACGACAGCCCTAACGGTTGAGTGAGCAATTTCGTGCACGTCTGTGACGTTACACTTGTCTGTATATCCCGGTTTAATCTGAGTTACGAAATGCTTTCCTTTCGGTAATATTACTTATCGACAAGTAACCCTATCTGGAGTTTGACAATAGAAATATCCATCCAATAATAGCATTCCGCTTCGACGCTTTACCTTTGATATCCAGTATATTAATGACCTATAAATGTGGGACAGACTTCAATGTGGGGAAACCTATTATAGTCATGTTTTATTATCTCCCGAGTTCAGTTTGAACAAAAATGTTTTACAGATAGTTCGTAGGTCAAACATTGTATTTTATCGCGGAATATTTTTGAACATTTTGTGTGCCTCGTCAGATATAAAAAAAGAATTCAGATTTGTTAACTAGTTATTTTAGACTGGTTTTCTCTCACACTTTAGTATCAGTAAGAAGTTTTCGAAAGCTTCCAGAAAAATGTTTCCTACATAATTTTTGGAGCTGTTTATTCATTCCTAGTATGCGGCAACCACAAGCGCCCCAAATAAAAACACTCGCACCACTTGACATTTAGGATAACGTCCTAACACGAACGCACCTGAGATTTCCACAAAACCAGTACCAAAGAAAAATTCTTGGTCGGTTTTAATGCTGTCATTTAGACAAGCGGAAAGGTCCACTTTTTGCATTGGGGTTTTGTGCAAAATAATGTGACATTAATAAGTCTCACCTCCCTTTAAAGGGAGATGTCACGTATGTATTTGGGTCAGCTCTTACATTCACGTCGCTTTGATAAATAATTAGGGTCCTGTGACAAAAAATACTGAACAATGAAACCTTTATACAACTCAGTGATGTCCGTCTGTTCGTTACGCACAGTTAAATATAATGTCCTCGAGGTTTTGTGACAATATATCATAGAACTTAATAATTTCCTCGTACTAAAGTTGGAACCACCGTAAAGTTTTTGTTAAATTGAGTCCGTTTATCGGTACTCCAAAAAAGAGTACGCTTAGAATTTGTGTGTGATTATGGTTCACTCTTGACCACTTTTTATTTAAATTTAGAGTCGGTACTTGTTGCCCATGTGAAACGTGACCCGTTTTTAATTCACGTAGATTTAAGGCTAACCAACTTATGTTGTGAGCAAAACAGTCAATTATGACTGGTTGTATTTTGATAGTAGGCAAGATTTAAACCACTTTATAAGTTTATCATCATATTTGAATTGCTTCTTTGTGTATATTGAAATTGTGCTAAATTACCAGATATACTTATATAAAAAAAGCAAAAGGCAATTTAGTACAGTTTCAGTAGCGAAATAAAAATTTCTTACACATAGGTACAGACGACAGCACATCAAGTTACCACAATATGTCAAATTTCTTCAATAGATTTTCAACCTTATCACAATATTTGAAGGTTAATGTTTGATTGGTAAAATTTGACAGTTTCGGGTAGGTTGACCTGCTGGCGTCTGTACTATAATCTCCTTGAAATAAAAATTACCTAATGTGAAATATCCACGGTTTAATAAATAGGCTAGGTACATCATACAAATACATGTATTACATGGGCACAATTCAAACGCGCAAGTAACCGACGTATAAAGCAGAATCGAAATGTTCGCGGGAAAATTTTCCTTAACACACAGCCTTTATTTGCATTGGAGCGAAAATATTTAATCAGGCGTATAATCTTAGCGTACCGTACGCTTTTGTGGTAGTAACGCGCACCCGGCTTGGGCACATGGTATTTGTGTACGGAACTCTAGACTTTTGCACACTTCATTTTAGAAGATTATTAAAATTGTTTATTTATGAATCGCGACAAAAATCATAACAACCTTTCGAGTTTTTCTTGGAAATCAGTTGTTTTTCGGCATAAAATATATACAGTAGCCTGGTAGGTACATTTTCAAGTACTTATTGAGAGATTTTTGCCACTTTTCGTTCGTATTTATTCCAAAAATCAAACAAAAACCTCAGTTATTCCGGAGTTCTTAACATTCTGCACTTAGTACAAACATTCAAATTCAGCGTACAGAATACATAAAGTTAGAGTAGCACAACGTAATTATAAATTCAAAAGCACCGCACACCCCACAATTCCAAACACATAATGTAAAACTCAATCAAATCAGCTAACCAACGAATGTACAAAGAGTATAACCGCTCACTGAATTAATCCCACTCTCAACTAGTGCAGGCCGTAAAACCAACAGAGATAACACGTTATAAAGCCTTTGGGTTCAGATTGAACGTTAACAGTTATAGCTCCGATCTGGTTTGTAACATTCTATGTAATCATGTCGAATGCTGGTACTTACGTACTCGTAAATCTGGTTACAGGGCGCCGCTTTAACATTGTATCTACGTATATAGACATTTGGAGAAACGAATGACCCTGTCCATCAGCGCTAGAGGCTACTGGCTAAACAGGTCACGGAACTTAAAGAGCTATGTTTCCATATTGCCACTAGCACTAAAAATAAATTTTGCAACTCTGTAATATTAAAGGGATATCTTACTCTAATCTGAGCTCTATAATTAGTTTCGTAATTGCATTCTGCGGAGCAGTATAATTAGAATATCTGTATGAACAAATGACACCACTGATTTTGAGACCTGATATTTACATAGTTTAGATAAACTAACCCTCAGAGATTTATACGGTGTTGCTCATACTCTTGAAGCCATTGATCTATTTGAGATATACCTATTATCATTATCCCTACCCCTGTGCGGGATAATGCGTGGAGGTATAATCATTATCATGGCATGGAGGTATAAGCTGACAGTTGGGCCGTACTCTATTCTATTCCATTACGCCCTCGGTCCTCCCATCTAGTATTTAGATAAATGTAGTAAAGTAAGTAGCACCTAATGTTCGGAGATAGGCAGGGTCCCTGTAAACTCGAGTGCGCCTAATATATTATGCGTTATTCGGTTTCAATCTATCGATTTTACTTCGGCGTTGTTAGAAAGCGGGACTTTCGCGATTTTCCACACCATTAGTGATGTGACAAACGGCGGTTTGTACTCACGATGTCGTTTTCGTCCATTACGAGATTTCAAAGATCGTACATTCGTATTCGCTCTTTTAACTTCGATCAGATATCGCACTTATTTTCGCAGTCTGGTAACTTCACGGATATTATCTTTGATAGAAGGAGATATCTGATTCGTATCAAATAATAATTTTAATTAAAATATAAAAGCAGCAAACAAAATTGAAAATGGAACGATTTTTCAGTGTTAATAATGCAGTACTTTTTTGACACGTCGAAATCGAATTTTCGACAGCAAAAGGCAAAATGTAGGCAGTTTTTGTTAATTCCGAGAAATGTAGGGATATGTGTGACATCCCGAATTCTCTTTCATTACATGTGTACTTGGTACTCCAACGAGCGTACCTGTTTACATTTATCCTAACTGTTATTTACATGAGGTGGGAACGACAGCGACATTAGAATATTGTTAATACTGAGAGAATTACTTAAATTGCTACGAAATAGTGTTATAATGTTTGTTATAATGATATATTTTAGTTCGCTAAATAAGATTGTATTTTAAGATTTCGTGTTCTGATTATAATGTCTACATTTACGTCCGTGTGCCACTTGCAATATAACAAGCCGGTACAGGTAAATTTAATTTGAACATCAAAGAGCTCGTTGTTGTTTGACTGGGTGCCGTAATATGCCGTTTGTAAATCGCGCAACACCAGTAGCGCCATTTACAAACGTTTTTAGGGAAGCCATTTGTGGAAATAGTTTAGACGATTAACTACATTATATTCGGTTCGGATCAAAGTGAGAATGTTATGTATTATTTGGTGGAATGGTTTTGTAGGCAACTGTAATATTTTTTGTAACATAAAGGTTGCTATGTGAGTAGATGATTATTTGTTACAGTATGTTTTTTTGTTAACTCTCAAAAGCCATTTTTGTTACTTTTTAAGAAAAGAACAACCATTTAATGACAATTGAATTACCTATTTAATTCATCCATAACACCATTATGAGATAGTCATTTATCAGGCTCTGTATCTAGCTCTGATAGAAAACTGCTTTAGTTATAAACCCGTCGGTCCTTTCAAAATGGAAAAGGGTCGTAATACTGTATGATTTGCTCCATTCAAGAGATACTCGGAGCACTTGGCAGTAAGCATCGTACCGAAAAGCGATATCGTGATGTGGCAGATTCGACCGGCGGCTTTATACCAACTCGAGTCATTCACCACAATGATCGATTCGCGAATGATCCCCTCCATACATCGCGAGGGTGTAGGTGGGTAGCCACACTGCATTTTCAAGATTTTTTATGATAAATCTGCCCATTTTAGAGTGGATTCTTGTCGATCTTGAGATGGATAGACATCCCCTTAAAGTTTACTTTAAGTAGTTGAGTGAGCACCAAACACCAACTTAGGTAACTACGTAGGTACTGTGTATTAAAATAAACAAAAAGATATTTTTATTTTAGAGTGAGCTACAGGTTTCACCTCAGAAATGTCAGGGTTTTCTGAAACCCACCTGACGATTTTTGACGTGGAGTTATAATAACGATTGCTATTTATATCATTCGGAGACCAGCTTTAAATGCCACCCCAGGCAAGTACTAACAGACTCAAGGCTGGATTGTCAAAGTTTATAAAACCCACATAGCAACTTCGGACCGACCCAAGAATCGAACCCCATGTGTAGCTGAACTCTTTAGATCTTTAAGTAATCGTCACAAAGCATGTCGGAGTTTGCAAGTTTGGTGGTTGTACACTCGTGCATCGGATAGCACGTAAATGTCGGTTCTGCATCAAATTTTTCTCAAGTAGTCTCAGATTGTCATCTGTCGACTATGAGAGAGAGAAAGAGTGCACCCTATGTCCGCGCAAATTCTCGAGTACATTATTATGTCCCGCGCCGTGGGGATAATCTGTCCGGGCGCCGGTATTATTAGTCCCCAGCTTTCAATCTTTGCATTCTCAAATCTCAATCTATTCAATGAACACTACTTTTATGAAAGTATGACAAGACAAAATATTACTCTTTGCTTTTATGTTATTATGGGAGTATCTAAATAAGGATGGATGAACAAATATGACTAAACTTATATGACTTACGTTTTACACAACTGGGAAAAACGGTTGCCGCTGTAACTATTAAAGAGTATGATCTATTTAGTCCATCCCAGCTGTCCCGTATAAACGCGACGGCGTCGTCACAGTTCTCTAAATGTGTTCGTATAATTTTGTCGTAGTGTGTAGTATGAAAGCCACCTAAGGGGCTCAAGGGAGCCGCAGAGCGGGCCGGAAGGACGTGCCGTTGCGCAGCCCGCTACCGGTGCCGGCCGCCATCGTCACATCCGCCGCACCGACGGGAATTATTTTAACGCCAGTAAGAGCTTATTCGAGCTCCCACTCAGCAATTACATTAAGGGCCTTTGATGCAAAGCTTTTTATTGCTACATGTGCGAAAAGCAAGTTCAATAGAGCTCCACTATTATCAATAGAGCTTCCGAGCTAAAATAACGAACGGGATATTCCAACTCCGCGTATCGGTTGTATTTACAGTTGCTCCTCACATTAAATTGTGTAGCGAAATATTTTTTGATGCGAGTGCAAAAGGTTTTTCTATCAGGGATTTTTATTTTTAAAATACTGGATTACACGAGAGACTCTCTGGAAGCTGTTGAGATATTTTAGTAGATATAATTTACATAGGTTTTTTCGTTATTACAGTGACCTTCTCATTAAGTAGTTTATTTTTACCCTAGATACTTATCCTACACATCTATAAACTCATAAAATGCGGACTTTTGTGTCTTTATCAAGATTATTTATGATTTGGTAAACAGTTTTTTTTGTAATGACGAATATAGAATGTCAGTCTCCATTTTTAGGGTTCCGTAGCCGAATGGCAAAAAACGGAACCCTTATAGATTCGTCATGTCTGTCTGTCTGTCTGTCTGTCTGTCCGTCCGTCCGTATGTCACAGCCACTTTATTCCGAAACTATTAGGACTACACAGTTAAAACTTGGTAGGTAGATGTATTATATTAACCGCTTTACGATTGTTGTACAAAAATAAAAAAATATTAATATTAGGGGGGGCTCCCCATACATGAAACTGAAACTAAAAATATTTTTTTTCATCAAACCTATACATGTGGGGTGTCTATGGATAGGTCTTAAAAAATGGTACTGAGGTTTCTAAAACCACTTTTTCCTAAAGTCAATCATTTTAGCGTAAGACACTCCCAAAGTGCCAAAATGTGTGTCCCCCCCCCTCTAATTCTTAAACTACCAGAGTGAAAAATCTGAAAAAAATATATGTTATAGATCTCAATAAAAACTACCAACCAAAATTGGTTTGAACAAGATACAGTCAGTAGTTTTTGAGATATAGCACTTTTTCAGTGACCGCAAATTATAACTTTGTTATTCATATATTTGTATGAAAAACAAAGATAATGGAACGGAACCCTTCGTGTGCGAGTCCGACTCGCACTTGGCCGGTTTTTTAAATACATTTTACCTGCAATTGTATAGGCGACCGGAGAAATGTTTTTTTTTGTAGCAGAAAAAACGCACACCTTCTATTTTCCGGTATGTAAAAATCGAAAAATAAAAGGATACGCACGAGCCGCGGGGCACAGCTAGTTGAGAGCCAGTCGATTATTTCCGTTTGTAGCCACCGTATTCAGATCATTAAATTCTCGCAATTATCACTTCGTTCCGCCGTTCGCAAATCGCGACGGAAAAATAACGTTTGTATCAGCAAAGTATTACTGTTGCGGACAAATGTACCTGTGTTTACCTGAGGCACACGCCATTACAACAACAAATACAAAAGTCGGTTAAATAAACGAAATGGCTAACAGGAAGAAGACCGATTGTGTACATGACTTGAATATTGTATGTAATAAGGATTTGTATTGAACGGATTTATTTTATTTGCTTAGGTTAGATTTCGGAAATTACGTTTTGTCGTTAAAAATATTATGGCTTGGATCCAATTTTGAATAAAAGCCATCACGTAACTGAGTTTGAGTGTAAGTTATCGGCGACAATATCTTTGTAGGTCCTGTGTCGGTTAATGGGCTCCAGTTTGTGCATATATAATATGTTTTGCCGATCCTGTCAAAGCGTAGCCGTAGTTTCGTAGCAAAAACAAATGATGGCTAACATATGCTTATGGCTTTATTGATACAGAAAATGTTTGGAAGTCCTACGTTATAGTTGAAAGTAGTAGTAGCAATGATTGAGTGATTGATTGCTGCAATACTACAATTAAATATTCAGGCACTATATTAAGTCAAAATGTTCCACGTACAAGTTATCGGCAATCTGAAAAAACTTAGCAATTTAATATAATTTAATTCAAAATACCTTGGAGAAATAAACATTACAAGTAAAAATTGAATACGTGAAATTACCATTTAAAACGAAATAACATATGTATGAAATAATCATATCTCACCGCACAAGACGGAGCTAATCCCGTCGACACACTAATGTCTTAAGCAGAAGAAAATGCGGATTTCCTTCCATGAGATATTAGGTTAGTTGCACACGCGAAATAAAGACGGAAAGCTGGATGAGATTCGGGTGCGCGTATTTCATCCAGCTCCGAAAAAGTATCACGTAGTTGTAACACAACGTCACTCCCTAAACGGCTGCCTGTACTAGCCGTGCAATAAATAAAAAAGGCGATTTAGGAAATCCCGACATGACTCCCCGGATTTATACAGAGTGTTCTGACGCAAACTTTTCCTTGAGGTCATCAAAATTCTCCCTCCGTGCGGACGATTGAATGTTATGGGCCGCGAGACGCTCTCCACTTCTGAGTTATAGCTTGTTGCCCCCTGACATGCTTACGTACTGATTTAATTCAATGATTATGTTGCGCCGCCACATGAAGCCGTAGCTCTTCAGGGCCGCTTTAATAAAAAAGTTACATCGTTATGAATAAAATACAAAGTCAATGTACGTAACATGTAAAACATAACCAAACTAAAATGTTGAATACTTTTTGCGAAGCGGAGGTAGATGGCAGATTTTAGTTGGGATGGTTTGCTATCGCGGAGCATTTTAACCAGTGAAATAAAAATTACGATCCTCGCTTTAGGGCGTTCCTCTAATATACGTAATATTGTACAAACTCAATCCCGACACCAAACACAACTTATTTTTTCAGGGCAAACAATTTTGCGGTGTTCAATATCAGATACTGCTAAGTTACCCGCGTCACGTAACCAATACATACAAATAATATCGACAAAAGTTTGTCTGTAAATACCATATAAACTTTATTTATGAGATATTTATTATGTTTTTTGTTGTTTGTCTGTATATGGGGTTTCAAAACAGCTGTGATGGAATTTGATGACTGTACCATCATGTTTTGTACTCTGTTAAATTTCGATTGTTCATGCTGTGTGCTGCCGAACACTGTGCGAGTTCAATAGAGATAGAATTATAAAAGGAATATAAATGAACTGTATTCCCGTGTCTGTTGTAACTGATTATGTCAATTGAATGGGCAATAGTTTCCTCCTGTGTGTATCCTACATAACGCGGCCACCTCTCTGTTTGCCAAGTGGCTGTTCATCGTAGCGATCTATTAGAGCCATGTTCATTATTATGATGATAACAAGTAATAGGCTAAGGCGGGTGTTCCACGGTGAACTTTACCGCAGTTTCAGAATATAAATCCGCGGTTCTAAACACCGATAGTCACGCTCAATCAGTTGGAATTTAGAATTTTACACGTACATTTGTTTTGCTAGAACATATAAAATTTTTCATTACGGTAGTTTAACAACTTACCGGCCGGTTGAAACAATAACTTAACTATTTTCTTATTAAGTCCACATATATTTTCCACTTATCAATCAAAATTATAACTTAAATAGCTTTGGTCAGATATAATGATATTTAACTCAAGGGTATAACATAAAATAAGGACCACATTTAAATAAATTACATACATATCTGCAGTAAAGTTAGTAATAACTGGTACGGTACGTTTCAGGTGGGTACATCGATTGCATAGAAAGTAGTATGCACGTAAAGTTAGCAGAACGCGGGGTCATTTATAAGCGCGGTTCATATCGCGTGATTTGGTTTGCTAACCGGAGTGAGACATGAGCGAGTGTCAGCCCGCGCTAAATGTATGGAACTCTCGTTATACTTGGCGGCGATAAGGCCAATTTATATGAGTACGTACTATGAACATTAAGCCGATAGTATTCCCAGAGACGCTCACACACCCGCCATTTATTTCTGATTGTATTATTAGTTCAAGTCTTGGTTAATGGCGATATTGATTTTATTACCTTTGACATTCAGATTATTTTATTGAAGTCTGAGGTTACGCGATATTTATTCTATTTTTGGTACGAAAAGCTTTGAAATTCAACAATTTATACGTTGTCTCTATATACTGTTTATTTGAGGCATGAAATCACAGGGAAAGCCCAATATTCTTGCGTAATATTTATCTGAAAATTATTGCTAAGTTTTTTGTGTGCTGCGACCAGTTACTTTTTGAGAAGTTTAATGAAAATGTCGACAGCATTGGCGTTTCTTTTAAATAAATGCGGAGTAAGTTTTTGCAAAATAAAACTGCTTGAATACGTTTCATTTTTGTAGTGCTTGCTCGGTCGTGAGTTTCTTATATGTTGGTAAACTATATCTAATGTCTATCAAGTATTAAGAATCGAATAACATTGGCTAAGGATTTCTGTTCTATTGAAATTCCGCACTCCGAAAATGCGAGCTGCATGCTTATTAACAAGTCCCATTCAAATATGATAAGTTCGACGCCATAGTTGTACAGTTGAAAACTTTCTACGTGATCAGTATTCTATCAGATCGCACTGAGCTCGCCAAAATGGACAATTGTGGGGGCAATTACCATAAATAATGTGTCAGTTCTAAATTAATAAACGTTTGGTCAATAACTCAGACTAAGTTTAACGCAATGCGGTGGAATTACAGGAGCAATTACACTGTAATCAACTTGTATCGTTTGCAGACTATTTTCATTCACGCTAATCATTTTAAATGTGAGCAGATTATGTTTTGTGTTTGTATATCGAAACGTATTTATGTGTTCAGGTATGTTGTTCACGTAGCTGGAATCCGTTTCTATTAAAAACAAAACAGCTGAGTGGGAATTTATTCAATTTTCTGTTTTGAAATATCATAGATCATCCTAATAATGCACTGCTTATTGATCCCAGGGTCAAAATGGTTTAAAATTTCTCACGTAACGTATTGAGCAAGTACTTACGTAATATGCCGCGACTAAAATAGTAAGGGATACCCCTTTTTCAGACATGCATCTTTATTGCACTATATCTTGCAATAAAGAAAGATCTCAAAAGACCTCAACGAGTAATGGTATAAAATATTTATCTGTACATTAAGTACTTGCGCAAGAGCAATTTAAATAAGCATTTAATCATTCCAGCCTTATTTAACCACAAACGCATGTACTGCTAATTTAGATTATTATAATTAGTTATCATACATACATTGGTACGTTTTAATTATTCACTGTTTAAGCTGAAATCGATTATGTATATATTAATTGAGTGATTGATGACTGATCTAAATTGTAATGTAAACTAATCCATGATTTATTATCTTATTATTGATATGCTTTAAAATTAAATAAATGGCAGAGCTTTTCATTGTCTAGGTTAACACAGATAATTATAAAAAAAATAATTTCGTGTGTTTGTTACTGTTGCAATCTCAAAGGTCTATTGAAATACTTATGAAATTAGCGTCCATGCCATTTTTTTAAAGCTGTATCTTTAAACTCTTAACAATTTTGAATAGCCATTAAACACTACGAGAGACTACAGGTATGCCTACGGCGTAGCTAAATGCGCTACACCTGTGTCGTAGCTCGTAGCTCCGAAAATATTATTATTTGAATCTTTCGATCAAGTGATTTTAAATTCAAATATCACTTAATTTATGTCATGACTAAGTAATCGATTGCTACAAGGATTAATAAGTGACTAATTAATTAATAATTAAATACGAGTATAAAACGCATGTCGGTCCCAGGGGTATCCTGCTACTTAATGAAATAAACTAATACGATTTTAAACCTGAGCCCTTTTACTCACCATACATATTAAAGCCTTTATCAAATAATACGTTTTACCCTGAAGCATCATTTTATGGCAATTGAAAACGGTTTGTTTATTTACTTTAAATAACAGCTTCGCGTGAAAATCTAATCCGGGTATCGAATCGAGCGGTTTGTCCTATTAACCACACTGGTATTTCAATTCTAACACAAACATTTCTAGTTTAGCAATAAATCCTATTATTCGACAGCTAAATTCCAAATTCAATGTGTGGTACCTCGAT
>NWSH02000008.1:8318155-8339341 GCA_002382865.2 Heliothis virescens
GAGAGACTGAGCTGCGGCCTGCGAGACTTGGGTTTTTTACAGGATGTTTTTGATGGCATTGAATTTGTTTGAAAGTATCTCGACACGAAAAAAAAACTATATTCAGTATCGAAATATGTTTAAACAATTTTGAAAAACATTTACATAGTTTAAATAATGTTCTATGCCTTTGAATGTTGATATAGGTACGAGTAATATCACATAAATTTAGTAAATTAAATAAAGTTTTACCCAAATTAATTACGTGTAAATGTACGAATTTAGTGGACATTGCCACATTAATTCGGTGGTCATAGCTGTTGGTGATTACACTTTATTAAACCGACTTTTAAATCCATTATGTCAAAGTTCAGTTTAAATATCATTAAAGTAATTACGGAATTACCACTTTTGGTTCCCACAAGATATAAGTATATTGTTTTGCTTATATTTTATTATCAACCGACAATATCTTTTGTGAAACTTAACGTAGATTAATTTTTATCTTTGCCTATTATAAGCACAACTAAACATGACGAGCAAATAATTAATTCATATTTTTTATTTTATTTTATATAATGTCTAAGATGTGCTTAACTC
The DNA here is from genome assembly GCA_002382865.2 of Heliothis virescens. Classification (NCBI taxonomy): domain Eukaryota; kingdom Metazoa; phylum Arthropoda; class Insecta; order Lepidoptera; family Noctuidae; genus Heliothis; species Heliothis virescens. The sequence goes on from NWSH02000008.1 coordinate 8,318,735, forward strand.
CAACCATTACTTACCTAATTATGTTTGTAATCGACTTTTTGAACACTTGACGTACCTATTCAATAAAATGTTCTTTGTATTTCTGAAATGAACATTGAATCAAACGCTGCTATAGATGCCAGGAACCGTCTTTATAATGCTCATTAATTTCAAGCGATTCAAATGTTGGCCAATTGCCAGTGTGGACTAACGGGTCATATGCTCTTAAACATGCAACCGTTCTCGTAAGAGATATAAATCGGAATAAATTCTACGATTGAAGACTACTTATACGTCATGTTTTGGCAACTGTCGCTTCCAGGAAATAGATAAGTGTTTCAGTTTTGTTTATCTTTGGTTTTCGTTTTTAGATTCATATACATACTTGCCAAATTACATACAGATAAAGTTATTTTACATAGTACTCTAAGAATAATTTTACATTTGACAAGATTTGTGTAAGGAAACCAAAGAAGAACGATTATTTATCTACACTCTTACAAAGCGCCGATTTAATTTATATTCAAGCATGTAATTTATTGAATGTTGTTAAGTTAAACTCAAATTCCCACTAGAATCCAGTCTAGTTGTTCTACAGGTTAAAAACTTTTGCGAATTCCCAACAATGAAATTCAGGTCATGTTATATACAAGTAGTTCCTCTTAGTTGTATTTAAATCTTTGTCGAATTTTAAATTAAGTATTTAAAAGAGTAATTATTTAGCGCCGTAAAATTATTTTCTTGGTAGACATTAAGCAGTTCTGTCATTAAAACCACAGTTTAAATATAGAACAGTTGGGAAGCTACCTACTAACGTTCGTAACCGTCACACTCACACACGCACGCGCATTGACGAGCATTTATGTACCTTTACCAGTGCTGTCAGTATTGAATGTCGCGGTGCTGTCGCGTCAATACACGTGCGTGTGTGAGTGTGACGTTACGAACGTTAGTAGGTAGCTTCACAACTGTTCTATATTTAAACTGTGTTAAAACTATGTCTAAACGGGGTGCTTTAGTGTAGACTGAAGTTGTGATTTTTTGATAGATTCCTTAAAAAAAGCAAATGTTGCAACTGTTATTTAACAAAAGTTTAAACAGTGGTATTTTATTCCTACACTTACAATTGATCAGCGGGGTGAAACGATCTTTACAGCCCCGGATCTTCAATTTTTTTTAGGCGGGGCAAAAACTGAAATATGCCGCCCCCGCCGACTTATATTTATTTTTCCTTTTATCATCTTTATAATTTCACTATTTCAGCTATCAGATGTCCACTAAGGGTCGATTCGACCAAACTTGAACCATTCCTCGAGTTACTATACCATGATTGTTTTTTGGACGGGTGATGGAGGATGTTGGCAAATAAAAAAAAAGCTATTTTTTTTATATGTTAACAGCATGTATAACAGCAGAAAATAGTAACAAGATGCCCGAGCGGAGCAAGCGCGACCTCTTTTGTTAATTTGAGATAGGACTAAACTTATACAAACAGCAGGTTGCAATTGGAGGACGCGAGCGAAGCGAGCGCGATTTTTTTAGTTTAATGTCTAAAACGAAGAACAGGAAGTAACTCTAGGACGCGAGCGAAGCGAGCGCGAAATTTTGGAAAAGTCGGGTTGCAACCTGTCTTTATTTATTGTAAAATAAAGAGTAAACTTGAAAAGTTCAGTGTGATTGTAATTTTCTGGTAATGATTCGGGGCCCCCTGAGCTTGGGGGGCCCGGGGCGCTGCCCCGGCTAGCCTCTTAGTAGCTACGCCATTGCATGTGAAAAGTTTTATTTTATCCCGTTTAGTGTTTTGTGAAGTCGGTTTTTGTTTTTTTTGCAAAAAGTTTTTTATTTTGAATACCCACAGTGGCAGACGTAACCCATAATGTAGCTAAATACAAGGTAGCTGCTATCAATCGTTAAGGAGTTCCCTAAACTGCACTTTGCCTTCGCTATCAGGTCAGAAATGGCAGTCTTAACATATTTCGGTGTAAAGAATAAGCTGAAATACTTAGTTGCTATACACCGATGTGAAGTTCCCTGATCTTTTGTCGTCTCCAACATCGGGTAAGGTCCAAATCTTCACGGTCATATAGACTCATTCGATATACAAATAAATTTCAAGTTTTCACCTGATGCTTGCCTACAATTTTCAAGAGTTGCCTTCGATTTCTCAGGGTTTCCACCATCAGACACTGACCTGATGATGATGGGACCCAATGTGCAGCAGACCCTTTCATATAAAAAAATATATCGAAATCGGCTCATAAACGACGAAGTTATCCGCGAACACACTTCGCACTTTGCACGCATCCGTGTGTTCGTGATCTTTCGTTCCTACGGGCAAAAGGGCGCGCTTTTTGGAATACGCCTAGGTAGGTGCCTCGCGATTATTGTGTCACATTTTCCGTGTGCTACCCTGGGTATCGGTTGAGTTGATATGGTCATACTAAAATAAGAGTGAAAATTATATTATTTATTCTGTAGCAAAGTTAAGTAAATTATAAGTTTTCTATTCGTTTCTAAATAATGCATTTGGCCGCCCCCTGAACTTGCCGCCCGGGGCATAGGCCCCGGCTTGCCCCCCCCTAGATCCGGGGCTGTCTTTAACCCTTTTCTTGACGGAGTGCACTGTGAGATACAGTCAACTTCGAAAAATGATACTTAGAAAATTTAATTTGCTTGAAACAAAACGTTTCTACTATTTAAGAAAGTAACTCTTTCTGAACCCATCTACATGAAGTAATATCAGTTTGACTTATTCGTTTTTTATTCACATTCAAAATTATGAACCGATTCAAAGGCATCCCGCCGAAAAAGGTAAGAAAATTGATATTTTATATTGTTTTTCCTCAATAATGTAATAATTGTGCATATCACGATACAGAACATTAGTGGATACGTGACAATTGACTAAATTTTGACGCTCAATTGTATATTTGGTTTAGTAAAGTAATGCCAAACTGTTATGTATCTCTCGGTGCACACCGCCGAGTTCACTTATTTTTTTATGTTTTGGTGGAATGTATCCTGTAGTGCACACTGCGACGTTTGTAGTGTTTTGATTCTTATGGTTTGGTGTTCATTATTTTGATGGTGGCGTTATGGTAATAGTGGTAAGCTAAAGCATAAAAGGTTCTGGGTTCGATACCCGATCGAGAAAAAAAATATATATTCATGACCTCTAAAATGTTTTACATTTTTATACTGTACTAGCTTCCGCCAGCGGTTTCACCCACTTTCCCGTGGTAACTACTCTGCGCACCCGGATAAAAAGTTGCATATAGCCTGCCTCGATAAATGAGCTATCTGACACTGGAAGATTTTTTCAAATAGGACGAGTAGTTCCTGAGATTAGCGCGGTCAACCAAACAAACAAACACTTCACCTTTATAATATTACTAGCTTCCGCCAACGGTTTCACACACGTCTCGTGGGAACTACTCCACGCACCCGAATAAAAAGTAGCCTATAGCCTTCCTCGATAAATGGGCTATTTAACACTGAAAGAAATTTTCAAATGGGAGCAGTAGTTCCTGAGATTAGTGCGTTCAAACAAACAAACAAACTCTTCAGCTTTATAATATTACTAATCTTCCGCCAGCGGTTTCACCCGCTTTCCCATGGGAACCACTGTGCGCACCCTGTTAAAAAGTAGCCTATAGCCTTCCTCGCTAAATGGGCTATCTAACACTGAAAAAATAATTCAAATAGGACCAGTAGTTCCTGAGATTAGCGCGTTCAAACAAACAAACAAACAAAGAAACAAACTTTTCAGCTTTATAATATTAGTATAGATATAGTATAGATTAATATTAGTATAGACTAGCTTCCGCCAGAGGTTTCACCCGCGTCCCGTGGGATGTATTTCAGGTGAATGTATCACGCGAGATACATTCGCCTGAGATAATTATTACTTACGAACATGGCAATGTATCTCACAGGATACGGAAGGTATCTCAGGAAATAAAACTCGTCGATTTTTTTTATTATTTTTCCCTGCAACCTAGGTTCATATGAAAATAGATTATTTGAAAAAATATCCATAATTAAAGTTTTTTTTTTTTGCCAAGAAAAGGGTTAATACAATGTAATTACTATTTTTCCCACTCGCATTATGTCGGACGTTCAGTTATGTCGCGTGGTAAAAATATACCAGTGTGACAGCGCTGTTAAACGTCATCTCTCCTTAATGTAGTTGTCAATTGTTTCTTTGACAACGCCCGTACGGACCAGGCGGTGTTGAAAAATCCACTGGTGTGAAAACGATGTAAGTGTTATGTATTGCAGTAGATAATACTATTGTTAGTAGGAATAGTAGGTATCATTTCGGGTTTCTCATGAATTCTAAATATTCTTATGACTCTTCGTGATTACGAAGTAACCGAACTTCGCAACTTAGAGCTATTAAAGTATATTAGAAGTCATTATAATTTATTCGTATTTGATACCTACTATGTTTCAATTTACTATGGTCAAATAGACGATGCAGTCGTTATGTCAACTATACTAAGATCTATTTGTACGTTACATAGCCGTATCTGACGGTGAATTTACATAGATACTTGTATGTGCGATCAAATATACATTATAATTGACATACATACTACGAGCTTAATAGCTCCAAAACCATATTAAATAAATATTTTAAGCACACAATTTATCATCATTTATTTTATTTATTGGCGAACTGGGTAGTAAAGTTTAGTGAATTATTTTTTATGAATATTAAATTATTCGGCTACAAGGTGTTCGGTAATTGGTAAATTATTAATTAACCAATATGAATAGTAATGAATAATTCAATTACCTATTATGAAGTGGGTGGTAGGTACTTACAGTTGCTGTTTTCACAATTCGTATTTTATTAAGAGCAAAAACGTAATTTACAAAATGTAGGCGTGTTCTTGTTTAATGCGCTATGAATTATAACTTTATAAATCAAGACGTTTTAATATTTAGTTAAAATCTGTAGTTTCTAAGCAAGAAGAGCCTTTGTTGCAAACTTTGTTTTCTTAAAGTTCGAGATGAAAGATGAAGGCAGTGAGTTAAGAGGAAGTTTGTATTAAACCTACTTATGTAGGTAGGTGTACATGTCAAAATTAAGGTAAAATATTAATGTACGTGTGTAAACGTTGAATGTTCGTACAAAGGTACTTAAATAATAAAATGTTATGTAACAATGTGCGGCTATATTTATTCAAGTATGCTGAAATGTGTAGTAGAAGACAAAACACAATGTTGCGAAATTCTTTAAGCAACCCACTAGAACATTGTTTTTAGGGTTCCGTACCCAAAGGGTAAAACGGAACCCTATTACTAAGACTTCGTTGTCTGTCTGTCTGTCTCCATGCTGTATCTCACTAACCGTGATAGCTAGAAAGCTGAAATTTTCACAAATGATGTATGTGTTGCCGCTATAACAACAAATACTAAAAAAAATAAAAAATAAAGTATTAAGCCTGTTGATTTATATTAATAAATTGCAAAATTGTATACTAGTAGCGCTATCTATTAGAAATAATGTGCAACTTAAGTAACTCACACTTAACCATTCCTATTGTACTTTTTTCATAGATAATGGTACGGAACCCTTCGTGCGCGAGTCCAACTCGCACTTGGCCGGTTTTTTATTTGTACATAAGTAGGCGGGATATTGCCGACTCTTAACCATAAAGGGAATACTATGACGTTTTTCTGAGCGAGCTCAAAAATCTTGAACATTTTCATATTGAGTTCTTTTTTGCCTGAGACATTAAAACAGCTAACAAGTGGCTTTACATAAAAGCTTTTCGAGCATACTAAGTATAGGGAGTTCAGTATTTAATATCATGTTTTATCACTATTTTAATCCTAATACCAAAGTAGCAGGCGATACAAAAAGACTTAATAAAACGCTTATTGTAAACAGTACTATAAAGTCTCTAGGTACATTTTCCTGTTATAATCCGATCAATGTTATTACATTAAAGTATCCAGTGTATTCTTTTCCTCGTTTAGTACACAACAAACAGTAAGGAAATTGAAAAGCTCGCAAAGGTCTAAGCGTAAGCTGGCTAGCTTGGCGACCTAATGGCTTTACTATCTACTGAGACCGGGAACTGAGTGTATTTGTGTTACTACGGTTTGTTTAGTTTTACAGACATGTCTTTAAGTAAATCCTGGTTAGAATCTAGAAACGACTAACTTCAGTCAATCTAGTTGTCACTCAGTAAATATTGAAACGTGTATAAACTTGTGTTGTGTGTGCGAATTTGGCAGGTGTTTCGCACTCAAACTATCATTTATTATTAAAAATAACCGGCGGTGTTTTGTTGCTTTACCAGTTTCCTGAAAGAACTTTAGGTACACAGGCAGTTAAAAATAAATTTAGTTTAATTTCTGGATTGAAGCAAATAGAATAAGTTTATTAACTACCGTTATTTTGTTATTAAAATAGGCTTTTACTAAGAGTAGTGATTTACAGGTCGTAAGTTAAACTAAATTCATTGCCTTGTCTAGTATTTAGATAATGTAGGTATAAAATTTATATAAATACCTTTTATAACCATTTTACTCTTTACTGTACTATTTTATGATCAAAATAAGTTTTTGTATTGTTTAATTCTGAATAAGCTCACGAAAAGTGTCGCTTTTCTGCATGTGTGTAAAATTAGCATACATTTCATATATGTTACTTAAGCTGACGTTACTAAATGGCTAGATACTCAAGTTACAAAATGGCCTCCCGGTGTTTCGGTGTCAAAAACCACGAGGCTTATTAAGTACGTACCAACAATTAGGTACTAGGTCTCCGGAGATTGCCGTAAGCCCTTTTTACAGTCGCCGAAAGTCACTCAATATAGAGGCGGTTTCTACTGGAGTAATTCGTGAAATTTGAGCTTGGGGACTATTTGCCTAGTCCAGCCATCAGATGTGCGAGAATTCTGCGTTATTAACTTTGTGGGTGTCCGAAGAATGTCTTATTAGTGCGAATTAACTTGAAAATTTAGTTTATGTTTGTTTAGGAAGTTCATTATACGTTTATGGCGTTGGAGCTGTAAATATCATAAGACTTAATACCAGTTATACAATGGGAATAATCAAAAGCAAAGGACTTTTCTCCATTTCAACAACGATTACTTATTTATGGTAACGGTCGTTGTTCCTCACTAGTTGCGAGGGCCCAACAATATGCTATAGAAAATTAATATGGGGCTTGAAGTTTGAAAAGAACACCTGAAATAAATTTAATATTGACTATTATCTATAACTAGCTTCTGCCAGCGGCTTCGCCCGCGCTATACTTGAAATCCCGTTTTTTTCCGTTCCCGTGGGAATTTCGGGAAATCCTTTCTTAGCGGATGCCTACGTCATAACATCTGCCTGCGTCCCAAATTTCAGCCCGATCCATCCAGTGGTTTCGGCTGTGCGTTGATAGATCACTATGTCAGTCAGTCAGTCAGTCACCTTTGAGTTTTATATATTTAGATTTCATTCTAGTAAACCTTCTTACCTATGTTTGTCATACAAATGTATGACAGCATCCTTTGCCATGTAGTTAACTTACCTTTATGGCCACACACCAATCTTTTTTATGGCCAATTTAATGCATTTATGAAAGCAGCCAGTAGCTGTTTGTTTCTGTAAACAAAGAAAGGAAAATAGGTACATCGAGATAACTTAATTGACGTAGCCATCTGGCAAAACAAATCCGATAGCGATTTTCGATTGAAATATTTTCATCATCTATTTGCGATTCGTTCGTTATTTGATCGAACAGTGTTCCTACCTGATATATTTTTGTGCACTGTGGATAAAATTATGTCGAGATGAGTCCATTACAGGCAGGAAGAGTCGAAAACTTCCTCGAAAAACGGAAATGAAAGAAACTGGCGCCGCCGCCCAGCACGTAGCTACGTGCCTACCCACTTACCCCGCCATCCCTTCATGAGCTATAGAAACAAACCGTCTACGTTATTATTAATCAGCCATTTTAAACATTGGCCGTCGACACTCCAGCAAGATGTAATTATGTAATCGTGTAATGAAATTATGGTAACGTATGGGTTGAGTGTTGGAACAAACCCACGTTGGGATAAAAATGACATTTAATTACCAGAACAACCACTTCCTTTCACGTTTACGCGTATATTTTATTCTCTACCAATGGGTTTCGTTCTATTATATTTTGTTTTTTTTGAAAGGCATTTACCCTGGTCTACTATACGATATTTTATTTTGCAAGTTTTTTATTTTACTTGAATTTATAATGAGTTTTATGCTCACTTTTTTTTTTTTTTGTATCTATGGGATATCATCAGTATGACCCCTCCCGCTGTGGGTGACAGCGGAAGGGAGTATCAGACTTTTACTGACTAAAACCCACCGTGTTCTTTCGGGAGCCCTTTGTGTGCCAGGGCCGCGGTAACTCTTTCGAACAACCCGCAGCCCCGACGGGCTCTGGCCCTAGTGGGCCCCGCAGGGGAGTTTTATGCTCACTTCATTTAAGTAAATTGAACCGAGTCATGTGTAAACATAAATATTTAATTTTCCAAACGAAATAAAATGTACAACATTGAAATCAAATTATTATAATTACTTTTCAGATTTATATAGTCGTATTTGGTATTTGTAAATAAATAAGTAAAGAACAAGTTTATTCGGATTGGCTTTTAATCCATATGAATTTCAAATAAACAAACCAGTAACTATACCTTTTTGTTTCAGATTCATGAAATTGTAACTTCGCCCTTCACTTATAACTTACATCACTTATAATAAAACCCACATCCATGGAAAACGTAAAAGAAACCAGTAATTTATGTAAGTACCTCGCATAGAAAATGTTGCATAATTTTGTCTCTGCGGATTTTCGTCACCTTGCAAACACGAAAATGTGAAGCCAGTCATTTAACACAAAAGGTGTTACAGGTAGAATGTGTTAAGAGTCCCAACTCTTAAATAAAAAGGTACGAGCAATAATGAGGGGCAGCTCTTAAAGTCAAAGCCAAACCGAGGTGGTGCGTTCAAATGTCGAAGATAGAGGGAAAAACAACTTTAAAAATTCACATCGAAAGCTTTTCAGAGCGTGACTAATAGGTGAACGTCATGGAACAGAAGACTTGAAAGTAGAAAAAATACGTAGCAGCTGTTCCAATGAAAAATAACGTGTCATTAATCATAACGATGAAAGGAAGGAGCGACAAGGCTGCACGACAAATACCTTCCTGTAGAGGCGTCCTCGTGTTTGCACTTACGCGTCTCGCCGGCTACCGCTGTAATGATACCTCGCAGTACTGGAAACAACGTTTACTACTATTGTTTACGCGAACAATGGCGCACAAAAACAATACACGTTCGGATATCACCCACGATTGAATCAAGATCCTACACGTTTAGCTATACTCGTGTATTGGATGCATCTAAAATTCGTAACATAGCAGTACAGGCGTGTAGCTGAAGCTTTTAAGTGCTTGGAGGTGGAGAAGGGTGAACGTTTTTGGAGGCTCTTTCGTGCAAAATGCACTTGTTTTAGTATTTTATAAGCTGAAAACTTTATTATTAAATCGCATCACCTTTTGGTGTTATAATTTAGCATAGGTACATAACGCTTATATTTCGCATACGGGTTCGCAGCAGTATGTGTCAATTTGCAATGTTTTAGAACTCGAGCCTTCATAAAAATTTTTAAACATAAATTATGATAGGTTTTATTAGAATTATGCTAATAAAAGTTTATAGCTGCTTTCCCTCTGAAGCGACATTTTCTTTTCCCACTACCCAATAACAGACAGTTTCAATGAAGCATAATCAACAACAAATATTAGCCTTACTTTAGAATTTATAGAGTTATTATAACCGTTGTTTGGTATTAGTGTATATGTAGCAGTATAACCCGTATTACCTGCTCTGGCAGACCGTGGCCAGTAATAGGGCTGTCAGGCGCGCGGGACCACGTCTGCGTGTAATTTTATTTCTGGGGCTGCGATAATTTTACATACGGGACATGTTTGATATTTCAACATTTACCCTAGTCGCTGGAGAGGGATTTTACTTTAACCATTTAAATAATTTCTAACCTAAATATTTAAATAATATACTACACCGAAACTATAATAAACACGATCCTGAACATGATTTTTTGAACACATGTAGTACGCAGGATATTTTTTGAATTCTTTGAAACTGTCACGTTCACGTGGAAAAGTAAAGTATACATAAACTATCCACGAAGCTTTAATTTTGAAGCTGTAAAATCCAGTTTCTACAACTTAGATAACAGTTTTATGTACATGCATTGTGCGCTGTTGTTTGGTCTGAAACTGCTACTAATAATACAGGAAATCGGCCTTCGGCTATATTTCCACTGAGATATAAAGGTACCCTTGCATCAGGATGTTTTAAAAACACAGTAGGTAATGAAAGTTTCATGTTAATCACATTAGCCGGCATTTTCCTGAAAGCATAAAAAAAGTTTTTAGGTTCATATTTTTTGTTTAACACACATTCCTGGCCCCAAAAACAGTTTGTTTTGCTTATCTACCCTCGAATGTTTTTCGTAAAAAGGTCCTCAACGTTTTTACAAAAAAGTTTCAATATATTCGACCAAAATAACTGTAGACTACATTCATTGAGGTATGCAAGATACCAATAATAATTCCAGGAATAGAATTTTTACACCCAGAATAACCTGATATCCTCCAAAAATTCGTAGTAACGTAGCGTAGCCTTTGTTTATACATTCCATGAGTGCATACTCACTAGATTCTCGCAATTTGCAGAGGCAGAGGAAATCGTGTTATCCCCGTATATAGATATTTTTATTCTTAAAATAGGTAGCACCTACTTACGTGCGTAACATCAAAACAGCATCACGCCTGTTATCCCCGAAGGGACTACACGAACATCTCGACAGTTATGTTCATGGGATGGTGCGCCATTAACAGTTGGTCACATACGATATGGGAACAAGGGATACGAAGCTCAGACATCAGTCTTATGCTTCGAAGATCTATGAGGAAGCTAGGAGCTACTTAGGCGCCTAGATCCTACTTAGATCCTAATACATTTTAACGATGCAGTCACCGAACTTAGTAGGTACTGGAACTTCCACCATAATTCTAGAGTAGTGGTCCCCGTTTAGACGTTCCGACATTTCTAGTTCCTGTGAAAGTTTGCCGCGGAAACTCGCGCGTTTTAGGGTTTTCCGAACACATAGTTTAATAATTGCTATTGTGTAAACAATACTATGGCGCAGTTTTACTGATGCTCGGCAATTGACAAGTGAATTATCCGATTCAAAATGGTTACTGGGAAATTAAATGTTTTAGCTGGTATTTTATGCAGCAATGTAAGCTATGTTGTGTCATGTTACTCAATTAAACACTATATTACCGCATCGTTATTGATGCCTATAGTATACATGGTAATTATCGTACTTATATGTATATATTTTAAGTTTTATACTGTGATATGTAAATTTAGTGAATATTTACTTCTGCATCTCCATTTATTACAACTCTTCCATAGCGGGCCTGCTGGATTTTTTGAAATAAATAAGCAGTGGTTTTGTACTAGATTGTTTTCTCATCAATTATGTAGAATACTATGAAATAAATCAAAAGTGTGCTCTGATATTAGCACCTATAGACGAACAGATAAACATCATATAAGTATTGATATTTTCATGCTAGGAATCAAATAGTAGGATGTTATATAAAATACATTGACTGATTAAGTATTGCATGATAACTTTTACACTTTAAACCTTATTTTAAACATTAAATAAATCTGGTATGTGAATTCGTTCTTCTTTTTAACTTTATTTTGTCTTTACATAAGGTTTAAAGTAAATATAAATCCATAACAGGTCTGTAATAATTGGAGCGTTGTACTTAATACGTATTGCTCATAAAATAAAGTGGGGTCATATGATTAATCGCGTTGTAACCTTCAGACTTCGGTTTTTCTGGTCAAGGTTAAGTAGCATATTCGGGGGTTGAGTTTGTACAGGGCGCGTGACATACGAGACGCATAATACGCCCGCTTTATATTGACTGACATGCTAGATAAATCTGCCAGACGAGGTAAAAGGGGTCCGTGGGCGCATTATTCTATGTTGACTTACTACCTACATATATGTGCTACCAATAAAGGGTTAAGAGAAATTACTAATAAAGAGATGAAAATGCGGTATGGTAAATTATGACTTATTGTAGTAATACTTAGGCTTTATGGTGTAACTATTTAGACTCTCGATCAATTTTGTTATTCACAGTCAAAATTATTGTTTGAGTAAATGTAGTAGGTAGGCTGTCTTTTGAATTATATTAGTACCCAAAAGGTCAAAAGTATCAAAAAGTAACTTTCCGAAGTTCAACTCCCCTAAGAAATCTTATAAAGATTCGTTTTATGGTAAACAAGGCACCCTAAATCCGTAAAATCACATAACAAATACAATACGTCATTTTCTAAACATCGAATCAATAATTGTGTAATTCAAATAAGGAAAAAAAAACTCTATTAAAGAAATCGGATAAATCTTGAACGAATGAATATAAAATACATAGGTACAGGTTTCCAGTTTTTCTTTACTGCTTGTAACTTTCAGTATGAAAAGAAATTGAAAATTGATAATCACATAAAACCGCAGCCAGTGTAATAAAATTATAAAAAAGAACATTATCGGATGACACAGAACTAAGTGTAAGAAACTTTTCAAATCAATCTTTTTGTTTGGTAGCTACGAAGCTGTAGGCATTAACTTATAAAAGCTCGCATTTTTTCCAGTCGAGGGTTAAAAAGGATAAAATATCCGCAGTTAATTTGCAATTCAAAGACTAACGCGCTCTTGACGTGGTTCATAAAAAAACATTCTAAATGACAAACGGGTACTACGACCTACTATGAAAGAGAATAACAAGACTATAAAGTAAACAGAGTTGCTTCAGAATTTCTTTTTTTATTTGAACTGTTAAGTGACTGTATTTTAGAAGTTATCATCGCATGTTATAGTATAACAAAGGGGATGAATACTAGTATCTTATACACACAACAATAAGAAACATTAAAGTGGTCATGATACCTTTATATGAAGCGGGTAATCCCAAAAACTAATGATCAGATTCTATAAAAAACCGGCCAAGTGCGAGTTGGACTCGCGCACGAAGGGTTCCGTACCATTATCTATAAAAAAAGTACAATAGGAATGGTTAAGTGTGAGTTACTTAAGTTGCACATTATTTCTAATAGATAGCGTTACTAGTATACAATTTTGCAATTAATTAATCTAAATCAACAGGCTTAATACCTTATTTTTTTTTAATTTTTAGTATTGTTGTTATAGCGGCAACAGATATACATCATTTGTGAAAATTTCAGCATTCTAGCTATCACGGTTAATGAGATACAGCCTGGAGACTGACAGACAGACAGACAGACAGACAGACAGACAGAGAAGTCTTAGTAATAGGGTTCCGTTTTACCCTTTGGGTACGGAACCCTAAAAACGATCGAAAGCCACATTCCCTAAGTATAAGCCATTTTGCTTCTCGGAAAACAGTTCCCACAGGTATCTAAGCGCAGCCGCCGGAGAAAAGCTAGCTACTAATAATGTTATTTATTCAGTTATACAAACAGCAAGTACGTCGTATCCAACTCGTTTTATTTATTTTAAACGACTTTGATTTTATTTATATTTTATTACTTTTTCATTTTCCCTTGAATATGTTTTTGATGCTTGAGGCGTTGTTTTACAGCCAAACGAGTGTAAAACTTTGATTCTCTACAGATTTATGGGAAAATATTTACGTCGATTTCTTGGAATATCGAGATGAATATTATTTTTGAGCATGCTTTAATGTGACACGATAGTGCTAAATTATATGGCCTATTATGTGGCTTGTACTAACATAGTAATATAAACTTACTACTATAAACTTAATTGCACATAAACTGTTGTTAGGCAACAACATAATTTGAGTTTGTATGTGACACGCACTCACGATCTCTTAGGTCATCGGAGAACTTGAAACTGAGAATGCCAGTGCACTCCACGTCATTTTATGACAAATCATTTGTTGTCCAAGCAACTCGTCTGTGGAATGCACTGCCTGTGTCTATCAGACGCGCACAGTCTCTTGCAACGTTTAAGAACATGGTGAAGGATCACTACCTGGCTCTTTAACGCTGTTTCTTGTAGTCTATTATTATTTCCAACTTTCATTGTTATGTGTATATATTGTTTATAATATGTATGTTTTGTTTATTTGGTTATTTATAGGTATATATGTATATATCATAAGCTGTACGCCATAAACTACCCGTTATCTATCTCTATACCAATCGACTCCATCCAAAGGTTGTCNATTGTTTATTTGGTTATATCCTATTGGTGTACAATAAAGAATATTCTATCTATCTAACATTTGCAATTTTGTGTATTTCTGTGTGTGCTAATATAACTGGTAGAATACTTCGAATTACTGCGAAACCTGTCCATTGAGGCGTGGAATGATAGCAGTTCCTAGTATTGGAACACTTTATCTGTCCGCTCCGCTCCTGCGCCCGCCCCCGCTGAGACGCTCCGAGTTCAAATTTACTTCATCTGGTTTTACAAGCAAATCAGTCGGTAGCATACTTACGTTTGTAAATAAATAATGAATCTTCTAACTCTACGGAAGTCCCGCAACTTCTCAGTTCGTGTTTAATAGATATAAGCAGGTACCAAGTTATCCTGAAGTTAATAAAGAATGGATAGCTAAACATGTTAAGAAACAAAAATTTATGGAATTTATACAATAAATATAAACGGGATGGGACCATCGAAGTCAATACCTACAAGGAACCTTGCATGTTAGAGTAAAATAAGTATAAGAATTTTGTGATTACCCGGTAGCAGACCTCTAACTTGCAAGAAGTTAGTTTGCACCTGTAATCTATTCATTCATTAAGTTCCCTTCAGCATAAATGGGGCATTGGGAGTTATAAAGTTACGCATTCTCTCGTCTCTTGCACCGAAATACGATCAGGTACAGGCTAACTTTAATACCTCTATTGTTTATGAGAAGGCTAGGCAAAGTTTAGTTGCATCAAACTGAACAGCACGCCGTAGTTTTAGTTTTGTTATTAGCGTTTTAAATAAACAGTTATGTACTTATACAGGACTACGGCCATTCAAGAAAAAATAGGGCGCATCTACCTTTGCGGTTACAACGCAGATCATTTCTCTAAAACAAATTATTCTAAACAAATTAAATAATCTGTACCGTAAAAGTGAATATAAAAAAATGTTAAAATAATTAAAAGGAAAGAGTAAAGTGCCTTTTTGTATAAGTCAATATTTTAAAACTAAAGACATGCCAATGACGTCATGCACAAAATGAGAGAGATAGAGAAAAACATACGAGAGAGAAAGAACTGTTATAACGACCATTCCATTTTTAAAATAGAAACAAAAGAAGGGTTCTTTTTAAGAAAAGTGAAGGAAATTGTTACAGAATTTCGTTCAGCGGACTTTTCTGATGATTTTCAAATATGACGACATTCATCATAAGCTAGATACAGCCTCATTTTAATAATGCTCTTCTTTAACTACATATATCATGCAGGGAGCGTACAAGATGCGAAATATCTCATTCAAGCCGATGTTTAACATATAAATTGCTATCAATTTTTTTTAGATCTATATTTTCGTGGCTGCTCGGCGGAGATAAGGCGTCGGGGCGCGCCACCGTGGTTTTATTGCCTAAATGCAGAATGATATCCCACTGGATGATAAAAAAGCGATTATGGAAGTCCTTTTAATACGTATGTACTGCTGAAGTGGATAAAGATTGTGGATTTGATTATATTTTCTACCGGCGAAGAGCTATTTTAGTTTGATCGCTGAAGATATTATTTTTATGTTATCGTTTTTAAATAGCTTTTGGTACTTCGAGGCTTTGAAATTTGGGATATTTATATGCATACAAAAACAGTGCAAAATTGAAAGTCCTAAATTATTCAAATGCCTTTAAATTATAATATTAAAACAAAACGATTATAAAACATTTAAACCGCCGTTACCAGCACTAATTCAATCTGTTCGGTTACTTTAGATCGGATAAAAATATCAAATTAAAAAAAATACTGCCAGCAGCAGCCATGTTGGCGAAGTTGATGCTGACTCGACAGGATTTCGTTAAGATAACGCTATGATCGGCGCGCCAACAAATTGACTCGATATTATTTCTACGCCTTTCGATATTACAGAATTATGCCCCTTAATATAAAAAGTAAGTAGGTAACTTTTTGACTTTGAAGATTGCCTTGAAATATAGTTTTAAATTAATCAAAAGGAAATTGCGCAGACGAGATAATTTGTCAAGACGGTTACGTAATAGTCTGAAAGCTGCTTAGTATTATCATGATAATTGCTTGTTTTCTTTTTAATTTGCTCATTTCCCTTTAATTTGTTCTTCATAATCAGTTTCACAATTCTGAACAATTTAACTAACTTAGTAGTGAATTTAACTTACTTTCATTTCTTAGCTTAAATAAATGGCTCCCACGCAGAAGGTCGGAACATAGTTTTCAACGAAAATCGGCCTTCAGTGCCATTACAACAATCCCTGACATTTTGACAACAATTTTGAATAGACTACTATTCAAAATTGTTGTCAAAATGTCAAAGATTGTTGTAATGGCACAAAAAACCGATTCTCGCTAAAAACGGTGTTCCGACCTTCTGCGTGGGAGCCATCGTATAAAACTTATATATACGTATGTACATATATATACATAACATATAGTTTAAATATCAACACAGTATTCGATTCATCAAGTTACTTCATAATAAAAAGTTGACAGATATTTTAAAACAATTTTCTTTCTGACTTCAACAATAAATGCAGCTAGATAACAAATAAACTTATCTACCCGTGTTATTTGAACTATTCGATATTGACATCCACATGATTTTACCGCAACAAACACTGAAATCATCGGAATAAAGCTAGCTGATAACGAATTTATTGATTATGAACATATGACTGAACAATAAGATAGCACATGTACTCGTGTAATATCGAGCTTGCGGTTTATAAAATGAAACAGTATGTTAACTGAGTACAGACGACAACACATCAAGTTACCACAATCTGTCAAATTTCTTCAATACATTTCAACCTTATCACAATAGTGGAAGGTTAATGTTCGATTGGTAAAATTTGACAGGTTCGGGTAGGTGGAACTGCTGTCGTCTGTACATAGACCGCTGGAGGCAGTGGTTAGATAATGCTAGTTGTGGGTTAGCGGTTACGGTCAGCGATTGTAGGCGCTAAAGAGTCAAACAATAGCAACTACTTAATACTAGCTACTGTTCGCTTGTTTAATATGGGATACGTTGTAGGAGCCATGATCTTTTGTTTCTATACCTTTAGAATACATAAAATATAGGTAAGCTGTTTCATAATTAAGAGCAAAAAACTACTAAAAACATAAATAAAAAAGAAAATAACACTTTCGTCGTTCAATGTCATGCTTAAATATGTTCTTTAATTATACTTACTGAAGCACCTAGAAGATCTAGATATCTAGTTATCAAATAAGTAGTATTAACGAATTTCTATTGTGTTAGATAGGCTGAAGTGGTTGCCAAAAGTTTCACAATATCTAACACTTTTCAGGCATTAGAATCAAGTAAAGTGCCCGCTTGTATCAAGTAAACAAGTTTGGAATGACTTAAGTAATTTAATTTCAGGACGCGACCTCTTAATAATTATAGGCACTTATTCTTCCCTGTTTTAAGCGTTAAATTTAACAAATTTTTCCAAAAACGTTTATAAGGAAAATGATGAAACTATTGTGTAGTCATAATGAGTAACTTGTATTTTCTTAGTTGAACAGCACATTAGTTATGTTTACAGTTAACTGTATGTTTGCGCCTCAGTTCACTCAAGTGCAAGTAGCGCAATAAAGGCAGCTTCGCTCCATATTCCAAACTCCACTATATTTGTATTGACATTCCCCGCACCTGTTGTCACAAATTAAAACGTGCAAAAGTTTCGGCTAATGTCGTGAAAAGTGGGATATGCAATTGGCGGCTATAGAATCAAGCGAATTAAGGTTAATCAAGTGAATTAAGGGTATGGATTTAAATTTGCATGCAAATGCAGGCTTAATGTAGGTGCGGGATTAATTACATGCGCGAATACCATCAAGTTAAAGCGCTTATTGTGTGTCACCGTGCGCGCGGCGGCTACAAATCAAGTCTACCGATGAAATATCCTGTTTCGCTCGCTATGGTTTGTTCGCTCAACTAAATTGAAGAAGCGGTTGGATCTTGTACGTATTATTGTACTGTGCCACAAAACAGATTCGAACAAATAGGTACGATTTGTTCGTCTATTTTAAAACCTTTTGTGAGGGATCTATTTTTGAAATTGTATTGTAAACTATAATAGTTGAGAGGGAATTGCGTTGTAATTGGTTTATAGCAATTGGTACCTACAAATATACTCGATTTTATTGAATAACAATATAATTTGATTGGTATAAGATTAAATAAACACCAAAAATATTTTCCCGGGTATTTGTTGTTCACTACAAACGACTGTATCGACAAACGTGCTATTGTGTGAAGAACCGCACGATATGAAATAACGCGGTGCCCACCTGGCTAAAATCTCTTCCTTTTAATATTGACAGAGCGTATATAAATGCAGTGCGACGGAGTTCATAAACTTGTGCATATGGTGCATTTCAACTGGAGCCGAGGTATTTTTGCAATAAAGTTGACACGGCATGGACGGATGAATTCCAACAGATCGCGCCTGGACAGGTACTAAAAGCAATAGCGACTCATATTAAATTGAAAAGCATTATGTTTGCCACCGTTATGAGGTGACTAGTTATGTGCTTGATAATTTTTCATATTTTTATATAGTGTGTTTATTATGAAAATGAATGTATCATTTTGTACTTTGTGCTTATACGATGTGTCTTTATTTAGTAAAATTATGCATCCGGTTTCTGATGTTACATTTTGATTAAACATTGTGTTTCATAGATACCAGATATGAAAAATAATAGCACCACAATGGATTTGCCGTTTCTCATCTATATAGCTTTCATCTTAGTACCTATAACAAACCGCTTGAACTTTATCCTTTAAATTCCGATCGCTAATATACTTCGCACTCAGATACACGGGGTTTAAACTTAAAATTGAATCCGAGAGTCGGAATCAGCAGTCTCGCAAAGGCACCGTACCTAAGTACAGAACGTTCCACGTTTGTAATTAGGTACTGTTTTATTGCCAAAGTCTGTCTAAAACGTACTATTAATCAATAAAGACCTTTGATCCTGAAATAGTTCGATCCGTTTTTGGATACCTAATAATAGTTCAAGGTTTTCAGGTACTGATTTATATTCTTAATTTTGTCCATTATTCTGTGTTCCAGTAAATGAAGCTTCCAATTGTAGCATATAGAACGATTTATTTACCTAAATTATAACTACTAAACGACTTTATTCCGAAACATATTGAAAAGAACATTCCATAAAATGAATACAGTTCTCATCGATGCCGGTAGTAAACTGAAAGAATCTACTTTACATGTACACCCAAAAGCATAATTAAGAAGGCAATTTCACGGGGGTTTTGGCGTGTGTTCATCACCGCTTCCTACAGATCCGTACGTAAATTTCTTTGACGAAAACGAGCGCACGTGAGTTCCGCCATGGAGGTAGTAGTTAGGTCGAAACGTGCGCCCGCTTACCTCCACACGTACCACTATGTACTGCCCAAGCATTTATTGCTAATACTTTTTCAGTTACACACGTAAACCCATTTATCTTGGTAGATAGAATATCGTAATAGTCACGCAGACTATAAGGAAGGCAGTTATTATAATTTCAGTTGTTCAGCTCAGTATCGACATCAGTAAGATTACCACGTACAATACATTAATATTGCAAACCGGTTTTGGGTAAAGTTTAGGATATACTGCTCCCAAGTCGTCTGGATCACAAAATACATACCAACAAGAAATATATATATACGTGTGTATGTACCATACATGTGAGTTAAATGCAAGATAAAGAAAATTATTATGTGACTGTTTTAGATTACGATGAATTTATTATAAACGACTCAGCGGAATGTTTCAGAATAAAATACGTAAATCATTACACACAACTACAATGTAGGTGAATAAAGAGAAACTTGAAACATTTGCGATTTAAAAAAAAAACACCGGGTTACGCTCCGGGAGTGCTGGCAGAAGTGAAAACATGCATATTAACTTTATGCGTTTTTAATATTTTTTTGAGATTATGGAATGAAGAAAGAGCACAACTACTTTTTACTGTCATCACTTGCCCTCGATATTGAGAGTTTCTCAAAAAAAACTTTAGTCCCTATGACTGTACTGGAAGGTAAACTAAAGATACCCCGACACGATTAAATATAATCAAAATTTAAGCACGACTCCATCTATGATTTTGAAGAATAAAAACTATACTCGTACTTTCATACTTGACTAACTACTTGACTTTGAAAAATTATGGATGGCGTAACACATTTTTTCTCACATGTCTTTCGTCGATTTTGAGGGTTCTGGTTGAGCTAAGATTATTCAAATATATATTTTGAGTTTATTGCTGTGGCCTGGA
>NWSH02000008.1:8341530-8359859 GCA_002382865.2 Heliothis virescens
AGCACGACTCCATCTATGATTTTGAAGAATAAAAACTATACTCGTACTTTCATACTTGACTAACTACTTGACTTTGAAAAATTATAGATGGCGCAACACATTTTTTCTCACATGTCTTTCCTCGATTTTGAGGGTTCTGGTTGAGCTAAAATTATTCAAATATATATTTTGAGTTTATTGCTGTGGCCTGGATGCTAACCTAAAGATACTCCGGCACCATTTCATTTTATAAAAATAAAAACCCAAACTCCATCTATGATTTTAAATGATAATTACTAAGCCTGACACTATTGTCAAATTTCACATGTTTGAAACGTCATAAAATATCTTACCGACCTGTACTTACGGAATTTCTATAGAATTTCGAGTTTCACGATTTTGGGTTTCACATTTCGGTCACGTGATACCTGTCGCGAGTTTATATATTTTTCCCCATACAAAAAGTGCTCAACGCCGCTAAAGAAGTTTTCACTTCAATAATTACTTATCAAAACAAATTAACTAACTGCGTCACGCCTAAAAACCTGGCAGCTTTGAGGCACTAATTTTATTACTTAAATACTGAAGATCCGATCTTTGATTAGAATAAAACTAGGATTAAATTAGGAACTTTTTAAGTACGGCTTTGGCATCTAAAATTTAATTGCGAAGGCTTTTGTCGTCTGGCCACTTACTATGTTCGTAACACGCCTCTAGCCTGCCAAGCGGTTTTCATTTGGTTTTCACTTTTAATTGAAAACTCCTATTCAATTGCGGAGCAGTCGTTCCCAGCTTCTAAAAGAATGACAGCGATTGAACTCATTCGAAATTATAATTTCAACGATTGATCGAGTTCCCTTTGTGTTGAACTTTTAATTATAACAAATCTATGTGAAAGTTTAATCTTTGTCAACCGCTCTATAGATTTTCTCTTCCGTCTTCGAGTATAATTCAGAGATAGTACTGTTTGAATTAAAATAGTGCCAAGAATTAAAACTACGCTAAGGCCTGACCGTTTCTTTGTTTATAAATTGAACAATCTCGACATGAAGTATTTTTTTATGGAAAATGCTATGTAGTTCAATACACATTACAGCTTTAAAAAAATATGTTCCAAGAAGATTGAAGTCCATATTTTGATTAAAGTCAAGCAATCTACGATATTTTCAAATCATTGATTGATAATACCAATAAGATTCTGAACTGGATAAGTCCTTAGAAAAACTTTAACTGCGAGTGATTGATTCGAGTTGTGTTTCGAGTGTACGCCCTTCCTTTTCTATTTTTAGCATAAGACCATTTGTTTTCGTATCGTACGAGAAGTTGGGAACATCATTAAGTAAAAAGTTACAAGATTAACTTGAAATTAAAGCAATTACCTATATCCATGGCAATGTTTATCCGATCCGCAATCGAGTGCTTATTCAGCTTTCGTTTTGAAATTAGGCCGACGTTACCAGGCGTACCCTCAAGAGTTTAGCAAATAAATACCACGGTCCTTGAGTAAACACAACCCGTGATTGCACGGTGGTAGGTATTATTATACCGCTGTGATACGTACACTACTTCGAGCTAGGGACTTAGAACGCTCCAAACTATGCATGCGGATATTTTATTTCCTGAGCTTTGTCTACGATGTCACTGAAAGCCATTAATAATATTTTGTGTGAATTTATATTTTTAGGCTTCTGTAAATTCGATTTTTCAAAACGTTATTTTTTAAAGTGTTGAATATATACTGACTTTTGAACGTATAAATTATCAAAGTTGAATTGCGCTTCTTTCTAATGCGGCTTTTAAATAACATCAACAAAAAACACTACGGTTTTTTTTGTATGTATAATCTTATTAGTAGCCTTGCTCCATATTGGTTTTAGGTTTTTACTTTCGCAATGTATGCTATGTACCTAGGTACTTACAACCTTCCCGTCTGGGGACCGTTCAGATTTTCCGCCATGTTGTGTAACTCTCCATTGCCTCCGTTGGGTTTTGAAGGCGGGAGAGAATATTAGTTGATTTTCGGATGTCGCAATAATGGAACACATGTATATCTAGATTCGATTCCACAACAAACATTGTATTACCTTCCGCTTCGTGGTATTGTGAACACGTAGTTGACAAACTATGGCAACAATGAACATTTACGTATACTTATACTTACTTATAATAATTTTAACTTCGCTCAACGGCAAATTTATAGGAGCCATTATTTGGTGCTATTTAGTGACGCACTAAAGATTCCATTGAATTTCACGATTAATGGTGTCGTTACTTGAATGCAGCAATCCGGGAGACAAAACCAGAGGGTCGAAGGCGAGGAAATAATTAGAGAAACTAGTTTGTTCTCTACGGACGATTAATGTTAGTTTACGATCTAGATTTACAACGGAGCGCGCTCGAACTTTGCTCTTGTGCACTAAGCGTTTTGATTTGTCAAGCACCTCCATTTATTTTCAGTACCAATTTTGTAGTTGCATGTTTCTTTTAATACAGCTCCGAGAAATAGCTTTAAGACTTTATTAAATGAACTCAATATTAATGAAAAGAACTAATCTAGGTAAGAAAATCTAAAAGTTGTCGTGTGTTCAGGTCCCGGTCAAAGAAAGCTGTTTTCTTTGCAAGTAGCAACGTCACTTGCAACCCCTTTGATGATGTGGCAAAGGCAACCGCACCAACGAGTTGTAGTAATTTGAAGCGTTCCTCTGAATATACTAAGCGATAGAAAGGATTATTCCGATTTATATTCTGTTCCTTTTATCTTTTGCGTGGTTTCCTCACATGACAGTAGAGAATTTTATCGTTGCCGTGTAAAAGACACACTGTTAACTTTTGTCGTAACTAGCTGTCTATTCTCTGTGGTGAAATTCAATTTCATTGTTCGGCGTTAGAAGTTTATTTTATAAGAATGAGCATAAGAAAAATTCATAAAATCAGCGGATGGTATTATTCACAGTATTTCAGTGAGTGAATAATATTTGTGCTATATCCCGCATACAAAGAGTCTTGACAGGAAAGCCGGTATACGGGAGTAAATTAGTAATGGCATATTGCGTCAGAATAAGCCTCCAGTGAGTGTTGACACACGGCGAGGATGTACGGACATGTGTCGATTCAGACGCACTCTTAAAGGTGCGTTTATTTACGTTCCTTTAGAAATAGGTGATGCGTCGCGTTCACGCCTTTCGACGGGAAAAAAGGCTTATTTTTTCACACGTTTCCTGTTTTCCCTTTTTCAAACGGTCCCCAGTGATGATCTGTTCTGTATATGTGAGTATGTGCTTTACCGAGCGAAAATTTCTATTGCTAACTATGCAGGATTGGACTAAAAAACTTGTGCTTATTGTATTAACTTTTCAAAAATAATCATAGATCACTACAGTTACAGAAACTTAACATTTACTGTACAACTATATGTATAAGAAAAAAAATCTAAGCGCATGATGAAGTTACTGATATTCTTACTTTTAATTAATATATTTTCGTCATGAAAGGCTTTTGCCAAGTGCATGTACCATCAAAATAGCAGGTTGATTATGTAGCGGCCCTCAAAAATTCCCCCTCGCATGCACGAAAGCGATTCATGAAGCTTGCTTCGTTTGCCTCAACTCGTCTGCAATCTTGTATCTCCGGAGTTTAAGTGTTTGACCTCCCTTTGCCCAAATGAAGCTCACGAACATGTCTACCAAGATTTTATTTGATGCCATTTAGCTTTTATTGCTGCAATGTTAAGGTTGATATTACATTGTTGCGTGGCCCCAGGTAATTTTGCTAGCGGACGCCTTTTGTATTTCTTTTTCCGTTTTTTACTCTACCAGGAGAATTTACCAGCTCCAATCCGAGTCTATGCTTGCCCAAGAGAAAAACGGATAGTGAAACTGAATATCTACATCGTATGCTCATTTTCTGTTGGATGTGGGACCTAGTTATCTTTCATTTTAACTTATATTTTCATATTTCAAATGGAATGTCGACTTTAAATTGGGTTTAAAAGTTATTCGTATGTTCAAATATGAAAAGTTTGACATTCTCCTTGTTGCTTGCTATACAGTAATATGATTATTTAGTTTGTTAAGGAAAGCTGTATCCTTCCTTCACTTATAAGATTTTAAAGTCTTCTTTATATTGTTCTGTTCTAAGAAACTCGTTTATAATTTTGGATTGCAAGGTTAGTTATATCAGTACTTACTCATTGTTCATTTTAATTTAAAGCGGATATATTTTATGTGTGGTAAAATGCAGTTTTTATTACTAAAAGCTAATCAAAATGTGCATAATACCGTTACTTTGCACATAAAATCACGAATAAATGTTATTCACACTTTATTTACGTGTGTGTATGAGGTTTCTTTGTGATATTTAATGGGATGGAGGATTTGCCGCCGGCTTGAGCTCGTAAGCCTTTGATTATGACCCAATCCGATATTTCAGTCCACAAGTGCTTATGTCTAGTGGACTCTAGCCTCAATTACCGATTTTGCTTACAAAGTTAGGTTAGTCAAAGCTGAATAATCAGTTGCTTTTGCTTAATGAATTTAATAAATAAAGAAACCGTAAGTATTAAGGTGGTCGTTCTAACTTATATTTTAAAATGTTATCTATTTATACTATGTAGTATATTTTAAAATATAAGTTACAACGACAACAAATATTTAGCACGATGTTCAATACTTTTAATTATACACTACACAACTATTAGGTATGCTGTAATAGACGTAGTTTAATAGGTAGGTCCCCAAACATAGGAGCGGGGGTTGCTACGGTAGTAAACGTTTCATCTTTTTGTACGACACAGTTTGTATGGAAATGTGTACCTTATACGATGTCATATGGGCAAGGCATCCCCCTACATAGTAGGTATATTCAAACCGCAGAACGTAATAGACAATGTAAACTGCACACACACAAAAGTATCTACAATTTACAGACTAAATCACCTTGAACCACATATGAAGTTGAAAAGATTTTGATAATATTCTATCTAGGGAAAAAATATTGAAAAATACTGGACCAAATTCGTCAAACAAATAGTTGTGGTATAGTTACGTTCTTTATAGAAATAATGTATCCTCCCTTTACGTAGATAATGTGCGACGAGTTCGCAATTGTGCGGACGGTTAAAAGAATAATCACAGTGAGATGTTCGCATGTCAACAATTGTCGACGCCCGCCGCTTCTTTTGTTACCAAGATAAAGCCCTCCCTCGAGGTTGCTTACTAAAATTTTAATTCTTAGGCAAATAAGCCAAGTTATACTTACGCAGTACTTATCTACTAAAATATTAACTCAAAATGATTTTTATACATGCGTTAATAATTCCAAAAGTTCAACACAGCTATTAAAGTGGGCATTTGTAAAATACATAATACGATAAATATGTGATGTAACAAGGTTAATGGATCAATCGCCTGAATAATTCAGCCACCATTCACATTTTTTTTTACAGCAAATAAACCTTATAAGATTCCAAGCGTATACACAAAGTTTTATAAAATATGCGTTACATATGGAAAGTATTTTTTCAAAAGCTTGTAAGACATTTGTCGCGCTTTGTGCCCCTTAAGAATGTCATAAAAATAACTTGTTCGTATAAATAACGTTGATGAAAATATATATCGGTGCTTACGGTGGCCACAAATCAGAGTAAAGTGGGACTTATCAGGCTTGTCTACATAAGTAAGCTTCGGTGACGCCGCCGTGAGAGAGTGCTCGGGGTTTCGTCGACCCCATCCCACTAAACAATTTCTTATTTTTGTCAACAACGCACTCAAAATATTAAGGTTTACGTGTACATAAGTTTCTACATTAATTGAATAGGTTTTCGTTAATTAAAACGTACTGTACGTACGTTACAATATTTTGATTTATTAATTGTTAAATAATTCTTTTTGAAATTTTGCAATTTTTCCTTCGACGACTGTCGTTCAATGTTTAAATTCAGTCAGCAAAGCGTAAATTCGGATTGCCGAGTTTGCAGACTGATAGGCAGTTGTTGGATTTTGAACGAGTAAGTCAAAAATAGGAAAACACTCACACTGGTAGTGAAGTGAGTACCAGGAAGTTTATTTCGGTTTTGTTATGTTGTTTTCTTACGCCGTCTGCACTTGCATTAATGTATTTTGTGCTTACATTTCTTATTGTAAGCTGGCAGGTTGTGACGGATTTTATTTCAGTATATCATACTTTGTGAATATCGTGAGAAAATTGATAAATGTTGTGTGGTAATAATTATTGTCATTATTCTATGCAATAAATACATAGGGCTGTTACATTTTTCCAAAAATACATAATTTTGAAACCAAAAAGAATTAAGACAGGGCCAAAAAATAATGAGTTTGACGTAGGTAATTCAATATTTTTTTGTAAAGGGTTACTTTTTAAATATAAAATGTAAATACCTGTAACAAAGTACATGGTATTTAATACGGCACTTTCCAGAAACGTAGTCGACCCCGCTAACGAGCCAGCTATGAATATTCTTGATTTCTTGCATATTCAACAGGATATGAATCACAATACTTTTGTATTTTAGAACTTAATAAAAAACTCGCTGTACATTAATATGTTTGATATAAAGTAAAATGTTCTACATTATATGTAGTGCTATTTTGTTGAATTAAAAAAAGTTTATTTATAAGAATTTTAATCAAAGAACCACTAAGTTTTTCTATGAGTAGGTTGATATATTTTCTTACTTAAATTTTAAAAAGTCACTTAAATTGTGAAGAGAACGTAGGATGTTTTTATCCCGGAAAATTAAAAAGTTTCACGCATTTCGGGCCGCGGGCACAGTTAGTTACCTACCCATTTTAAAGTTACCATAAAATGGCTGTGTCGGCGGTTTTTCGTTGGTTCTTAAACCTATGTTAGGTTTTAAAGTAACAAAATAATGCGACTTTATGTTTTAAATATTCATATAGTTTATTCTGCTAAAGGGGTAGCGGGTAACCTGCTTACAGGCTATCCGTATTTAATATACATCTTACAAGAATAGATTGTATTTGTCTTTATATGTAACCTTTATTAATAATAATGAATTCCCGTTAAATATTGCGTGGTTACCAATATATGCATACGACCAACACGCATTATAAAGTTATGCTGATGTAAAAAACTGAGCTACCCGCATGCATTGTTCTCTAATGTAAAGTTTAGAACAAACATATCCCGAAGAATGTGCGTCTCTCAGGGTCTCACTGAAGCTCGTGTGCTTTAAGACAGTATTGTGTGAACTAACCTTTAGACTGTCACTCGGTTGTTATAGGGATGATTGACGACACTTAAGTTTTTGGGTTCCATCCTAAATAACTTTGGGTAACTTAACGGAGAGAGCCTTCAAGTCTTCGGATTGGTTTAGTCGACGATCAAATAACCCATTTGTTCTGTAATATTCACACAAATTAATTAAATTTTGGCTATGAAAAAGAAAGAAATAGTATCCACTTCACGTCACCGTCAAAACAGCATTTTAAAAGTTTTGACTTAACTTTCACTTGTGCAAAAAGACTGCTCTTTGCTTAAGTAGCATCAAGTATGTTAGTACTAAGGACTGACATAAGTGCACGTCAGGGATTACTGAGTCCTACTCTAGGCCCCTTGTCCCAACTAATATTTAGACAGCTTTGAGTACCAAGACTCAAAGCAGTCTTATAAATTCTTCCGTTTACTAAATATTTGAATTTCATATTCTGTAAGTATATGACATACTAGTTTCTCTCAGCGGATGCCTGCGCCCCAAGGGAGCTATTCCGTGGAAATCGGTCCAGTAGTTCCTAACTTGATATCGATAATATCTAATGGGTAGTATTGAAACGCAAATCAAAAAAATATCCTTTTTCTATGCAATAAAATTCCGAATTCTCATTAAAATTACTGATTGCGCAGCAAAATATTCAACGCAAAATATCACTAAACACACTACAATTTATTTTCGCAGCGTACAGTGATTTTCCCTAAAGCAAAAGCTTTTTTATTTAATGCTCAGCTAATAATCTTAATGTACATCATACATGTTACTTAACTCTTTTTCTTTTAAATATAGCTTCTATTTTTATATTATTTACAGCAGTTTTTCTAAATAAAACAGCATTTTATTAGTCACAGTCGTCTTATTATTTATTTATTATCACATAATGAGATCAGCAAAAAAAATATATAAAATTAGATACAAAATTGTATTATTAAAGCGTAATTATTAACTCATTTAACGGTGCAGTTGTAATTAGCAGTTTTGGTAAGTTAAAAATTATAAATGGTACGTTTAATAACTATTTCAGCAGTTAAAACTAAGCAGTAAAGTATACAAAAATGAGTAATAGGTAAAAAATAATGAAATGGATCAGTGAATATATAATTTTGCAGAAAAATAATTAAATGAGCGGTAAAAATGATTAAATGAGCAGTTACGTGTGGGCAGTAATAAATCGGAATTTCTCGGTAAGAAATCTCATTCTAAGCAATTCTATAAACAATGAGGTAGTAAAATGCAAGCAAGCAGGCAACATGCAAGCAAGCATGCATCATGCAGCAGGCATGATTTCTGTCATGGCTCCGGCGCTGCGGGGCTCCGGCGGCCCCACGCGAGTTTATCGTCGCAGATAGCTTTAACGCTCACCACCTTAGCTTCGGCTTGCTGGCCGGCTGAGCCGGCCAGCCTCAGCTGCGGTGGCGAGTGTTACAACTACCTGTTCTTCAACTCGCGGGCCGCCTCGCACCTCCGCGCCTACGCGATTTTGAATTATACTCTAGGGGTAGGGCAGACAAGACTACGTGGAGTCGGATTTACAGCGATTTGTTTAGTTTATGACAAACTTGTTACGGATAATGATTTTCGGAAACAAAAATTTAGGTAATGAAACTGATTCCCCTCACTATGATCTGCTGAACTATTTATCGAACTGCTCATTCCGTCATTTTTACCGGTCATTCGATTATTGGACTGCTCAATTATTTTTAGAATTGACATTGTATGATAAAATAACCCAACNTACCTGTTCTTCAACTCGCGGGCCGCCTCGCACCTCCGCGCCTACGCGATTTTGAATTATACTCTAGGGGTAGGGCAGACAAGACTACGTGGAGTCGGATTTACAGCGATTTGTTTAGTTTATGACAAACTTGTTACGGATAATGATTTTCGGAAACAAAAATTTAGGTAATGAAACTGATTCCCCTCACTATGATCTGCTGAACTATTTATCGAACTGCTCATTCCGTCATTTTTACCGGTCATTCGATTATTGGACTGCTCAATTATTTTTAGAATTGACATTGTATGATAAAATAACCCAACTAATTGTATTTTTATGTTTTACTGTCACAATAATTAATCAACCGCCATTATCTAAATTAAATAACTACTCAAAATGTTTTTCAACTGATCATAATAACATCTCGCGCGAAGTGCGCGAAGCCGCGAACCTTTTTCAGTTAATTTGTTCTGCTTTTAGAAATAATGCAATGAAAAGGATTTTTTTGTTACAATAATCATTTAATTTGCCGAGCATGACTTTTTGAAAATTAGGACAAATGTGATGAACCGGTTTTGTTGTACTTACTGGTTAAGCGACTGAGATAGTTATTTTGCTACGAAATATGGAAAATTTGCTGTGCAGTTAGTATTTCTGCTATGTATGTAGTATTTTTGTACAAAAATAAATTTAACTGTATTGCATTATGAGGNTTATGCGACTGAGATAGTTACTTTGCTACGAAATATGGAAAATTTGCTGTGCAGTTAGTATTTCTGCTATGTATGTAGTATTTTTGTACAAAAATAAATTTAGCTGTATTGCATTATGAGGAAAAAAGTAATGTCATATTGATGTATAATTTCGAATTATCTGCAGTTTGAGTTTTGCTAAACATTTAGTTTATTTGTAGTGAAGTAAGTTATTTGATGTAAAAAAGAATATACTTAAATGATGAGTATGTATTGATAGACGATTATTTTATTTGATATGCAATTTATAATATCCCATATCGAATAAGCTTTATTGGAGTTTACATCATTAAATTGAGATTTATGTTAGAGACTATCTAGACTAATTAATAAGTAATGTCTTCCCTGAAATGAGATAGGTATTAAGACTGGGTAGACGTGTTGCTAGAGGGATATTTAATGTTATTAAAAATAGTTCAGCATGTTGGTTTTTATAAGATACTTTTTATAAAAACTGTGTGCTATTAAAAAGTAACTACGTAGATGAGACTTCATTAATTAAATATTTCCCAGATACAAGTAAAAATATTCCTCAAAAAACTGTATTATATTTCATAAAATTACGAAAACAATTTGGCACATAATATAAGGTCATGAACCTTGCTGAACTTAAAATCCAAAGTCATTAGTTGCCACAAAATAAAATGAAATGCCGCGGCCGACCGCTTTTTAGAAAATTGCCTAGTTTTCGGGAGGTTTTTTAATTCGGCTATGCGATTACATATCTTATATTATTTTTTCGGGCCCGACGGGGTAATCGTTACTTAATGTGTGACGTAAATATAAATAATACTGTTTAATGATTTGTCTAGCCTTATTAGTAGGTATACAAGGAAATACTCCTCTTGGATACCTTAACAGTAAACTAAACTTTGTTGACTGAAGAGACAAGTTGCTAATTGCTTGTCTAGAATAATTACTTATGGCCGCTTATGAAATTTTCATGCTCACTTAAGATGATTGCCGACCGGTGATACCTTAGTCAATGAGTTATGGTGAGATTTTACTAAAATAAACCAGAATTTCTTGGTGAGTATGGGTTTTTCCTATACTCAGCTAAAGAAACAAGAATCAAGGTATTTGTGTCTTTTCATTCCACTTTGCAAGCCACATAAAAAAAACTATTTTCACATAAATATCTGTAACTGAAAAAAACACATAACAACCTGGTCATAACTGGAAAGTGTGTCCATATGCTGTCACTAATCCAATCCAAACATGCGCTAAATACCTAAAAAACTAAAAAAACGCCGTTTCAAAAAGTTGTGCTGCTCTCAAAAGCTAAAATAAAATGTTTGACGTTGTTACAAACCCTCACAATACTTGAGCGAACCGAGTTGGAAAATATTGTCGTACATGCTCAAACATTTTGATGTCCATAGAATAACATTATGTGAGCTCAATATTGTGCATTGTATTGTATGCAATTGGTTGAATCTGGATGGAGCCTTACTTGGCGAAGGTTTACCTTCTTTTATTATTTTTCTGTGTCAAACAAGTCCAGTAATATATATGTCGCAGTAAGATAAGTAAACCCGTAATATAGTTATATCCCTAGGGACATCGGGACTACTTTGTAGCTGGATTATTTAAATCAAAATTTTTATTAACGTTGTCAATGAGTGCTATTCCATGTGAAATTCTAAAGTCAAACTGTGTGTGCATTTCAAACAGGAACAGTTCCTCTATTTAAGTACAGACAACAGCACATCAAGTTACTACAATCTGTCAAATTTCTGCAATAGATTTTCAACCTTATCACAATGGAGGTAGATTAACGTTTGATTGGTAAAATTTGACGGATTCGTATACGTTGACCTGCTGTTGTCTGTACAACGCTGCTCTATGTTAGAAATATAGTGGCTAGTACCTTCCACGGACAAGTTCCTTCAAAAACTTTATAATTACCTTGTCATTTCGAATGAAGTCAATAAAGGTAGGAGTTATTTTAGCTCAGTAAAATGTATTCTGTGCCTTTGGCTGTATGCAAAAGAAACTGTAGAATATCATACATAATTTAGTTACCGGGTAGGGTTACAATTTCCATTCAGCTGCGTACCTAGTCGTTTAGTGAAGAGAAAATTTCTGAACCTTACAAAGATTTCGCAAACGAAGCTTGTACTGAATGTACGTAGTGACAAGGCGTTTTCAATATTCCTGTTTGAAGTAAATAAGACCATGTTTTATTTTGTAGAACTTTTCGTATTCACATACATTTTGAACGATGATTGGTGTAAAACGGCAACTAGGTGTCATCTTATCGGGCTGTAAAAGTCATAGGCATAGGAAGGTGTTTAGCCCTCGAAGTTCATTCGTATATGATCAAATCATGGACGACGGAGAGAAACAAATGCTAATAGTATTAGGTAAAGACGTTTGACTGTCAAAAAACACTACTGATCTTAAAATCGTCAAAATAAAATGACATATTTAATTCAATTATTTTATTGTATTCTTTAATTAACAAACGTATCGTTACGTTTAACGTATCGTTTTTCTAATTTGGCTTAATATGCAAATGTGAGCGCAAATTTATTCATGGGTACTTGTTAGCCCAGGTTTTGATTCGTTCCGCCATGAATGAGTGTGTGTGTGAATTATCTCCAGTTCTCTATTTACTTAGGCTTGTTAAGCTGTTCTTGAACCGTACAGTAAATAAAGAACGTTACACAATTGTTACATTTTGTCCCGGGAATTTGTTTCGAGCTATCATCAAAATGAATAATTTATTCGTGGAAAACGTGAATATTCAGTAGGTAAATGGAAAAAAAATGTCAAAACAAATCATTCAAATAGGAAGTGTCATCATAGACTCATTAAGTAAAATTACCATGATTGTTAACGACAAAAAAATCCGAACAAAATCATTTTATGTCGATAAAATGCTTACTTTTCTTGGAAACGTCGTAATCATACCGTCATTAAACAAGTAAGTAATAATGGCTCATATCCTTGTCTGAAATATAATCCGTAGCGTTCACTTTGTAGGGGACGTGTCACAAATCTGTAAGAACACAACGTCTTTCTACTGACAGGCGCAATCTGTTTTCAAATAATTACTCCTGAAAGCCGAGACGGGGAAATTAATTTCTTTGTTAATTTAACGACATCGATGTGGTACTATCTACTCTGTGATCTTTAATAGGCCCTGGAAATAGAACAATCGTTTTATTTGGCAAGTAATAAAATTATACCTATACTTGCAGTATTATGAAGGTTATATTTTTGTATAAATCTAGATGTGCATTGAGGATTCGCCTGAATATTCAATACTCCGGGTTGGGAGCTACTTTCAGCACCCGCATAAAAGTAGCTTAGACCTTCTATAAAATTTCATTTAAATTGATTCAGTAGTTTGGCCGTGAAAGCCGGACTGACAGACAGACTTCATGAATATGTCTTTCGCATTCATAATTTTTTTTTTTAGTAGCCTTTTTTATTGTCCCACTGCTGGGCACAGGCCTCCTCTCAAATTGAGAAGGATTGAGCGTTAATCACCACGCTCGCTCAATGCGGGTTGGTGATTTCAGACTTTATAGTCCAGGTTTCCTCAAGATGTTTTCCTTCACCTATTATCAGCCATTGGTGTCTGAGACATACTTAGAAAGTACCTACTAAATAAATAAAATAAATCAGACATATTTTTCTAACGATAATTTTCCTATTTCAGGTACAGGATCTGCTGAAGGTAGCCAAAACAAATTTCGTAGTATTAAAACTATTAGCCGGAGGGCACAAAAGAGATTCAACTGTTCCACCGGAATTTGACTTTTCAGTACATAGACATTTTCCTATCATAAAACTAGTGTAGGTAGTACATTTATACCAAAAGTTGANCATTCATAATATTCATAATATTAGTGTGAAATATATGTATTTTTCAGGAAGCCAGTGAAATCACAAGGATTTGCAAGAAAGTAATAATTATTAAAACAAACAACTCCATTGTCAAGACAGATATAATTAAAATAAACAACCGTTAAAAAAACACTTAATATTTATTAATGAAAACTGAAGAAATAATATTAAAATAAAGCAACAAAAGCTTTTCTGCTTCTCCAGTTGTAATTCTAGTTTTCCGCAAAACAGAGATATTATGGCACTCGGGACAATTACGTCACGAAGCGGGTACCACCTTCATGTTTAATTAGAAAATTAGAACGCTCGTTGCTTTTATAAAAAGAAATGCTTTAATGGTTCTTACTACAGAGGGGATTTGGTACCTTGATTCTGTACTCTTTGACAAAGAAAACAGCACTAACGATTGTATTAGGCTACAAAGTGAGATCTTAGAATAATGTTATACAATCCTTTGTATAAATGTAATGTCTCATCTTTATTCACAAAGAAACACAGCTTTTATCAATGTTGGTGTAGGTTTTTATTAGAGCAATATTTCTTGGAATTGGTGTCGTTTCAGCAATCCTTTTAGATAGATATTAGGCTAGATAAATGTGGATAGTGTACATTCAATCTTACTGTTCTGCAACTAAGTAGGAAAACTGATTTCATATCGCTTCGTTAGGTAAATTTTATTTGCACTAAGACTCAAAACTTTACTAAGTGACATTATTCAGAAAACTTGGCCGTTGTTAACGAATAAACCTGTCCTTTAGCTAAGTAGTATTCATCATAGTTTTACCTCTTAGTTGGAAAGTAAATTAACAAAACAAGAAGAGGCGGATATCCTGATTACATTTTTCACAGTGGCACAAAGCCCCTCTCTCAGTTTGCGTCACCTTAAACCACTTTAAGCGGTAGCCTGTCTAAAATCATAATGTGGTTATTATTTCACCCGGGCTCGTGGCAGAGGCACTGCTGTCGACAAGGCGGCCATTTTCGTAAAATTATCGCTACTCGGCCGCGCTACGACAGAATCGAGGACGTACCCGCGAACTTGCAGAACGCATTAACGAAAAATATTATTTCGACCAAGAAAACACCCTTCTCTTGCCTTAATATAAATAAACGGGCCAATAGAGTATAATTCTAGGGCATAATATCTATCCCACGCCCAATTATTACACAGTTATAACAATAGAATCTAATTAACCCCCGTCAGATCCCATTCCGTTAAAAAGAAATTTATTAGGAAGTCGTATTTATTTTAATAATAAACACACGAGGTTTGTATTTAGTAAGCACCTACAAAAAAAAAACTTTTGCGTTATAAAAATAAAAACATTTACGAAGGTAATGTAACATTTTAAATCGTCTAACATGTTTTTGTGATACAAATTCAATAAATATTTTTAAAATGGTTTATTTGAATTCAATACCCTTAATATTTATATAAAAGCCTTAAGGTGCCGCATCATTACTTTACCTATTAAGACAAGAGCAATTACAATCTTATTGATTTCCACCGAGTCTACGCAATTCGCGCGTTCTAGTACTTCTATAATTTGATTCCATGCTCATCAATTTACTCCTGAATTGAATCGTCTTGAAAACAATTTCTCAGCAAAATCCTCTTTAGCCAAGGGAATATTTGATGAAGAAAGCAACTAAATTTAAGAGAAGCTACTAAGATTTACTGGTATATGACGACAAAAGCACCGGCAGCTATGCGGAGAGGGCGGGTCGCCGTAAGAAATATCTCCTGCACTTGCCAAAACTGCGGACGGAATAAAATTTGACAAAATAATTTCACATGCTAAAGTAGAGAACGTAATATTTAATTCACAGTTAAACGCAGAATTTAATATTTAACAGTTATAGTGTGCAAGCAAATAGTTATTATTTTCGATACATCAGATTTGTCACCAGAGCAATAAATAGTTTAATATTTAGTAAAAGTAAATACTGTAAAACGTACTTTTCCACATTTTATCAAGTCTTTAGTAGATTTATTTGGTTATTTACTTCACACAGTAGAACTGTTAAATATTAAATCCTTTTAATATTTAACAGTTGGTTTCTACTTGGACAAAAAATAAGCATTGCCATTCAACGTGGCAATGCTGCCAGCCTGGGTACGCTTCCAGTGGGCAGCGATGAAGAGGAGTTTTTTGATGCCGTATTTTAATATTTATTTCATATGTATTATTAGAGTATTAAATTAGATAGTAAGGTATATGTAAATATTTAAGTTACTCCTTAAATCCTTTTTAGTTTTCTATTCTATTACAATCTCGTATTTTGTAAACACTATACTTTCAGTGGTCGGTGAAGACAAGTATTTTCACAAATTCTTTACTTCATAATTAATTCAACACCAAGTTATCAAGTGTCCTTGATGAATCATGGTAAACTACATTGCTTTACGTGCCCTGCCAGGCACAGGGGTGTAACATCACCACCTCAACTCAATTCTGCTTTGTGAAAGTTTCTGCAACCCACAAACCGATTTCGGCCCCGGGCACCCGGAGTAGTATAAGTACAAACTGTAATATTACTTTCATTCCTCCCACGTCAAACGATCGTACACAAAATTATTTTTTTTTTTGGAACGAGTGAAGTATTCAAAGCTTTACAGGAAAATAGTTATTATATTTTTATCACAAAAATATACAGTGGACGCGAAATAAAATTTAACCTTTGTTTCACAGCCAGTTGAGGAATATTGAATATTTTGCTTTCACCTTACACATAAGTTTATTGCAAAGGTTCGTGAGAAAATGTATCAGAAAGAAAATGAAAATGTAGAAAAATCTGCGCGAATTCTCAACGAGACCAAATAGTCAGTGGATTTCAAAAGCTAATATTGCATTGGAACTCTTAGAATATTTCAGAATGAAGTTAGTAGCAGAATACTCGGTCTATAATAAAGTTTGCGGTTTTAAGATATTTTTAAAGCGTCCTCTCGTAGCTTACGTATATTGGCATCAACAAATGAGACTATAAAAGTTTGTGGTGAGATCCATTTTTAAGTTATTCCTTATTTAGCATAAACCTAATTTGCTATATAAATCTTAAAGCTTCATTTTCAGTGCCGAGAATCGAGTGATGAAAACAAATTGGTATTTTATTCGTAAATGGTGATGTCTGGAGTAGTCCGTTTATTTGTCTTTAGATACTGGATCAATTCTTAGCATTTTCAAGTAAAATTATTTTCTTGCCAAGTCGGAAAGTCACAACGTATTTGTAAAATCTGCAACAATTAAACAAATCAGGTTTACTGTCTGGCTTCTCAGCCAAGGATCTCACTCGCTCTATAAAGCTATACACTTTATTGCCGTGCTTGGCTTCAAGCAGTCCTAACGTAACATACGTCTTGGCACATACAACTTCCAAGCAAATTGTAGGCAAATCAGCGATATACATATTCTGCATGCACAATGAATAAAAATCAGGCAGAAAGTAAGAGTAATCCTCGTACAAATTGAATACATGATTGTGTTGCCTATGTTTGCTTACATCTCCACGTATTCTCCTAAACCGTGTCGTTTTCATTGAAATGGTGTACCATGATTGGAATAAAATTCAAATTTTGCGACTGAATCGAGGAGTGAGTGGGTCGTAGCTGGCTTGTAAAGAAAGATTCAATCAAATAAGGATTCGTTTCTGCTATATACTGGCTCATTTAAATGAATGAACAAGCTATAAAAAACATGAGATCCTAATGACATTGGGGAGCCAGGCCGCGTTTGCTGCGTTGCGAACTCTGAATCCATTACGTTCGTGTATCAATAATAAGTAGACAGTCTCAATAGTTTGAAAGTTATTTCGGAACTAAATGAGATACATTATTGAGCGTCATACAACTAATTTTGTTTTTCAAAAATAACAAGAGACTTTTATTATTTGGCAATTTATCATTTAACATCTGTTGTCGAAATGGAAATAAACAACATTATTGGTTGTCCATAATGTTTTCGAACAAAACTCTTTTCTAGTTCAATCCCCAACTGGGAACGTAATTATTACGTAGCCGGAACTTTATAAGCGATTTAGCGGCGATCATTTTTAATATTTCGATAAAATTGGATAATGTTCAAGATTACATTGTTATTAACTTCACAATATTTCAACCGTTTTCGGGGATATTAAATGCGAAAGGAAAAGCAATTTTACGAGTTGATCAGAAAATCAAATAACGTCTTTTTGTCAAACAGTTTAATCTAAGAGTAGGAATATTAATAAACAAACTGATAATATATTTATAATTTTACTAAATTATCTTTTATGTTTTGACAGGGTTATTCTCATTTTGATCCACGAAGTATTCCCAAAGTCACCCACGACAAAAATATTAAATTAAAATAAGAATTAAATCGTTTCCCAATTTGCCCCACGACCTTAAAATTGAAAAAGAATTTTGTATTTTCGAAAACAAATAATACAATGGGTTAGTTCTCAAATTGCTCCACACATTTTCGTCAAAGCATTTTAAAAATAAATATTATATTTGGACAGCATTTTGTCAGTACAGTCAGCAGGAAAATCAGTTTTAAATCATGTGCGTTAGGAATAATAAATCAAACAGTGCAGTGATTTTCAATAACTTGTTATATTATCGTAATCAAAATATAATCAATTATAAACATAAAAAATTAACACTTTTTTATTAAAAATAGATAATACAAAAATCTGTCTTTTCTAATTACACATTCTGTCGATATGCTGAAGAAAAACAGTTTGTGCATAACTAAGTGATAACATTTAAGCAATCATCTCCGTAGACTTCTGC
>NWSH02000008.1:8377155-8387748 GCA_002382865.2 Heliothis virescens
TTCTTGCGTTTCCGCTGTATAGTTTTCTTTTTAGGATTTCGTACCCAAAGGGTAAAATGGGACCGTATTACTAAGCCTATCTCATAAACCGTGATAGCTAGGAAGCTGAAATTTTCACAAATGATGTATTTCCATTGCCGCTATAACAAGAAATACTACAAATTTAAAAAATATAAAAATTAGGGGGGTCCCCATACAATAAACGTGTGACGTTGTATGGGGACCCCCCCTATTTTTTAACTTTTTTCTATTTTCAGATTTTTTCCTACGCTTACACACAATTACCGAGCTAGGTTCCAAATTTCATTTTTGTAGGTTATCTGGAAGTAGGTTAGGTTTAGGTACTATAAGTCAGTCAGTCAGTGGGAATTTTACGACTTTTGGACCTTCATATCTTTATAACCGTTTGAGCTAGCTTCATGAAATTTGGGCTTCTAGGTGTCCTTATGGACATAATGAAACACGCGTAGTTTGAAGTGTTTACGTTTAATAGGTTTTGAGTTATGGAGGGGTAAAAAGTGGCACTAAATGGTTCGTGTAAATATACACGTGGCGCTTGCCAGCCAGTCTTTGCTTGAACTTGGCTTGACACGCTGCCGCGTGTCTAGATAGGTACTTAGACCTATCGAACGCTTTATAGACAGCAGGCACTTATTTTTATTAAGGCTAATGTTATATGACGTGTAAATAAAAAGGAATTGGCACTAATGCTGGCGTGTCACACATAACAATGTATTTCTTGACATTACCTGTCGCCGCGGATATAAAATGTTCAGGAAAAAACAAGAAAATCCTACAAAGATGCATGGCTCAAAGGATATTGTGCCAGCTTTAATATTTTTATAAAAGGCGATTATAGTTTATAGGAAAAAAAACTACATTATTTCACTGACTTTAATAATTTATATAATGTACGTTCAAATGAAAAGCATTTTAAAATAGCTTAAGCTTTTATTTTACGTTTCACAAGTATAAAAATAGACTTGTAGGTACGTTTATTTAATTATTTTATTTTCTAACCTCTCCAAAGTACTGACGTACGAATAACACCCACGTTTAATAAAGCAAAAAGATTAGCAGAACATTTAAAATAACCCAGAAAACTCCAACTTAATCTCGCTCCGACTCAATCCTTTGCTTCTATGACATTTTCAAATTACAAATATGAAATTCAACATATTTCTTTAGAATTGATATTCCTTTTCGATGGCATAAAAGGTTAAACGAGGTCTGCGGGCAAAGCCACACAAATCTGGCTAGACTGAAATAAAACTAAAAAGGTAAAGTTTACACAACGAGTTTTTAGCCCGCAATGGAATATTAAATAGGAAAGGTTTATTATACAAATGTGGTGTTGTATGAAAACTTTGTTCTTTTTTGTTGATGTCAATAAAAATAAATAGGTACCTGCTCGCCGCGGTCCGTGTTAGGCATTAAATTGAATGACGGTGCGGCAGTAAAACCTAATTGAGTGTATGTCCATTAGGGTAGGGAATCATCGCGGAGTATCAGACGATTGACAACAACATTTTTACCCCGAAATAGCCCAAATGTTTATTCATGACTCATTATCATCCATACCATTATCTATGAAAAAAGTACAATAGGAATGGTCAAGTGTGAGTTACTTAAGTTGCACATTATTTCTAATAGATGGCGCTTCTAGTATACAATTTTGCAATTATTAATATAAATCAGCCTTAATAATTTTTTTTTAATTTTTAGTATTTGTTGTTGTAGTGGCAACGGATATACATCGTTTGTGAAAATTTCAGCATTCTAGCTATCACGGTTAATGAGATACAGCCTGGAGACAGATAGACAGACAGACAGACAAATAGACAGACAGACAGACAACGAAGTCTTAGTGATAGGGTCCCGTTTTACCCTTTGGGTACGGAACCCTAAAAACATGCATATTTCTCCTGATAGACGCAAATGTTTTTAATAATTCAAATTATTTGTTACACTACATATTCTTTAAAAAAATTAAACCAATGACTGATGAATGATAAAATCTTAGACGGATGTTTTTAAAAATAAATTTTAAATAGAAGGGAAAGAAAGCAAGAAGATAGCCACAGCATCACAGGAAACCATTATAGATTTTTACAACTGGCGTGAAATAATGAAAGCTTGTTAGTACTTAGATACAGTTCCTTTATTCCTCGGGGAAAGGGATGAATACAAACTTTTTCTTAGCTGTTTATTCTGCTGGTATTTCTTCAAGCCAAATAAACTTTCTTGCCAATAAATCTCCTGTCTCTCATGTTAGCTGTGGCTTTCTTATTATTGTAGTCAGTGCACAATAATATGAAAATTATTGTACTGTAAATTGTAAATGTGGTCTTAAATTGAAATAATATTCCTAGTATTAAAAGGAGGATAAAACAGTCACGTGAGGTTTGTATTGTAACTTACCTAGAACTTGATTTTTCATCCGTGTCAAATTAAGTTTAAGGGGAAAAAATAAGAGCGATAGTATAGTAAAATAATAAATGTTTGCGCTCCAAAGCTCATTATTATTTAGGCGTTTCTAGGTTCGTAAATACACTACTCACAAAAATTTAAGGATATTTTTTCATGGACGATTTTCTTATGGGATTTTCAAGAAGCTGTATCTCCAAGGAAAATGATCGTACAGCAAAAATAAATCCAGGAAATTATAGATTCAAGATTCTAGTTTTCAAATCTATCCATGATTCTTTTTTTAAATCACTAGTTTTGGAATAACACTAAAGAAATCAAAGAAAGAAAAAAATTACAGATTTTCTTTCAACTTTGGAGAGCTACAAGTTCATGAACAATTTTTTTTTCTTTATCTCACTCCAAAGCTTTTTTTGAAAATTTTATGCGCTTTCATTTGATGTTACCGGTTAGTTTGTACGATGATTTTCCAAGGAATTATTGTCAATCAAAGCAAAAACGATCTCGTTCTCTTTGTTTATCAATAACTCTGTTAATAATGATCGAATAGAAAATCTAAGCAGAGTTTTGAAATCTACACAAAATTTCCAATAAGGAACCATGGATAGATAATGGCAGTACCACTTTTTTTGGAGTAATATCTTCGTTTGAAAAAAGGTCAAAGAATGACAGATTGAAGGATATTTGGAATAATTGCTGTAACTTTTGATGCGATGGGTGAACGAAGGATATCGGAGTTAATTTTGTAACATTAAGATATCCCGGAAAATCCCTGAGAATTTCAAACCACTGCGATTTGTTTTTCTTAATGTTCGTAGGCTTCAAACTTTTAGCTATCGCAAAAAATTTCAATTCCGATCAATTTTCCGATTCATACTGATTTTTCCAATTAAATTAAGTTTTACCCTAAAATTTTAATTTATTTCATCAAATGGGGAATTCTCGTTACAAATATTCAGTTTTTTTGCAATGTTTTTCTTACTTAATTTTTATCCTCTCTGAAAAGGAGTAATTACGCGAGTCACATTTGTTGCATAACTCCGACGAGGCACGTGAAAAGATGAATTTTGATAGAAATTATTTCTTACTGTGCTCGTTTACGGGCAAAAAAAGTAGACAAAAAACAAAAAAAAAAGTTGTGAGTTTTTTTTTTACTTACAATTTCTTTTTTTTATAAAAAATCTTCTCTTCGATTAATTTTCTATTTTGATCGATTTAATAAAGATTATGGAGTAAAAAAAAATGATTTTACTGGAAAAATCGGTATGAATTGGTAACTTGTTCAGAATTGTCATTTTTTTGCGATAGCTGAAAGTTTAAAGCCTCCGAACATCAAGAAAAACAAATCTCAGTGGTTTGAAATTCTCAGGGCTATTCCACGATATCTTAATGTTAAAAAATTTACTCCGATATCCTTCTTTCTCCTATCGCATCAAAAGTTACAGCAAGTATTCCAAATATGCTTCAATATGTCATTCTTTGACCTTTTTTCAAACGAAGATATTACTCCAAAAAAAGTGGTACTGCCATTATCTATCCATGGTTCCTTATTGGAAATTTTGTGTAGATTTCAAAACTCTGCTTAGATTTTCTATTCGATCATTATTAACAGAGTTATTGATAAACAAAGAGAACGAGATCGTTTTTGCTTTGATTGACAATAATTCCTTGGAAAATCATCGTACAAACTAACCGGTAACATCAAATGAAAGCGCATAAAATTTTAAAAAAAAGCTTTG
This sequence comes from Heliothis virescens, assembly GCA_002382865.2. Lineage (NCBI taxonomy): Eukaryota > Metazoa > Arthropoda > Insecta > Lepidoptera > Noctuidae > Heliothis > Heliothis virescens. The sequence continues at coordinate 8,381,322 of NWSH02000008.1, forward strand.
GAGTGAGATAAAGAAAAAAAAATTGTTCATGAACTTGTAGCTCTCCAAAGTTGAAAGAAAATCTGTAATTTTTTTCTTTCTTTGATTTCTTTAGTGTTATTCCAAAACTAGTGATTTAAAAAAAGAATCATGGATAGATTTGAAAACTAGAATCTTGAATCTATAATTTCCTGGATTTATTTTTGCTGTACGATCATTTTCCTTGGAGATACAGCTTCTTGAAAATCCCATAAGAAAATCGTCCATGAAAAAATATCCTTAAATTTTTGTGAGTAGTGTAGTAAAGACCGTTCTTAATATATTAACCACAACTATTTTGACAATACCGACTCAAATTAAAATTGCTGATATATTTAAATATCCCATCACATCATATGATGGTCATGGTAATATTTCCATAAGCACCACACAATTCCAGTACAATATGTCGAGAATGTAGTCTAAAAGTTAATTTATAAAGACTGGAAAAACAACGAAAGAGTTTGCTCTTTATACAAAGAGAAAAATAAAGAACGTATCTTGAGTGCCGGTTAAACACACGCTCTTTAGAATAATGTTCTTACCGTCTGAATTTACATACAGCTTAAGTAAATAAGCAGAAAGCCAGTGAGGTTTCTTATCTTGAGGTTTCAATAAAGCTCTAAGGTATTATTCTTTTTATCAAATAATATATGAAATGTAAATTTCATGTATTTTAAAGGCATTTTAAGCGAAGTGGTCTGCCTTTTGTTTCATGCTTGCAAAGATGTGGTTAAGGTCTTTTAGTATAGAATATAACTTAGGAGACAAATATTTTAGTATATCAATATTCTACAGAAATATTCAAACCAATAATAATATAAGCAAAGTTTTTAAACGATGTTTTTCTTTATATTTAAAGCTTGAGTCTTTAATACTGGCGCTATTCCCCATATTGACAATAAATTGAATGCTCGTAGGAACTAATAGGAGACTCGATTAAGTCCAACCAATCGAACAAAAGGCCACTTTAACGTAGGAAAGTGTTAATAAACATTGCTTAGATCGTACCGTACTATACAATTGTCTTTTAGTAGTTTTATTTAAATGAACTTTGAAGCTAATTCTCTCTTCCGTTATAATTGCGAGGGTGCGGCGAGGGAAACTGCGGTACATTGTGAGACCGCGGCCCGCAACGTGTCTGTGATTGTACCTACATATTTGTGGTATTCACGACTGTACAGGACATAGCGTACGCGTGACCATCTAAATTGTTGTGCTACGATATAACGACCTTTCACGTTGTACGAAAACGTCGAAAATCATTAAAGTAATATTAGAGTCACTACAGACCTTCTTATGTTCTATAATTGAAAGACTGAATGCAAAGAAAAAAATTTGATTCATGATTTTCTGGGCATAAAATGTTTGTAATTTACAGGACGAAATCAAAAATAAATAATTATTTAACCTAAATACGCGAGAACATCAAAACGAAAACCCCGAATCATCTACTAATTTACTTTCAACTTTATTTCAATGTCGATTATGTTCATAATTGAATAGCACGCAGAATCGCTTCCCGAGGTCTCGACTTCCTATTACAATGCATTTGCTTTTAGAAAAACAACTTGCTTTAACAAAATTAATTTCTGTTGTTGTTTAACATTGTGTTTTATAACTCAATATTCTATCTGCGGGTCCCGAGTTCTTGTGCTTACGTTATGTTAAATCTTCTAGCTTGCACGACTGGTGCACGACTGGCAAATATATTTAACTGGCTAGAGGGCTAACTAAATCTTTTTTTAGGGTTCCGTACCCAAAGGGTAAAACGGGACCCTGTTACTGAGACTCCGTTGTCTGTCTGCAGGATGTATCTCATAAACCGCGGTAGCTAGCAAGCTGAAATTTTCACAAATGATGTATTTTTGTGGCCGCTATATCAACAAATAATAAAAATTAAAAAAAAATACTAAGGGGGTCCCAAACAATAGACGTATGAAATTGCAAATTATAATTTTGTTATTCATATAAGAAAAAAGTTATTTTGTTGCTGCCCGAAAAATGTTTGTATTTTGGCTAGTTGTAGGTAATAGATACGTTCATTTTTCATAGATAATGGTACGGAACCCTTCGTGCGCGAGTCCGACTCGCTCTTGGCCGGTTTTTAAATATCAGCGCGTTTGCTTTTGGAACTAGAATTTACTTTGTCAACAAACATACATGTTTAGTTTTTTTTATTATAAAAAAATATTTAGCTTAACTAGCGATACTAGTTATGTGATAAATTTCCCTGTAATAGTAATCCAGTTGAAATAAAAACACACATTTCTAATCAAAATCAATACATTCATGTTTTGGCGTAGGTATATCTATTTGTTGGCAACGTTTCGGTTCAATGGAATCAAGTTCCACAAAAGAACAAAAAAATATCGGGAATACCAAAACCGATACAAAATTGCACGTTCAATTCATAGCGTCATATTATTAAAAAGTTGCATTTTTAGTTTTGGATAAAAATCGTGCAACTTTATTGCATTTATGCCTTCTATCGATATAAATAAAAATTCAATTGCTTGTTAATTAGGAAAAAAATACGTTAAGTCAAGTCACTACGACTTGTTCTCGAAATACTAGCAAATGTTTAAGTACTTACAACAAACTTTATTTGTACACATCACTTCCTCCGATATTATGCACAAACTCAAGAAATTGTTAGAATAAAAATCTAAAAAAATCCTTTGAAAGAATCCCCTTCTCGATACAACGGAGGCTCAGACAGCTTTTAAGGTGTATGAAGGGGCAGGACTAACTGCGTAGTTTGATTAAGGGTAGGCTCGTGTCAGTGGGGGCGTGAAGGGTGCTCCAGGCTCTCTCAGCGGAGCCTTCGCCCCCGGCAGTGATAGCGCACGCGTCGCCGTCTCACCTCAAGTACTAATGTGATTATGTTCTACGATTGTTACAATGGCACGCACTTGACTACTCGTAGAGTACGTTTTTTGTATTGTTGGACTTCCAAGTCTAGACGTCAGCTGTCGCGTCATTAGACTTAGGTGGGTAGACTTAGGCAGGTATATCATGACTGCGAAGTGTGGGTGCATCAATATTGATCATTTCGTATGGAACGAGAAGTTGGTATGACTCGTAGCACGTATTGTAAGCCTACGCTCGGCCTGAGCGTAGGCAGCGTAGCGTCATTCGTAGCGGTAATAGCGTAGCAGTGAGTTTCTGGTTACAGAAAGAAGGCGTATTAGTTCTAATTCCTATAAATTATCCAACTTATAAAAAAATAGGAAGTAAATATCTAGAAGTAATATCAACTTACTCAGTCTCAAGGTTCATAAATATTTAATTCTACACCTACGAGAAAATTTAATAGCAAGATGAGAAAATGTAAATATATGTGTTGTAATTATATTAAGCTAATCTGTCATCTAATCTTAATCTGTGTACAACTTCGGAATTTCATAAAGGAGGCTTACAGTACACTTGTTCAGAAATTCTTCGACAGTAATTAATTCCTTGGTACATAGAGACAGGGATAATAAATTATACCGAAAAACATATAGTTTATTGGATACGATCCTTCAAAATCTAATTACGTTGTCTGTATAAATTAACCAAATATGTATTGCGCATTTGCAGAACAATTTAACCAAAACCAATTGCTGTATCTACGACGTGTGAAAATATATTCCTTGTATATTTAAAAGTCGTACGAAATTGTCAAAATATATTTTATTTTTGGCAATTGTCTTTTTTTTCAATAAAATAACTATTATTAGTATAGCATACTATCCTATTTTTCTGAATGATTCACTTACAAAACAGAACAATAGTAAGGATGACCGTAATGCTTAAGGTACACAATACATATTTGAACGTCTTTGAGCTGAACTTGAGTAGTGGCTGCCATCGATCGGAACTTCAATCTATTATTACTCGGCAGTACCTCTTCTGTTCCATTACTCTCTCTAACTACTGTCTAAGCGTACCCAAAGAATTTATAACCACCCCTATAATGGAATTATTAACGTCATCGTTTACGGAGTCTCTATACGCCCATATAGATGGCCACCTCAAGTGTATTTTAAAAGTTGCTCTTAAAACATTCGAAATTCGAGTTAATTTGAAATTCCATTCTGTGCGGCAGGAAGTAACTATTGGTCAGGAGTATCTTTTAATTTAAACAGAGGAAATTTAGTCGCACAGTTTATTCTGGTGCGGTGAAAGCAGGTGCGGACTGGCCCCGAGCTCAGTAATTAACAAAACAAAGGCTTTTCACTACGTTAACAGTACTTGATGTTACTGCCTACATTATTTTAAGAACTTGGATTCTTGTGGTTAACTGTTGAGTCTGAATTTTTACTCTACATTCCTTTCAGCTGTGAAATTGGAATACAAAAATCAATTAACAAAATATGATTGAAACAATATTCAAAACAGATCCAATATAATTGCGCCGTGGTGGTTGCGTGGCATTATTCCATTAATCTTGTCAAACGAGAATGAAGTGGTCAGACGTAACCCTCATTTCTCAACGCAACGGCGACTATTAATTAACGTGAAATTTCCTATCTATGCTAATGAAATTCTACTTGAAAAATGTAATTTGGATGATGTTTTGTTTAAACGACTACCTAATTAGTTGTGGCCCAGTGGGTTACGACTTGATGGTTGAAGGTTGGGAACCACAGGGGCGCACTTTATTTTCTTTAATTAGTGCCATTAGAACTACTTTAAAAGGTCGTGAAGAAACTGAAAGGCCTGAACCGAAATGTACTTAATGTTGTGCCTATATTATTTTTAAAGTTGGTAATTGAGAGTCAATATTCCCTCAAAGAGTGAGCCTGTACGTCCCGGCGGGTCTACATATGAGCTGATTACGTAGGTAGGTAACTGATCGAAACCAAATGTACGCATTCATTCAAACAATAGTTGGGTCGGCACTTAAAAGATACGCGCTTAGTTTTATTACTTTTAATAAAAACCATACCTTTACGTAATGTTTTTAATTAAGGCTAAATATTTGAATAACGCTTTTCAGAGTATATTATGAATAAACTTTTCAGAGTATATAAAAATAGGTGTATGAATTACCTATACTCTCCTAAATTATATTTTGATAGATATATTACATATAAAGCTGATATCACTTTTCTTAAAAAAGTGATACCAGCTTTCGAATTTATAATTAAATATATTTTCATTCAATTTAATATTAACGTTGGCGCGTTGCGCGTTAGGTAAAACTACGGTATCTCTGGAGTCTTGTGACCGTGGGACCTTATCGATGGAGGAAACGTCCCTTGCCTCGAGTCCGGGCCCTTCCTTTGAATTTATAATATTAAACGGTGACTCAAAATTCAGAGAAGCAGCATTATCAAAGATCTTGCCTTATTATACCGTTGATATTTTACATGGCTATCAACTAATTTCATCACGATATCAACTGATAACGTGATAACATAAAAATATGATGATGTAAAGATAATATTGGTATGCACAAATAAATGTAAGCAATCTCGCACACTGCATAAAAAAAAAAGTCGTTTATTCAAAGTAGGCTGAAAATCAGCACTTTTTGAAGGTCAATTTTACAAAAAGACAGCCCCCAAAACGCCCGCCCTTCACCACTTCCTATGTGTTTTTGCTGGGAAGAAGAAGTGGTGGAACAAACTCCCCAGCAACACAATTCTGTTTGTATGGTTTGAAGAACCGGTTTTATACATGCATGCAGACTAAATAGTCGGCCAACAGTTGGTCTGATATGATTGGCTCGTGAATCCAATCAAAGTTTTAAGACACCTGCAAAATACGTGATCATTGTAATGTGCTATCATTCATTTCCGCACTCATTTATGAGACCGAACACACTATTGGCCGACTAAAAGTTTATAGTGTGTGAGGGCTCTAAACGTTAGAGTTCTTTGATTTCACCTAAACACTTAGGCACGATGTTTTAAGTAAAAGGGAATATAAAATCCTTAATTGAAACTCCGAAATTAGTGGACGACAATTTATATAAGTGCGGAAAAATACTCGCTCTCAGACGTGGAGAGGCGAAGGGCCTCAAGTCACACCGAAAAAAGGAAGTCGACTAATTAGTCTGACATAAATATATACTTACTTTGTTTTTTGAACTTGTCTGGTCTATATAAAAAAAATCAAATAGGAGTTAGAATTTGGATTTTGATGTAAAACATTGGCTACTTTTTATCCGGATTCGGAAAGTAGTTCTCTTAGGAAGGGAATGCGGTGGAAACCAGTCATTAAGTAAAGCTGAATTTGCTAAGAATTTGATAAGATTTTTACTTAGTACTTTATAAAACTTATTCCACTAATTGATAATAAAGTTAAAGTTTATCGAGTGCAGCATTTATAAGGGAGCCGAATTTAATATTAGCTGTAAAGGAAATTCCTAAAACTCCTACAAACGAGTTTAAACAAGCCTTTCAATGTAGCCGAA
>NWSH02000008.1:8388929-8410732 GCA_002382865.2 Heliothis virescens
AAAAAAAAAGTCGTTTATTCAAAGTAGGCTGAAAATCAGCACTTTTTGAAGGTCAATTTTACAAAAAGACAGCCCCCAAAACGCCCGCCCTTCACCACTTCCTATGTGTTTTTGCTGGGAAGAAGAAGTGGTGGAACAAACTCCCCAGCAACACAATTCTGTTTGTATGGTTTGAAGAACCGGTTTTATACATGCATGCAGACTAAATAGTCGGCCAACAGTTGGTCTGATATGATTGGCTCGTGAATCCAATCAAAGTTTTAAGACACCTGCAAAATACGTGATCATTGTAATGTGCTATCATTCATTTCCGCACTCATTTATGAGACCGAACACACTATTGGCCGACTAAAAGTTTATAGTGTGTGAGGGCTCTAAACGTTAGAGTTCTTTGATTTCACCTAAACACTTAGGCACGATGTTTTAAGTAAAAGGGAATATAAAATCCTTAATTGAAACTCCGAAATTAGTGGACGACAATTTATATAAGTGCGGAAAAATACTCGCTCTCAGACGTGGAGAGGCGAAGGGCCTCAAGTCACACCGAAAAAAGGAAGTCGACTAATTAGTCTGACATAAATATATACTTACTTTGTTTTTTGAACTTGTCTGGTCTATATAAAAAAAATCAAATAGGAGTTAGAATTTGGATTTTGATGTAAAACATTGGCTACTTTTTATCCGGATTCGGAAAGTAGTTCTCTTAGGAAGGGAATGCGGTGGAAACCAGTCATTAAGTAAAGCTGAATTTGCTAAGAATTTGATAAGATTTTTACTTAGTACTTTATAAAACTTATTCCACTAATTGATAATAAAGTTAAAGTTTATCGAGTGCAGCATTTATAAGGGAGCCGAATTTAATATTAGCTGTAAAGGAAATTCCTAAAACTCCTACAAACGAGTTTAAACAAGCCTTTCAATGTAGCCGAAGGCTCACGTCTGTATTCTATGAAAAGCTAGTACTTACATATGCTAGCTGCTTATAAGTATTTATTGTATTAAAGTAAAAGTTCCGATTGGCTGCTAAGTAAAACTTATTAAAAGAAAAAAAACAGTCGAAAACTGAACCTCATGTTCTGAACGCACATAGATATGAGTACATGAGCTTTCTTGGGTAACCAGATTACAGAGTTGTGTAATTTTGAAAAAAAAAACACAGAAACAAAAACTTATACACAACGCTTATTTTTTCCCTTGAATCGAATCCGAGGCTCTGCATGGGGCACGCACTAGCTTTTATACTCACGTTACGTTATCAACACTACACAAATATGTGTCATTAAAATGGCCCGATTTCTGGATGTAAGGCAAAAAATTTAAAATGTTGAAGCGTCCCACACTTCCATGTTATTTTAATGAAGAGGCTTGTGTGTGTGCCTTTCCATGATTTTGATTTAATTCCATGTGGCCTTTGTGCGACTACGAATAAGCAATTTATGTGACTGCAGTGGGCCGCGTTTGAAGTCACATTATTACCTATATTATTATTTTGTATTGCCCACACTATAAAGATACAATACATTTCGGAGAATATGTACAAGACGAAGCTTGAGTAACAATTTTACACACCAGCTTAGTTTTTTTAGATTTGAGATTTACAGCGCTTTCACACTGGCGGAGTCTCCGTTCGGTTTTTATCGGTAAACCAACTATCGTCTACCGGTAGGCATAGGACGTATAAAACTTAGCGACAGATTTTTACTGCTCGCAGAGTTTCGCGCGTAGGTATACGCGCGATTGAGATTAAGCTTGATATTCTGTTTAAAAGCTTTTGTATACTTCCGATCCCACGCGACGACAGTGCTTTTGGTGTTTTAAAATAAGAACTTTTCAAATCAATTACTAATTCGTTGAGGTAAGAGCTATGTTAACCAGTAAAACAATTGCTTCTAGATGTAAATAGTGCCATACATTTTTAAACACCAATTTGTCTTTGCCCGCTAATCCACCCACCCTAATCTAATTTAAATTAATTTATAAAAACCACACTTTGTTTTAGTTTGGCACTTCCCCACGTCCCGAAATTCTATCACCAGTAGCGATACTATTAAATGATGCAACAAAGAGCGGCGTTTATTTCAAATAGTCATTTTGGTCGTCCTCGATACTTAACAATAAGTATTTCATGCTGTGTTTGACAGTTTCAGATTTCATAAATTTCATCCAGCAGGTACCCATGTGATCCATTTACGTTTGTTTCTTGCTCCATGCTCATGCTCCATCATAAAAGACGAACACACATCAAATCATGTTTATGTATCCGTGTAGTGTAATCCAGTGGGCCAGAAAAAATATACGGTTGCGACAGGGCAGCATAGCGGTGACGAGGGACGGCTTCGCCAACAACTGACAACTCGAATCTATATTTGGCATCTTTACTATTCTGTGAAACGAAAAAATATCCTTTGAATTGTACCCACGGAATTGTACCAATTTATCGAGCTTTGTTGTCATCGACATAGCCTCAAAATAACAAAGTTTTATTTTTAAAGACAATGCCATTGAATCGAAATCAATTCCGTTGGAAGTATACAAGTAAAAAAAATTATAGTTACATTAAATAGGGATTTTCTTAGAAATTGTGTTTCTATATGAACTAATGATTTTGATGAAAAGAGTAAGTTCTGCAAATTAATATCGCTGGCAATTCAAATAATGTACTAGTTCGTAATAAAATACAAAGTATTTTTTTCTGCTTTGCCGTTTGGAATGTATATTATTCACATCATCTATAACATTAATTCTTAATTATTGTTTTAATAAAACAGTGTCCAATAGACTGATTTCCATATAAATTTACGTTTGCGCATTTAAATATTATGACCGATATGAATCAGAGAATATGTTGCAAAATCGTTTGTTGATGCAGATAACGGTCCGTAATTAGTTTGACGCAGTTACTGGATAAAATCCTACCGTCTGTATTCTGTTTTAATTGTAACGTGAACTTCACCGAACCAATTAATAAATACTTATACAGGACGTAATTATTGTGAAATCATTAAAATCACATTTTCCTGAATATTAATAAAAAAGAACAAAGCAAGCTAAATTATTTTCTCACATCTTAATTAAGTTTCTCATGAATTAATAAATTATTCATGACTTCGTTTATATTTATATTGTCGTGTAAGATTGTATTAGGGAGAATACTACAGCTAGTAGTTGAAGTTCTTAATTGTTCTTTTGATAAGTTTCGGAGCTTATAATGTGAAAATTTGTCAGCAGCATTTGACGGCGACAGGTGCGGTACGAAAGTAACAATGTAATTACGGGAACAAAGGCAAACACGCCACTCCGTATGGTCTTTTGTAAACAAGAAAACAAACTCCCCTATAATATTCGGTCGGGACGGAAAAGGAGGAAAATGAGATATATAAATTTAAAAAGCAACATCTTAGTTATCTAAGTAAAGAATGGCCATTACGGGTGTAATAGAATAATGTGAAGTGTGTTTGGGTAAAAACATTTTTTACTTCTTAGATTACCCAATAATTGATGGTAGGTATTTTAGGAAATTTTATCAATTTAATTAACATTATTTACATTACTGCGTTCATTTTATATGACCTAAATAATATCGTAATTATGTACTGTACGTACTGTATGTACTGTACGTACTGTATGTACTGTACGTACCTACTTATGTACGTATTATGTTCGTATTTATGTACGTGTCGTACATAAATAGTACGATGAAGTACCTATATCGACAAATAATAATGAAATTGATAGTTATTAGCATATTTCAATTCTGATATATTATACCTAAATGGAATACCTACTTCAGTGATTTGACTTTTTACTCATTACAGTGATAATTAATGGTAGCAGCTGATTTACTTTTAGGACATATTTAAAATAGACAAAAGAGGTGCTATTGTTGAAGGAGTATAGAAAAAGAATACTTTACTCAATTCCAAAAAAACTTAGGAGAGCCTGGTTTTCGCTATAGGAGTACACATGTACAAGATGGCTCACTTCGCTTCTAATCGAATTACGAAAATGTTGACGTCACCGCCTTTCCCTTTATTACTTTCAGCGGAACAATCATGGCGTGATAATTTATTTTTAGGTTTTTTAAAGCGTAAACGTCGAAAGCAGCAAGTTGAAACTTAGAGGGGTAGGCGGCCCCCTCCCGCTCCGAGCTGTAAAAAGCTTTTGAATTGATTGTCCAGTGTCAGGAAATTGTTGGGTGTCGGCATTGTTTCTGAGGCTCACGAAGGCTATCCAACTTTTCTCATTAGGGCGATCTGTTGCGGCGCACCATCGAAACGCTTACAATATTACAGGGAACCGTTATGAACAATACATAATTTTATGAAACGCCGACTTTCAATTATGATGTTACGATTCATTCTCTTCGACATTAATCGGAAAATAATTAAATATTATGATTAAACAGTAACAATAAACGGATTGCGTCGTAAAATTGGATTGTTGTATTGTGCTTTTATATTTGCATATTTTAATGTCGATCGGATCATCAGCTTAAACGTTGCAAATATTGTGATTGTGTACACTAGGTAACTAATTATGTTTTGTTAAGAAGTTTAATGCCATCGGGTGCACCTGTGCGAGCCATTTTTCTTAGTCAAGATTGAAAAGGAAAAACAACAGACGACATTTTGTTCCTTGAGTTAAAATGTTGAGTGAAAATCGTACGTAGGTAGTATAGAGTATTTATTTTTTCATTTCGTCGCGATGATTTGAAGTGAGTTTAGCTACAAGTATTTAAATAATATTATTTTATATAACCCAATGATTTTCGCTTTATTTAAAAGTTCTTTCGAAACCTAGTTTTACTAGCAGACTTATTGGGTATACCTAATATTTCTTTTTTTTCCGTGAGGAGAAATAATCATAAGGATCCATTTAAAAGTATATACCGACCCTATTCAGTCATAGATCATTGCTGTACACAGTTACTCATAATATCGTATATCACCGGCGTAGACATATAGACATGTATATATGTGTACAGGCAGCTCTAGCATTTTGTCAAAGTTAATAAACTTGTATGTCTGACTGTCCACGCACGTATGTGAAATATAGTTCCCAACTGGGTCACCTCGTGCTCTGAAGACGATACCCCAAGCTTATTCTAATCCGGGAAAACACTCCGCTCCTAGTAATGGATTTAATCAAAAACCTATCACAAACCAAAACAGTTTCCGCAACCTCATTAACTTGAGCTGAACACATAACCATATCTAAACACATATATACACGTCTACTAATATAAATTTACGGTAAATTTACAGGTTAACAGCATTACGTTGTGACGCACATAATTGCAAATTCGCGCGGTAATAGATACCTACTTAATCGAATCCCGTTCCATTAAGTAAATTTATTCATAACAATCTAGACGCCGACATCTGCCACTTAAAAGAAATCTTCCCTCGGAAATTATATTGCACTAAATAAACCGTGCCCAACAAGTTTTTCATTTAATGCTTATTATGCAACATCAGCTGCTAATAAATATGTCTCATCAAGCATATCTTAGAAGAAGTTCTCCGGGAACGTCGGAATCTTAGGATCAAATATAATATCTTTAGTTATTTCACTTTTAATAACTTTCTTACCATTACGACTTTAGTGTATATCATTGTTGAGTGATAATATTGTGATTATGAAGACATCATTTTAACAAGCAGTTAATAAAAAATATATTTTTAACATGCGCAGGAATTTCAATGTCCATGCATAAAATATCCGTGACAGACAAGTATCATGGAATGATGATCACTAATAACACTTTGCAAAATAAATCTTCATAAAACTAAAGCTGTATATGATATCGATCGTCCAGTTAATAAACTGAACGTACCGTAAGCTTAAAACAAAACGCAATACCATTCCATTAGTATAATATAAAACCTTCGTTCATCCATTACTCAATATCGATAAACCAATTGACGGTCCCGATCGTCGAATGTTTTCAGGACAATCTTCCTTATTGCTTGAAAACAGGGTAGGTCGCAGGTAGAGTTACTCCGGGTTAACTCTGCCGACAAGGAGGTAGAATTCTAAAACATACTCACGTAGCTCATTTCCTTAGTAATGGGGTTATATTCCGCGGCACAATTTTCAATTTCCTAATATTTTTCTATATTACGTACCTTTTTTTACAATGAATTGTGTTTTGAGATGTAAAAGATCTCGCTTAAAAAACGTTTAAGCTAACTGAGTTGATGTTTTGCTCTTTTTGGGGTTCCGTAACTTAAAGGAATGAATCTTGTAGGGCCACCTGAAATAAGTCCCTGTAGTTTGATCAGTCTGCATTACCCAGAATTCATATTAATTCTGTCCTGTGAATTCCTTAGAACTCATAGGAATTCCGAGTAGACACAAAATTGATAAATAAAATACAACTGATTTAATTTCGTAATAAAAAATAATAAAGAATACTTCTAAATCTTAGTTACTTGTTATTTTTTAAATACTAATTACATATGATAAAACAGCTATTTTAGACTACCAAATGTTTATTCCACTTCGTGGAATTTGCGAACAAAACATCCAATATTTGACCTGTCATATTGAATGCTATGTGTGACACTTTTCATTAACGTCCAACCGGGTATAAATATGATGTGTATACCTACGTATGCACTTCAATGCAGTTGTCACTATCACAGTTCTAATAACAGCCTACAGTTTAGTTTATGTAATTGAGTTTGACAAGAAGGAGGAAAAAAGGGTAGTTGAAATAAAGTAGCAATATTTTACCTAATAGATATATAACAGCTGCCAACAAGTTCAGCAGTAGGTGAAGAAGCGTGGGATACCCATCCTCATCCCATTATGCACGAAAAAGGTCGAACTCAATTCTAAAAGGAACTTTTTATCTGTTTTTGGATTTCAAGGCCATTTGTATAATATTTCACGTAGTTGACGGGATCCGGAAATCCTTTTTTCGGCTGAAGATAAGAAGATTAAAATAAGATTTGAGTAAAGGTGAAGGTATTGAGATCATTGTGTCTGATAACGCAACTTTCGCCGCTTTTTATTTAATTAGGTTGAGTCGATTACTTATTATTCAATTAAATACTTTACTTAATCTGGTTTGGCTCGGTCGTCGCCTAGAAGGCTATAATTTGATTATCCATGCCTTAATTTAAGGGTCTCGGTTTTTTCAGTAACCGTTAGGAGTGAAAATTTATACTGATGTGCTTGCTTATACTTATAAGTAGTGTATTGATGTGATCCATATTATTATTTCTATTATTTATAAACGAGTACTAAATATATTAATAAGAACTATCAAAATTTTCAGCAAACCGTTAAAAGCAGGCTCGTTATTTTTGGTAAAAAATAAAACTTTCTTAGCTAACTTTCATTCCTAATATTTTTGACGATATAAAGATTTTCGCTACTGACTCGGATTCATTGCTTCCGAGTCTGAGCACCGCCAACAGTACACGAGGAAATAGGAATTTCTAGTATAGGAGCAACGCTGGATCTCTCACGGTAAGTACGTATCATTCATATTAGAGCAGCATTATATTTTAATACACCAAATCTTCAGCCGAAATGTACCACTTTAAGTGTAGCTGTTTATCCCACCCGAATATATAAGCTCATTTTTAAAGCTGAAACTATTTGTTAATTAGGATGCCGCAATGTAATTACATCTTCCATAACTAACCTCGACGTTGTGCATTCGCTACCAACATTCAGAGCAAACTTACGCGGCTACAATTATTTCACTATAATTGGCGGACTTGTGGCGCATTTTAAATGAGCATGAATGTATGTTTTCTGATAAAACTACTCGTACACGGTAACACCGATTAGGCGGTATGAATATGTAGAACAAGCTTCGCAATTCTGTTACATTTTTCACCTAATCCGCCTATCCTACTGTTTCTTTTATTTATTTCGTAATTTATTGTTCCAGTGGAGAAATATTTCATTTTGTAAAGTATATTTTTATTCTTACGTATTACAAACATAGAAATAGCTGCCTGTCTGTCCATTTGGTACTCTTTCGTGGTCTAAGCACTAGACTTATTTTGAGAAGTTGGGCTTATCTCGGGCTCGAGACTTGACTATGTCTCTGAGATAGGTTTTTCTGACATAGGTTATTTTGTGTCAGAAACATTAAGCAGTTTTAGAAGAATGCGAGGAACTACTCTAGTTATTCCTAAATTCATCCCAATCGTAAAATACAGTACACAAGTCGTATATTCCCTCGCGTATATCTTGAAGTAACTTGTGAGTTTTTCATATAAATGGAAAACGTTACGTCGCCGAATAGCAGAGTCAATCAATCGCGCCACCCGCCTGTGTAGCGGCAAATCGAAAAATCTCCAAAATGTCTTTGATTTAGTCAACACGAATGAATAAGTCGTCGTAATCACATGCGGAACTCCAAAATAAACTCGTATACCTCTAATGTAATCTAATTCGATCTTAGGTATTAGTAGTAATAGTAATTTATCAGTTTGTTTTGACTTCAAAAGTAGAAGTCAAAGTAAAAGTTCAAATCGATTCTCTTTGCCTTTTCTATGCTACTGCTAGGCAAAAGCAACCAGAGGCTGATGATTATGATGGGTCACTCATCATCTTCATCAGCCTTTTATTGTCCCTGCTGGGTACAAGTCTCCTTTCAAACTGAGATGCATATGGACTAATGACAAACAACTCATAATGCCCAATTTACAATAGTTCCGATAAGTAACTTATCCAAGTAAATATATAAATTTGTGCAAAAAACTAATTAATAAGGCGTTAATATATTCAGGTTTGCGTAAATACCTTTATTAAGAGAACCATCTCAAATTGTTTATTATCTGAAAGTAACACACTTGGGACGGCCCGGGAAACTGAAAGCCAATGGTCATTAATTCAGGCTACGGTACAAATGTGCTGTCAGACCTACGTGCATAATTTAAATTTATTACCGGCTTTAGCTGTGAAGAAAAATATTATTCGGGTCGCTAGTTGACAAGAAAATACAGGATATTAAATTAATCAACATGCTCAACAGTTTTTTAATTATCACGTGTGAGACACGGTGATGTAAAGGTTTCTTTCTAATTATGTTGTTCATTATGACATGGAACTGAAAAAAGTCTTGGTTATATTTTTATTACTTTATGGAAAGGCTTCCAAAGAGTCTCGTGGTTTTATTTTATGCTTTCCAGTCTACTTATATACTAACATTATAAGAACTAGCCTTTGCGAGTACACCGAGTTACGAGGTTAACTTAATTCTTGGATGTGTTATTTTTCTAAGTGTGAACTTAATTATGGCTTGCCACAGCTACATGCTGTAATAATAAAAAAATATATGCCTTGAAGAAAAATAAATTACAATTCCAGTAACCCACTATCACACCTAGAGTAAAAGAAAAGTAAAGAGCATCGCCGACACATCAAATGCCGCACATTGGCGATGTATGATGGCACTCGATTAAATATCTCACATTACACACGTAGCGTGCCCGGGGAGCACGCGTGATGATATTTTATTTCGCATCGCAATCTGAATAACCTGTGGATTATACGAGTCTTTTCTTTCTTTATTCAGTACATGTGGAGCTTAACTTCCAAGTAAGCACTTCCCGACTTTTGTGAGCATCATCTATTTAGTCTACAACCCATTTTATTTCTATTCAATTCAATCTCAAACATTAGATCTGAAATTAACATTTCAATAAGGATATCCTTTTTTCAGCCTTAGTCCTCACTCTGGTACAATAATTAATTAATAACATAATTTGATAAATTCCTTTATATCACAACCCATGTATTATTCTAAGTATTCATTTGAACAATGAACATGTCACATCACTTACAACCACATCATAATTGTGCTTCCAATCAGCTCATAATTAATGCGAGGATAAACTCATACACCCTTGTTTTTCGGACCCTCGCTTTACTTTAGGAGAAGGGAAAATTAACTGACATTAACACGGAATAGTACTTACTCAATAACTGGGCTGGTCACTTTTATTTTATTCAATGGAAGTGTAATTACAAAGATATATTTAGGGTACCCAAAAGCCGGGCGACCGCGCACCGCAGTGTTAAATAGCCTAAAGTGGCCTAAACTATTCGTCACCGTAATGATCGCCAATTAAGGATGGACGCACATAATCGCTGCACGTTAAGGCTTAATTACATGGGATCATACAATGCAAAGATTTAAATTTTAGCTTTGATATGGCTCTACGCTTTTGTAACGACCTTTCGTAAGATCTTGGGCAGAGCTAAAAACTTAGCTCTCCTATGTCATTCATATGCTTCAAGTCAGAATGGATGGACCGTGATATACCTAATCTACACACAACAGATCCGGAGAAAACTGTGCTCCTTTCTAAAGCAGGTTGTCAGACATTTGGGTTTCTGACTATTTATATCGGCTGTCGAAAAGCTACAAAGGTCAACCGCACCGGGACCAACGCATTAACTGGGTTCGATTGAAGGGTTCGGTAGTGTTATTGGATTTTAACTTGTACCTTTTGGAAAAACAAACTGGAGCATGGATTTTCATCAGTCGTTTTCAATATAAATGGTCAAATATAGCTGAACTTTAGGTTTGTAGCAGAGCTTAACCCTCGGAATATCCGTGTATCGCAAGCTTAAAAAAATTAACACATGAATGTCTTTTTAAATAGTTAAGATTTATTCCATCAAAACTACACGTCACTTGTACATTAGCAGCGAGACAAACGTTAAGAACAGTTTGCGAACACAGCTTTAAAACATATCTCAAGCGGAATGTCTCCAGGTATTACGGCGATGATATATGTATGTACAAATAATTCATACTTTACTAGCTTAATGGACGCGAGGAAATTTTATTTAGGCAATTAAATGGCATTGCTTATGATAATTTTATTGCTTTAGTAAGGAAAACCAAAGCAATTTCTGTATCATACTGAAGTCAGCATTTCGTATTCAAATGTTGACAAATAGAATTGTTTTTTTTATGACAGTTTTATGGATTATTTCAGTATTTAAATATAATTTAAAGTTAGGTATAAAAAAAAAAAAAATCACTTAGTCGGCTAGAGTTATTAATTGATTGACAATACAGGAAGGACAATCAAAATTCATTTAAAACAAATGTATAAAAAAATTGTACAACATATATTACAAAAATATATTCCGGTAGATAAAAAAACGATTTTGTTTTACCATTCCACGATACTGTAGTCGCTGATATCAAGTCTCACTTTGCCGGTTTTCTCATAAGAGGAACGTTGCCTGAAGCGATCCGCTACTGTCGCTTAAAGATAAAACAAACATGTTGACTACTCGCATGAGATTGTTACGCGTTTACTACAAGACACGCGGGCGCTATCGATGTCACTTCTTGACTATCTTTTAGTTCGATGTTTTATTTTCTTTGTAGCGTTTATAAAATAATGCTTGTTTAGCATGTATTAATCGTGCATTATATTACAAAAAATAATAATTAAATTTTAAAATGATGCCAATTCAGCGGTATTTTTACATAAAATCGAACAAATTATGAGGAAACTGCCCATTTCATAGCTTCTGAGCGGAAAACTTGCTAGGTGTGAAAGCATATTAAGTGCTATAGGTCGAAAGCCTTGCTACAAAAGATACCAATATATACTTATAAAATTTATTGTGTATGTATTTCTTTAAAATATTCCCTCAGTTGAAGGCCGAATAATGGCCAGAAACTATTGTTTTGAGACAACAGAAATACATAAAGCAATTAGCTAATGTTATAATATTAATTACGTTGCCAATTACGTAGCATTCCTCATCTTGGAATAGTTAGACATCAATCTCTGATTGTCTTCATATCCCTATTGTTTATAAGCTAGCATTCACTATATAACTAGCTATATTCCGTCGGTGTTACTCGTATTCCATGGCATGGCATCTTTGTACAAATCGAAATATATATTTTATTTTAATAATAACCATAATTTTCTTGCTTTTTTTTCGGAGAGCTAAATCAAATCCGCGCGGATCGATCGATAAGGTCAAGCAACGCTTGGTGCGGTCGGTCCGTGGATGGGTGAC
Organism: Heliothis virescens; assembly: GCA_002382865.2. Taxonomy (NCBI): domain Eukaryota; kingdom Metazoa; phylum Arthropoda; class Insecta; order Lepidoptera; family Noctuidae; genus Heliothis; species Heliothis virescens. Next base: position 8,400,954 of record NWSH02000008.1, read on the forward strand.
CATCTTGACATAACAAGTTCTTCCGTGTTTCGGAAGGCATGATGAATTGGGGGTGGGCGTGGGTCTCGGCTGTCATTTGAACAACCTTGGCAGTCGTTACGGGTAGTCAAAGTCTGACAACCAGTTTTACCAAGGGGTGGCCTAGGTTGGGCCCGGGTAATTTAACTGTGTGGTGGAGAGTCAGAGCAGGCAGTCGCTCCATGTAAAACACTGGTTCTCAGCTGCATCCGGTTAGACTGGAAGCCGACCACAACGTAGTTGGGAAAAGGCTAGGCAGATGATGTGAATTTTCTTGGTTTCAACCTGTTTCTCAAATCGTCTGAAATATATCAATCGTTTTGTCGTGAAAGACCAACAGAAAGCGTCCGTGCTTATAAAAAAAACCATAGTGTTATTTCATTAATTGACTATACAAATAACTTTTATCCAGACAAAACGATTGATCAATATTCGACATTGACATAAAAACCAGGCAAAGTATTTTTCGCACACAAGTAACAAAGAAATCAGAAAAGAAACAGTTAGCATATTTAATTCAAGACTGGAAAAAGGCAAAATTGTCCTATACATTTGTAATAATAAAATACAGTTGTCCCCAAAACCGGACCCCTAACTAATTTTGAGACAAAGGGATCCCTGATAACTTTCCATACTTTATTTCCTTTTTGTTGATGAGAACTTCCCGATCGGTCGAGTTGGCCTGTGTTTTATCGTCGTAAGTAAATAAAATTTAGTGCACATGGGCCCCGATTCATATTTTATCGATTCTGATATTTTATATGTCCATATATTTGAGTACGTACTTTTGTGACGGTATCGTCAGTAACGTCTTTCTTATTTATAAAAGTAGTAGCTTGAATTACCTGCCCCATGAAACATGAAAGTTAGAAATAATATAAATTAAGTGCAGGATTCCCAACCACATAAGTAGCATCAGTAGTGGCGATTGTATTTGTTTTCTTGACTAATTTATAATTTAAATTAAACAATCGTTATTAGATAGAGACATGGTTCTCGTAAATTTTATACCATAACTCTATAAGTAAGTTGCTGGTTTCTATTATATTTCCGAGTTGGATAGGAACAGGCCTTTTGAACTGTTTACAATCTAGTTTACAATCCACTTCTGGATGTATCAGGGGCATTCCAACGCTACCGTGCTTCGTTTTACAGCTCTTAAAACGAAAACGGTCCAAACGGCACTTGCTAAATAGGCGATGGCCAATTTATACGAACCAATTTCGTTGAGTTGACTTTTACAAATTACAGCGAAAGACAAACAGCTGATACACAGGATGCTCTTCTTTCCCAGATTGTTCGGGATATATAAATTATTTAAGTTGTATGAGTGTTGCAATGAAAGGGGAAACGGGGGCGAAAACGTCAACCCATGTCAAACAGTTTAAACGGTAGCCGAATAAGTTTAATAACATTTACATGCGGTGAGAATATACAAATAACGACCGATTTTTTTTTAATTTTGCATTAAGTTATTTTTACCCTACGTTGTCATTACATTAACAACATATTGCTTATAAAATTGGTTCGCATTTGACACCTTATGTAACTCATTTCACTCACAACGATCTTAAAATTCCTAATGATAACAATCTAATCAATCGGAATCTCCAGTTAATGGTTGAGTCGTTAAACATCATCCCCATATTGTAAGTCGTTAAATTTCCGCGACTCCACTCATCATTATTCAAAGAAAAGTTGACAAAAATGTCCTTGAGCCGAAGAGGCTCTGTTCAAATATTCTTTGAGTGGAATCCAATGGATTATTCGATAAAACGAGTTCGAATACACCTTGTTCTTCAAATCTTCAGTTGGTACATTTTATCCGAGACATGATTCAACTGTTGGTAAAATGGGCCTGCCTTTTTATAAATTATTTTAAGTAATTAACGATAGGTAGTCAGATAAATTTAAGTAGGTTTCTTTTACGCTCTCTGAATCAGTATTTCTAATCAGTACTTCAATTAAAGTTTTTTTTCCACATCAGACGATGATCTTTTACTTAAAACTGAAACTCAAGTTAATATTCTCAGGGGCCAGCATTACAGAGTAATTTAATTTGAATCCCCTACTAAATACTTGGTGCTTCCAATCGGCCGAAGGCAGTGATTAGTAACAAGGTGACAAATATCGAAATCTCTCATAAATATTGAAATAAACTGTTATTTAAATAACAAGCATTTAGGGTGTTAATCAGGGAATATAAATACGTGCAAATTTGCTTGGCAATAATACAAATGCTGTGCAAATACGAACATTTACCTATTACTCAACGATGATTACGCTGGCTTGATGCCAACCCGTGTCTATTCTCACATTTAAGTTTTGGCCATACCAACAGCTTCGTATTACAATATCTACAATATCTCAAATGCAGTCCAGATTAGATTGCTTGCCTTAGTCTAAAATGGTAGCAGGTCCGTGTGAGAAGCTATTTACTGATTAAGCCTGCCTTACCAAGAACTTACGGACAGTGGTTCGATTACAATCCAATTGCCCAAAGTCTAATTTTGCTTTTGCTTTAGTAATTCTACTAGAGTAATCGTAATTAAAAATCGTTACAACCTATTTTTTAAGGATGCGTACATCTAAGCAACAAAGATATGTAAGTACTTCGATACCAAAAATAGTTGGTCACTATCCATTTATGTAAAGGCTGTTTTGTTCCTTTGTTGGCTGTAGAAGGAAAAACAATCTTTTGTTCTTCCTGTCACAGTTTAAGCTTACACAAATAAAACCCTTTAATATAGTTTATACCCAGGTTCGGTTATAATGGAAATACTCGACGAAGTCAAAGCGCAGTCTGTTTCCAACCGTATGACGGAGTGGCTTGCATCTACAGCTATACCTTCAGCCACTGAACCGAAACTAAAATAGCTGAGCAAGTTACGTTAGGTAAATACCAACAAATGAGTTGTTGCGAAATGCTGAATGGTAAACCCAGGAATCGCTTATATTGTTTTGGTAAATGTGCAACTCATTAGTTAAAATGTATTTATTGCATTTATAAGGTAGAGTGCGATTTCAAAATCTTATAATGAGATTTTTCTCACTAATCGAATTAATAGAAAACAGTTCATTAAATGAGTTAAAATCTTCCCTCTACTCACAGAAGGCATTAGTTCTGCTCAAAGAAAAATAAGCACGTAGCGCACAGGAAAGAAATCACGACGTGATCATCAGTCTTTACAATTTTTCTCCCCACATCCTGCAACAAATAGTAGGTAATGCATTGAAAATCGATAACTATTACCAACACCGTATGTTGTATAATGTATCAATATGTTGTTGCCGGTCTTTCACGGAACCAATTTCTTCACACTCCCGAGTGTAAGTAGCGCCGCACTTTATTCGGATTCTCCCACGGCAACAGCTGTTCATCTCTGTAACAACGGAGGAGTCTACCATGGTCATAAAACTCATTCTAGTGTCACTTAAAATATTTATCGACTTTGTTTACCTGGTGCGAGTTCGAAAATAAGAAACCTGTAGTACCACCACCTGAATAAAGAATTCGTATTTTAAATTCTCGGGAGAAGTCTTGAGAACTCCACAACTAGAGTTTATCATTACAATGGAACTGCAGTGCAACAAGACTTTGTCGGCGTTGCAGCTTTATTTGACAAACAAACGTTTATTTTAACAATTTACTGAGTTAAGAATAATGACTATGATTATTACATATAAATAGTATAGATTTTAGATGTCACCTTGGTGGTTTCAAGACCTCATATGCTATGTGTTAGTATAAAAAAATAATACTCAATGCTGTAATCGATATGCATGCGTACATTTTTATTATAACATGCATTTCATCGTGCGAACGTAAAACTCGATATTACTTTGGACGTGAACCAGCATAAAATATGAGAAGGGCCAGGCCCCATTGATTCGGACAGTTTGAGTGAATGCTACATGAAAAAATAAACAAATGGATATACCGGTCAAAGCAAAACTTGGGCACGGAAAAAAACATTTATGATATTCTACGAAAAGTAGAATTAACCCTCCCCAACTGAAATATCGAAGCCTATTTTTATACCATATAAAGACTGCCCACAAAATACATTTTATTTTTATTTAAAGCGATTTAGAGCATGAACGAGCATTGTTTTCTACGCAAACCTTTTGCTAAAGTAGGATTTAAATCTCTTAGTACAATGAAACCATACGACTTGTTATGTTGGACTTACATAGTCAAAGTTTTGTTAAGTATTCAGTATTTCACACATGGTTCTTATGAGTTTTATTCGTTACTAGAACGTGTAGTTTTTACAAAGAAACTGGAGTACCAAAATAAAATTCTTTACGTAGGTACTAGTAGATGCACAACGAGGAGACGTATGACTAATTCGATTTTATTTGCATTCGTACTAATGTCCCACTAACGCTAAGAAAACTGAAATAATAGAATCTAACAGCTATTTTTCTGAGACTTTTTTGGCCAAACACTATTTAAGCAGGGTTGGTTACGGTTGTCGGATAAACTAGTTTCAGAAAAGGATAAAGTTATACCAAAGCTGCGTACCTGGAATAAATAGGTAGCTCGTATTTGAGATCTAAATTATCCCTAAACCCACATCAGCATACACTCAGCGGCCACTGACCTGTTTGTAATAGTTTAGTTGAATAGTTCGCGGGAACTCCATCTATTTGATTTAGTGCTGCTTACTCAAACGTCCCGCGTTTAAGCGGCTAGTTACTAGGGGCTTAGCAACCGAGTTTGTTCCTAAGTACCTAGCCTGACATGATAGCATCAGCACATCACACAAACACTGGATAAATGAAAACGTGGAAATTAAATTTAGTGTCTCTGATTTGACTAATTCCGTGCTAATTTCAGCGGTGTGCGAAAACATTAAAGTGATGAAATAGTTTTAAATTGCTTAGTGAAATGCTTTTCAACTTCAGCTTAATTTACGCTACTCACGGGCACGTGCTTAACTGACCTCGGGAACTACTAAGTGAATTATGTCCTAAGGATTAATTCTCAACTATAGAATAATGAATCATTTTCTATGCGATGTTCCCCGTAGTATATATTTTCTTCAAAAACTAGATAAATTTGCACTAAGAAACTAGATACAGCTTGCAAATACATTATTTCTTTCTCCATTGTGGCCAATCGGTCATAGAATAGCAAACGTAAGATGTCATTTAAAAATAGATATTTTCTACTCCAACAAATAATTTTATAAAACTAAAGCTAGCTGACGGAATGTCGACTAAACGCACATGATGTATGTATGTATAGCGTAATAAACTGGGATAGTAAACAGTGTCTCAATAGTATTTTTGAAATTTTAAAATGTCTTGGCAAATGATCTTCTAAAATATATAACTTTTTTAATTTTCAAAAGTAATCTTAAGACACTGTAAGGGTGCATACTAAATTCAATGCAACCGAATTCTTTTGAAGTAGCCTACGTGACATAGTGCAAGGTAAGGCGCGGCGCGGCGCAGCTTACTTTCTTGATCGTTTTATTTTTTTATATCGTTCGCGTTGATTCGACCACGCAGGACGAATCCTTGTGGACTTTATGGCCATTGATTTTACCTAATAAAGTATATAGAAGAAGTTTCGAATTCAATCGGTGAAACATATTGTATATGTTACAGTTATAACCCGTTTTTAGATAGAACGCGTTTTCCCTAGTTAGGACTAGTTTTTACTAAATGCCTTTGTTACAACTAGAAATAACTAATACTCAAAATTTAATATCAGTTAAAACTAGTTCTACTAACTAACAACACGCGTTTGTCCCAAGCGAGTCAGTCAAAACTGTTCTCAGAGTTCATCGTACCTTATTCTTAATTAATGTTCCATCATGCAGCAGGCATGATTTCTGTTACGAATCGCTGTAAATCCGACTCCACGTAGACTTGTCTGCCCTACCCCTAGAGTGTTTTTCAAAATCGCGTAGGCGCGGAGGAGCGAGGCGGGCCGCGAGTTGAGGAGCAGGTGGTTGTAACACTCGCCGCCGTGGCTGAGGCTGGCCGGCACCGCCGGCCAGCAAGCCGAAGCTGCGGTGGTGAGCGTTAAACCTATCTGCGACGATAAACTCGCGTGGGACCGCCGGAGCCTCGCAGCGCCGGAGCCGTGACAGAAATCATGCCTGCTGCATGATGGAACATTGATTAAAAATAAGATACGATGAACAGTTTTAAAACTAGTTTTAACTGATATTAAATTTTGAGTATTAGTTATTTCTAGTTGTAACAAAGGCATTTCGTAAAAACTAGTTCTAACTAGGGAAAACGCGTTCTATCTTAAAACGGGTTGTAACTGTAACATATACAATACAAAACTGTCGTTTCTAGTAGTATGGAGTGTATTATTATCTGCAACGTATCTCCCTGGTAATAACTTATATCATAGCGTTCCACGTTGAACGTCTGTCTCGCGCTCTCGGCTACAACTTTTGAGATGCAATTTAGTGTTCACCATACACGTAAAACTTGGCTTTTGAATAGTAACAAACAAGTTTCAGGTAAATAAGACTAAATTACAAGTGTGGTTATCTCGATACTAGGCACTTTATAATTTATAATGTCTTTAGAGTTGAAACTGAGTTTACTTGTATATTTCTGTGGCTAGTATGTGAAAGATATATGTTTTCCAATAACAGCTATAATACACAAGCATTATATAAATATTATATAGGTGCCCAACAATTCACTAAAAATAAAACTCCCTAAAACCCAATTATGAACAATCTGTTATTCACTACATACAATTTTTGGGGTCCATTCCAATTACCAGTTTTTATTAGTACGCGGTACCGCCGACTGAATTACCGTTTAATTGAAAAGCCGGGAACAAAGGATGGGGCCCGAATATTTGACAACAAAAAGCTGGCAACCGTTCCTCCACCTACCTGTGTACATAATATTAATCCAGCAACAATATCAACATAACACGCTTCGGTCGATAACTTCTCGTGTTACTTAACTCTCCGAAAATAGACATAATGACATAAATATTTACACTTTCATAATCCCTGCAGGTAAAACAATTAAGTGTTAACATGAGATTTAGAGAAAAATAAGTTAAGATAAGTTCAAAACTTAAGTATTTAAAGCGATGCAAAATATTTTCTATAAGTTCCATAGTTCCATAAGCTGTTTTCCCATTTTTCGCAGTTAATATTGAGCAGCCACTGGTAATATACATACAAAGGAATAATGCCCCATTACTCATACTAAGATGACCTATTTACAATAATTTAATTAATTAATCCCTCTAAGTCATTACAAGTTCTTTTTTAGTGCCATAGTACCTACACTTAACAGAAAGGAGCATCTTGTAACACTAATAGGTATTGTTATAGTTCGTGAACTAAATTTTGAATAGAGTGAAGCGTAGCCGACATCATTCATTATGCACAAGAGCCTTAATAACATTAGCTTAAAGTTATAGATGGCTTGAAAGTTAGAACAACAAAGCGGTGCGGTGCTTAGTTATCGATTATATCATCGATATGGGACGGAGATTGGAGAGTAATCGCTAAATTGATCAAGTCAGCAGTGAATAAGCCTTTTGTTAAGCTCTTTGCTACTCAAGGAAACTTTCTGCTCTTCAACGTAATAATTAGTCGAAGAATAATGGTATATCTATTGGACTTTCGATTGTATGTTGGTACTCTAATCTAAAGAATAAATCCTGACCAAGCGTCGTAATTGCTTCTTTTTTTCTTGTTTGATTAGTTAATGTGTAATATCCCAATCCATCAGAAATGTTACTTTATATTTTTCAAAAGGACCCTACATCAATCATTAAAAGACCTATGTTATGCCTGAAATGATAATTATCCAAAATACAACACTCATTCTCTGTCCATAATTTACCTGAAAACAAGCTCGCAGGTACAGATTTATGAAATGTGTGCATAATAACATTAATTAACACCAGTCCCTCATTAACGGTCCCTGTTGAATTCTAGAAAAAACGTCGCGAGGGATTTATCACTACGCTCGCTGGCCCGTGTAGGTTCCTCTTCAAAAGAAATAATAACTTGCGCTTTGGCTTGATTATTTTTGTTTTATTTAACAAGGTGTAAGGTGTTACATCACACCTGATACTTTCCGCCCTTAAATTAATTTAATGCATGTTAATTTATTTAACGAATTTGTACACGAATGTCTTGCAATGTAGACACGTCTTCAATCTCAGGGAAGAGTACGACAAGTGATTACAATGCACAAGTTTGTACGCAAACACAGGTGCATTCTCTGTCCCCTCACTCTCTTAGTGTAATGAGACTGCTCTTGGGGACGATCAGAAATGATGTTACAGACATATAATATAATAGAACAGAAATAGTACATGATCTATCTCGATGTATTTAAATAACTCTGGTACTAATACTAGTTAACTTCTCTCTATGAAGTAACGACTAAACCACTAGCCGCAGTAGGTAAATAGAATAATATATACTATTGAAATATTACACTGATAACATCAATAGAATCCAATCGATTTATACTTACCAAATAAAGTTTTTCCTTTATCGGTCTTTCACATAACCCCGAAAGGTTTACAGCAAAATATTCAATAATTTCCAACGTTTTTACGATATTACGGCCGACAAAAAGGATTTTTTCAGGTCAGCAATCAAATGTATCAAATGTATGCGAGTACATATTTGCCGTTTTAACATAAAGCGCGCATTTAAATCATTTTAATAAAGCCGAATGTTTAATTTGAACCTTTAGCCTTTTTGTATAGACCCGAAAACACACCTAATTCATGTACTGCAAAGTGGTATCTGTTATAAGTAAGTATTTTTAACAGCAGTTGTATTAAGTAAGTAGAAAATTGATAGCATAAGGTTGTTAATCGCAGACACTACAAATAAAACTGACACTTTGATGCATGCAATAACTTACTAAGTAGCTCATAAAAGCATCTTGAGGAAATCTAAAACCGTTGTTGGAATAAAGTGACGTTTCAACAGATTTTGAATATTCCACGTGATACTTTGTTGCTCCCTCCCCCAAATGACATACAGTTTAGCTATCATCGGATATGGGTACTCCTATAGGTAAACAGGACGTTCTCCCAAAATTGGGGACTTAAGGCAACCCTATTTACGAGCGTCCCATTAGGAAGTGACCTAAATCCGTTGCTGTCAACATTTCTCATGTTTCACCGTCCACTTTCATGTATGTAAATTAACTTAGCATCATATTATGTTGACTTACTCGTCAGTACTTTTTATTTATCGGCGAATTTAACGATGTTTCATTTGGTCTCGCGTGACGTCATTTTGAATTTAAGTTTTCCTTTTGTTCATCTGAGTGTGTTCCGAATTGATGTGTTTGTGTTTTGCGTGAGCAAAATTTAATCAGATCGAATCAAAAATTTTTAATTCTATTCTTACTAATACACACATCAAAAGTGTCTAGGGATCAACATATATTTTTGCAATAACTTTTCTCCTGATTGATATTAATTAAAATTTTCTTTAAGGATTCATCAAATAAAGTGTTTTCGTTTGTCACAGTAACGATAAACCAAGTCACCTTTGCATTAATAAAGAAATTTGCCATTTTCCTAATAAAGGGATTTTTGACATTTGAACCACTAACACAAAAGTTTGAAAAAAAGACTGAAATAACAGTTTTCTTTAAAATTTTATTGGGTAACTTAAACAATTAATAATCCGTGTTTCTACCGCGAACACTAACAACACAAGAACATCGGTTTGGCATACTCAAAATGAGTTCATCCAAATCACGCTGTGGAATGGCCGCCCATG
>NWSH02000008.1:8419195-8434180 GCA_002382865.2 Heliothis virescens
GTAGCGCTATAATTTGTATGCTCTTTTTGTATGGAAGTTTCACTGGAAAGGGCCGCCTTAAGACATAGATAGAGCTGTCTGGCTACGACGCGGCCATTTCTCTAGGGTATATTACTCTATGATTTTGAGTCCCTCTATGTAAAATCTGCGTGCAGCGTCGCGTCGCGTCGCGTCTCGGTGTGAATTGACGCTAACTGACACCTTGTCACCATAACACAAAAGAGTTCACTTCTGGCAACAAAAAGTTTGTAATACATTCCGGATTTAACTTCTTTGAATCTTATTATAAGCAATGGCAACTAAAATAGTTACAATTTCTCTGGGTGTATAGGTACCATATCAAACAAAGAATATTTACAATGTTATACATGCAATCATAGATATGACCTGCTGTGTTCAAACGTGACGGCGAAGTTATTCAGGTCTATGAAGATAGCCGATAAATGCAATTGGAAGTGTCAAGACTGTCGTAATAAAATACCGGAAAAGAATAACACGGAAACCCCTGTTAGAACAGCTCGCACATTAAATGAAACCTTAGAGTATACATCTATAATAGAGTGAGCCTAACAGGGTACACTCCGGGTACACTGGTGTGAACATGCGCGATTTTCCTTGTCACCCTCAATCAGTGTCAAAACAGTACCCGTCACATCAAGTCACAGAGCAATATTTTATTTTAAAGTTAAAATGGTGAAATATACTGCGCAAAGCTGTAAAAAATATTCCAACAAGCAAAATAAAAGATTAATATTTTTTCAAGCAGTCATTACGTAGTATTTATTTAGTAGTTGATTAATTCTCCAAAAAAAATAAGGGTCTGAAAGGGGGTTGCGAGAGACGCGGGGCGGGTCAGCATCACGCGTTGTCAACGGCCATTTTTCTAATTTCAAATTTTTCTAATTTCAAATTTCATTGGAATATAGCGTTGTACCTAAGTCGATTATTGGATACGATATGTCTTTATCGTGACTTCAAAAGTTGTTCAGATTTTCAACCGAATTTAGAAAAGGCGGTTCTTACAGCATTAGTTTGACTGTATGTATGTACGCGATTACCTCACGTTTGGCTGAACCGATTTTGATGGTATTCAGCATAGTATGTTCAGACTTAGGAGAAGGCTTTAGGTACAGACGCCAGCACATCAACCTACCTCAATCTGTCATATTTCATCAATAGATTTTCAACCTTACTACAAAAGTGGAAGGTTAATGTTCGATTAGTAAAATTTGACAGATTTGGGTAGGTTGACCTGCTGTCGTCTGTACCTAAATACAATAATAAAAAATAATTCCATTATAGCCAGTACTAATACTAATGTAGGTAGGTATTTGTCTGGTATTTGTGTAAAAAGTCCTATCAAAATTAATTACCTTTATTTAAGTTCCTACTAAAATGGACTATAGGTATCATTACTCAACTCGCTATATTATTTTACAATTATTATTAAACCAAAACAATAATTAAGTTACATTAATGTTATAATTCTAACTATCGATATTCTTGCTGCATCTTAAGAACATCACTATCATAGCGTTTTACCACAGATAACACACCTGCTCCCGTTCGGCACAAGGGAATTAAGATGACATTATCACTCTATAGGTTACTAATGTATACTCTAAGAATGAAACCCATAATGCAAATTTCACCCTTTCCCAACAATCAACAACATTACCTGCCGATCCTCATGTTACTATACGTAATAAACGCCCTCAAAGTACACCAGTTAATTCCGCAAACACCTCTTTTTCTACGTATGCTTCTCCAACATGCTGCTTAGACGATAACTCAATAATAGAAATAACAAAACGCTCTCTCCGTGAAATTATCCAGCAAGAAATCGCAACCGCGATCAAAGAAGTAGTGTCAGAACAAACTAAACAGTTTAAAGAACTGATCTCTGAATTCAGAACTTCGTTGGAATTCTATAACGAAAAATATGAAGACATGAAAACATAACTGGTACAAAATTCTACGAAAATTCAAATACTGGAAAAAGAGAATAACATTGATGTGAAATGAAATAAATAATGCAGTTGTAAATATCATGCAGAACTATCAAAGATAAGTTTTGACACACATTAAAAATAAACTATACAGGTGGTATTACATTGCTAGCAAACTCTTTTAAAATTATATTTTCAACACCCCCACTCAATGTAATAACACCTAAGGTAACATCCCATTACACAATACACACATTACATTTATCTAGAAAACGTGTAGTCAACTCTTTGCCTAGAGACTTCGTTAGCATATCTGCTGGTTGATCACTTGTCTTGATATACTTTAACACTAACTTTTCACTTTTAATAAGTTCTTTCACAAAATGATATCGTATATCAATGTGCTTCAAACGTTGTATAGTATCAGTGCAAGCAACAGATATAGCTGACTGATTATCACAATAAATAGTAACAGGAGAAACATTTTTAATATTAAAATCAGTTAACAAATTGATAAGCCAACAGGCTTCGCTAGCAGCCATGCTAATGGCAACATATTCAGACTCGGTAGAAGATAAACTTAGAGACACCTATTTCTTGGAGCACCAAGAAATTAAACATTCAGAAAATTTAAACAAGTATCCTGTGGTTGATCTTCTATCATTGGAATCACCTCCCCAGTCTGAATCACAATACCCTTCTAAAACACTATCACTGCATTTAAAAATTAATTTATAATTTATAGTTTGTTTGACATAACGTAATACTCTTTTCAATGCACTTAACAGCATATCATTCGCACAATGTTGATAACGNCTGCTTTAAACGTTGTATAGTATCAGTGCAAGCAACAGATATAGCTGACTGATTATCACAATAAATAGTAACAGGAGAAACATTTTTAATATTAAAATCAGTTAACAAATTGATAAGCCAACAGGCTTCGCTAGCAGCCATGCTAATGGCAACATATTCAGACTCGGTAGAAGATAAACTTAGAGACACCTATTTCTTGGAGCACCAAGAAATTAAACATTCAGAAAATTTAAACAAGTATCCTGTGGTTGATCTTCTATCATTGGAATCACCTCCCCAGTCTGAATCACAATACCCTTCTAAAACACTATCACTGCATTTAAAAATTAATTTATAATTTATAGTTTGTTTGACATAACGTAATACTCTTTTCAATGCACTTAACAGCATATCATTCGCACAATGTTGATAACGACTTAATAAAGACACAGCAAAACATAAGTCAGGTCTTGTACCTGATACAGCATACATTAGACAACCTATGATTTGTCTACATAATTGTTCAATGTGTTTATCTGGTGTATCATTATTTTGAAAAAGCTTTAAATTAATATTCTGATCTAATGGTGTAGACATGGGTTTACAATTTTCCATTCCAAACTTTTTCAATACTTTCTCTAAATACTTTCCTTGGCTCAATTCAGTTATTCCTGNTGGTTGATCTTCTATCATTGGAATCACCTCCCCAGTCTGAATCACAATACCCTTCTAAAACACTATCACTGCATTTAAAAAATAATTTATAATTTAAAGTTTGTTATACAACTACAGTACAGATATTTTAATACTAGCTTCTGCCAGCGGCTTCGCCCGCTTCCCGGGGGAACTATTTCCCGTACCCGGATAAAATGTAGCCTATATGTTATGCTGGTATATATCAGAATATATAACATATAGCTTATATCTATATGTATAAACATATAGATATAAGCTATATGTTTGCTAAGTTTCATCAAAATCCGTCCCGTGCATCCTAAAATTTGCGTGTGCAAACAGTTAAACATTCAAACATACAAATATACAAACAGACAATTTATTTTTTTCGAATTTTTACTCTTTTTTCATTTCTTAATAACCCAACATATTTTGTTTTGTAAAAATATTTAATGGACACGATTTTTTACTGTTTTGTTATATCTATATATAGATTCTGCAAGGCCACGTAAGACGATGCAGCTGATATGTTCATAGAACTACGGTCACACTGAGTTGTGTATTGTGCCCATTGTTTACTGAAACAAAGAAGATCATGACGAAGAACAAGCCTCTACTACCGGAATTTAGAAATCGCGGTCAGTAAACCCGAAAGTAAACCTTTTCTAAAAACATTTACCTCTAAAACAGAAACGTTAAAACCGAGTCGGAATGCAATAAAAATAAAACCAAAAATGTTTTCAATGTAAAAGTAACTTATTGGAAATACTCAATGGCCACAGTTGGAACGTTTCGAGTCAAGTTACGGTCGGAGTCTAAAATTTAAACAAAGTTTGTTCCGGTCTCTGGACATGGTTGGCCACTCGAACGGCAAGCTGCAGTTGCACCAGCTTGCAAATTACACCAACAAATTGATCGACGAACTCTTCTAACGGTCAAATAATCCCCGAGTTTTATTTGCTTCATTTGAAACATCGTTTTGAAGTTCTCGCAGATTTTTTTCATTAATTGGCATTTCTGACTAGGTTGGCGAGATTTTTTTTTTATAGTTTGCCTTCTTGAAAATGAGACAGTCCTTTCGTAATTATGTTCCAGTTAATGTATCTATGTATATGGACATTTCAGTTAGGATACAGATTGGTGAATATTTTTATAGGTCCAGCTGTTTTATATGACAATTACATATTTAATTGCTATGCGTATCTATTGGATTATAAAATAAGAAGAAGCAGGAGATTATTTTAAATAGAGTGCTTTTAGTAGTTCCTTTGTTCTTGATACCAGCGTAAATATTTATGGTAGGCATAGCATTACTAAGTATCTGTTTTTATCTTCATTTGAAAATTCAGATTATAACTATTGAATGGCACTATTTGCATACCTATTACACATTACTTATTATAAGTACATATATCATACCAAAATCATGTCACTATGCTATAGTCATGTTTAGAGATTGCAATCCGGTATCATTTTCAATCCGGCCGGATCCGGCCGGATTAGCACATATGCTGAAGGGTATATGTACTTGGCCCTCACTTTCGGCATGACGGGTCTTCACCGGGCACGGTTGCTTCGGGAGGTACATGCCTGTCCCTGTGGCGGCAATTGTGGGCGGCAAACTCTCGCGCCCAGCCGTGGTTCAAGCCATGGTGAGGGGCGAGAGGGAATGGGATGCCTTGCCTCCTTCTGCGGAGCAGTTATGCTAGAGAAGCAAGCGGCGGAGCGACGCCGCGGTGGATTTGGTGGACAACACGGCCGCCGGGTGTCGAGAGACGCTCCCGCGCACCGTAGGCGTGGGTCTGTGGGCGGTGAGTTTTCTGGTGACTCATCGTCCTTCCGTCTCCTAGGAGACGACACTCCCGTGTCGGCAGCGCGCGTTGATCCACGCGCTCCTCAAATAAATAGGTTAACAAACCCCAGCGGGGCCCACTAGGGCCAGAGCCTGACGGGGCTACGGGATTGTCCGAAAGAGTTACCGCTGCCTTGGCACACAAAGGGCTCCAGAAGGAACACGGTGGGTTTTAGTCACAGTTTGACTGGTTCCATATTCGTTAGGTCAGGATCTGATGATGGACACCCTGAGAAATCGAGGGCAACTCATGAATTTTTTTTTTTTTTTTTTTTTTTATTCGGACACCTTTTCACACACGGTTGGTTAGCCCCATGGTAAGCTATTAATTAGCTTGTGTTATGGGTGCTAACACCTGATAAACTACATATAATTACGTATATAATTTTAAATAGATACATATTACACACCCAGACCACAGCCAACAAACATGCTCATCACACAAATGTTGACCGTTCCGGGAATCGAACCCGGGACCATCAGTTCGGCAGTCCCGGCATGCGTAACCATTGCGCCAACGAGGTCGTCATTCAAAATTGCAGGCAAGCATCAGTGAAAACTTGATTTATAGTTGATTATGGCTTAATTATTGGTTACGACTGCCACAGTGGGTATTAAAATATTATAGTTTTAGACCCAAGAACTGAAAAGCATAAAATAAAAATCTCTACAAAAAAAAAATAACCAACTTCACAAAACACTGAAAGGAACCAAATAAAACTTTTAACATGGATCTTGAAGTCTGTGGCAAAATAAACACAATCAACAGACCGGCAGACACCTACTTCTAGAGCCATGTGAAAAGTGCTATTTTGTCCCTTTTTCTCCCTCTATTTCTTACGAAGTCATTAATTTTTAAGTATTTCCTCATATGTAATCTGTTTCCTTTTACTTTTCACTCTCCGATAACCTTCTTTTTTTCTTTAGGATTTGATTTACTAGTACCTCTTTCAATGTATTATTCGCGATTTAGAGTTTTACCGGATCCGGCACCGGATCCGGTGCGTTGGTGCCGGATCCGTTAGGTCTAGAAACACGCCGGATCCGCCGGATTACCGGATCCGCCGGACCAGATTGCAATCCCTAGTCATGTTCCAGCTAATTTACCTATGAGTTTTATGTGGCTGATCCCCAATTTTGATTGTGTATATTAATTGACTGACAGCTCTAATTAGCGTAAGTGAATTCGTCCACGCAGATTGCGTTCAAAGCTTAAATTCACGAAGCAGTCTTTCAATATACTATTATTATCAAAGGCTTATTTGCCCATAACTTAATAACGAATATTTTTCGTGTTAAAAATATTTTTTATTAAACTACCAAAAACGCATTTTATCATTATTTTTTAGCTTTAACTGTTCAACCAAATAGCTATACATTTTACTTAAAAAATACGTAAGATAGCGCCTAAATGATGAGTATTCGTTATAATAGGCAGGTCCTGCAATCGTTCCAGCTAGGGTTGTTAATTCGGGTACAATTACATAAAGTACTTATCAAATCGATTGCGGTTGCTCGCCTCATTAGCCTGACCTGCTTCATACCGCTATAAATTGTGAAGTCATCGAAGCCAGGACTCGGTCCACGTCCGTTATTAGGAAATTCTCAGTTTCGGCCTGCGTGGAACCGATGCCGAATTGACCGATATATGGCAATAAATTCCGCCGAACGTTGGCAACTAATTACTTTTATTGATAGTGATTTCTTCGGCGTAACATCAACTACGGTTGTTTAAAACCGCTATAATACGGAAGACACGGAACACCGTTTATTAATCGCAAGTAAATTTTCAAATATAATTTCATTGTTTTTATTTTAACTTTATTTTAAACTTGTTTCGTTTGCAGGAAACATGAACATATCAATAAAAAAACAATGAGTGGTTCTCAGAAAAGTCAAAATTTTACAAAAAAAATATATCTGTACGCTCACATCCCACTCCATAGAACAGTTGCACACTATTGCAATTTCACTTGTCAAGCGGAGGACGTCTTCTGCAGAGATTCCTCTAAGAGAATATTATACTCAATGGATTTATTTTATTCCACGTGCATATTCACTTGTTCCCGTGTGCATTAAATATATCTCGGACGACTTTATCAATTTACCGTCTATTGATTTTCAGTTTTCACACGCGAAAGCTTTTAGTGTATAAAAAGGTAGACTTGAAATAACAGTACCTTTACTTTTAATGAATATTGAATATTTTATAAGTAGATTTTTTTTATTGCATTGATTTGCTAAAATTGTATATTGTTTAAAGTGTATATGTATATAGGTACCTACAGATATTTAATCCTCGTGCTTTCCAATAAAGAGAGCACATTGATTTATTCTAGCTTAATGGTGATTTGGGCACTGAATTCAGATACTCCGAGTCGAGTGTTTAAAGTAATTTGTAAAACATTCACCACTCAAATAGAAACACCACATAAAAAGTGCTTCCAATAAAGATAAAACGAAAATGTCCAGAAATTCAAATCAAAGCTTTGATTTAATATAAACTGTAAAACCATTTGAATATCATACATTCAGTTCAATTTTGTTGAAATTGTTATGTTGCTGAACATAACCGTAAGTTGTTTTATAACGTTTCACTACTTAATTTAACACAGTACTGTTAATTTAACACAATATAGTTAATTCAGTTAAAGGTGGCCATGTTTATAATTGTAATTGGCTTATTTACTTTCGTAATGTAAATTCCGTGCGCTGGAAAATAATGAGGCTGACTATCCTCGAGAATATGTGTAAAATAAGTGTCAACGCGACAAAAACTCGATATTATACCGTAACACGGGTGGTCACAAACGGTACAAATAAAATTGGCGTCGTTAGCACCAACCAAATAAGAGCGGACCTGCACTCGGATAACATCAAAGAATTTTAATCATACTAAAGAAATGTAATTGTACCGTCTGCCTCGGTCGAATACTGAGTGAACACTATGCTTTGTCAAAGGTGAGGAAGCGATTATTAATGGTAGCTTCTGACTCTGGACTACGATGATTTGATCTTATACAAATATTATTTAGATCCCTTGTATTCCCTACGAATAATATGGCGCAAAGAAATTTATATTCAATTGTTTTTCTATTATGAATGTTATCTAGGTAAATATTAGTGATGCCACATTATATAATAGATGTACATACAACTCACATAACTGGTATAAAGAAAAAAAAATGTCCGATGTTTTATGCCAAAACGAATAATATAGGTGATCTGGCGTCTAATTTGACAGCGAGACGCCGACGCTGCCCATGCTATCAAGGAGTAGTGGGTTGCCACTCGTGGGTCCACGCGTACATGCGTAGCCTTTCCAATAAAAACCTACGCAATTTCACGTTTACTGGATTCTAAGTTAAGTTTCAAGTATTCATTAATTAAGACTAGCGATCCTTATAAACCTTTTATAAGTATGAAAGTTACCGCAGTCTGTTCTCTTATTCCACCAATTGACCATAGACCAATTGAGAAAGTATGTGTTGAAATTGTTTATTTAAAAAAGTGAAACGGCAGTAAATAGATTTACTCTGAAGTTGGCAAAATTATTTATTATTTTATTATAAAAAAGAAACGGGAGTACAGAAACCCGCTTAAATAAAGCGTAGATAGTAGTATTATAAGCTGAAATTTAGTGCATCGTATTTATATTTGATTCTCAGAAACAACAAATAATGCTTTGGATCCCAGTCTGACCTATTTCTTCAAATTGACATTTATAAGGTAGATCGCAGACGGAAGAAAACGTGTCTGTTTCAATAGTTGGGTTTAGGTAGGTCTTAACTCAGCTTTACCTACGCTCAGGTATGGTTTTACATGATTTATTACATCAACTGAAATGAAGTAAAACAGAATAAATATAGCGTAAATGTGCTTTTTGAAATATATATGTTTTGTTAACATTGGTGGACATTGTTAGATAGAATATTTTCACTGAAGAATCCTGCAAAATAAAGAAAACATTTGCCGTTTGCAGAACCCGTAGCTGCAGAAGCTGAACAGCAGATACATCATCTAGTTTGGATTTATTCGCCGATCTCCTATAGAATCAAAATTTCAAAGTTGCAAGAAATACAATGTATGTTTTATTTCGAGGAAAAGGTTTTAAAAGAAAACGGAGTTGAAAATCCTACTTATTAGAGAGGGAACTAGTAAATGATCTGTGGTTTTCCAACTATAGGTACTGTTTCCACTTAGTAACAAAGTTTTTTTAGTGAAACATCTGTTTCATTATTATTTATTGAAACACGTGTTTCGGAAGGCACGATAAACTGTGGGTCCCGGCTGTCGTTTGAACATCTTTGACAGTCGTTACGGGTAGTCAGAAGCCAGAAAGTCTTGACAACCAGTTTACCAAAGGGTGCCAGAGTTGGCCCGCGGTATCTGGGTTGTGGAGGTCAGACAGGCAGTCGCTCCATGTAAAACACTGGTTCTCAGCTGCATCCGGTTTGACTGTAAGCCGACCGGCCGAATGGCCAAGTCGATCTATTTGTTAAACGTATGTAATAACTTAAGACCTTTAAGTAGAGACTAAATAGATTAACCGACTTGGTATTACATGGATCTCACAACTTTTTACGGTAGAGAGACTGAGCTGCGAGACTTGGGTTTTTTACAGGATGTTTTTAATGGCATTATATTCTACCTGTAGAATAATGACGCGATGAATAAGTTTTTTATAAACAATTATTATTTACTTACTGTTAACTTGCAGAAAAAAAAACTACAAAAAAGTGACCGAGCGAACATCGGAACTTACCCCTGTTTCTTCTTTATTGTGGACGAAAAATGAGTTTACATGCCTCATTAGACAGAACCTTGAATCTACGTCCGTTTGGCGGGAACAAAGCATAGAAAATGTGCTGCATTTTGAGCTCCTTCATAGAACTTTTGGTAAATGTTTCTGAAAATTATTTCTTTATTTTCTATTGGTTTATGTTCGTCTTTCATCTGAAGGATAAAAATTGCAGCATGTTGATTTTGTGAAAGTTCAGTCAGTTAAGTTTTTAGCTTCATAAATTTGTAAATGGCCGAATAAAACGGACAGACACACTTCTACTATTTCAGATCAAATTTCCTTTAAAGCATTTATTTTATTTGTACATTCTTGGACTCTTGTGCCTAAGGACAAAATTCAGCATCACAACTCGGGATAGTCTGCACGCTATTACCTATTGGTCCATCCCACATCAAATAAAGACTGTCGTTGACTAAATTTGGGTACAAAAGTACTCTGCCTACCCTCAGGGATTACAAACGAAGCGGTTATGTAAATAGTCTTTTGGCTTGGAAGATAAATTCTAATTCCATCAACTGGATTATGGGCTAACAGATTTGTTGGTTGTATGTGAGAATGGCGCACCATAGTCGGGCACCGTTCATATAAAGATTAATAGGGTTCGCGAACGTGACACATGGTGTACGGGAAGTTGCAGTTTATCTAACACATAAAACCGTTTGTCTTGTCTAACTCATCAACGCACAACATAAATTTCGAGGGAAACGGAAAAGTTGTGCACAGTAATTATACGCTCGGGTTTACAATCTCTGTATACATTCCGAAAGTATGTACAGAACGAAAGTACGGACGAATACTTTTTAAAACTTGGGTAGACAGAAGAACAAAGTCGTCCCGCAGAAACTCGAACTATACATTTTTTGGAATTGTATTCTCGTTTTCGCAAGCAACGCTGAGCCGTTCGGCTAGTTTAAATACATTTCAGCGATGGACACGCCATTTTTCCTCCTCCGAGAAAATTAAAAGTGCTTCGTAAAAATCTACTTCAGTTCATTGCGGGACATAATGTAAGTCGGAGTGAATAAACAAGAAATATGCGGTCGCCCGTGTTTTGTTTTAGCGTTTATAAAGCGAAGAGCTTTTATGGTTTATGGCTCAATAATATAGGCCGTAAAAAGCCCCCGGACCCGCGTCGGATCTCACTCTGCTTCGAAATTGAGTCATCCTAGTGAGTCCCTTCGACTCCTTTAGAGAGTTGTTGAATAATTTCGCATTAGGTACCTAACAGGACGGAAACAAACTTAATAGTTCCTCCTTACTTAGCTGGTACAGGTCAGCTCCCTCACGGTGCTTACTCAACAGAAGATCTCCCGGGAGCGCATCTTACTGGATCCACAAGGGAAATTCATACTGTAAAGATGCAGTTGGGATGATACCAAGAATACCTAATCTTAAATACAAAGCCGTTGTTCCAGAATTTATAACATACTGTAGTTCTAAACTTAAATTCGAGCAAATAAATAATATACTTTTCAACTCTGGGAGCAATTCTAGCCTTAAAGGAAACTTTCGATATTGAAGAAAAGAAGCGATATCACAAATTAAAATCTGTTGCGGAAGGATTATCCTTTTAAATGTTATTCTATTTATAGTTTTTAGTCTGCACTTCATCAGTTAGACACAAAACTGCTTTAAATAGAAGATAAACATGTCAAGCAAAGTTAGCGGCGCATCGCAGTGTCGTATTACAGTTACCCTTTTACTAAGTCAACTTCTGAAACTTGGGATCAAAAGCATTTTCTGGCTGTGTTTATCATTAGTGTCCAATTTAGTGTTGAACTTAAATAGCTACTGAGCTCCCTTTAACTGCTTACTGGGAAGGCTTTTTTTATGGAACTCCCTTATAAACAAGCTTTTTTATATATGACGTAAGTAGTGTATCCATTTTGCATAAACAGGGACTGTAGGTAACTCAGCTTTTAGTAAAAAGGCGTAGGTGTTGTTTAAAGGTTGTGGGTTCGATCCAATCCATTGAATTTTGACTTAACCCACTTCAGTTTCAGTCGGTCGACATTCATCATGAGTTTATTTGGAGAGGTTAATAGGACTACCGGCCTATTACCGGATTAATAGGCCTTTAATAAGTATAATGATAAGTTAAATGCCGTTTATGAAAACATAATTCAAATTGATATTGGCTTGTATACAAACAGATGAATTCTATTATATACCTAAACTTATTTATTTATTCTTAGGAAAGCTTACAGACTAATGATAATGTTAATACATTTTTTATATTTTTAAATGTATAAATACATTCTTGTTTTTTATAATTATATTTAAAAATTAAAAAGATATGTTGAAAAATAAATAAATGTATATAATGTTAATACCTTAATATATCTACTTTGCTAACAACAATGTTTCCACTGTTAAAGTAAAAATCTTAAATAAAAAAAGGTAAGAATATAACAATTCCTCCAGTGTGGGATAAAGGTACTTGAATATACACTGCTCAATGGATAAGGACATCCACCCAAGTTTTTTTTTGTATCCTTTTTACTGTCCCACTGCTGGGCACAGGCCTCTTCTCAAATTGAGAAGGATTGAGCGTTAATTACCACGCTTGTTCAATGCGGGTTGGTGATTTCAGACTTTATAAGTTCCGGTTCCTCAAGATGTGTTCCTTCACCTCTTATCAAGCATTGTGTCTAGAGACATATTAGAAAGTACATACAAGCTAGAAAAGTTGCATTGGTACTTGCCTGACCTAGAATCGAACCCATACACTCATACTTGAGAGGTTGGTGCTTTACCCACTAGTGGTGTCCCAAGTCGTGGTGGCCACCACGACTTCCACCCAAGTTACAATGACGAAAACAACAAAGCATTCTTACCAAATCTAAGTTTAACTTTCAATGCATGAAATCAATAATAAGAACAGAAATTGATCCTCAATTTATATAAAAAAACCGGCCAAGTGCGAGTCGGACTCGCGCACGAAGGGTTCCGTACCATTTTCTATGAAAACTGAACGCATCTATTACCTACAACTAGCCAAAATACAAACACTTTTCGGCAACAAAAAATAACTTTGTTTTTCATACAAATATATGAATAACAAAGTTATAATTTGCGGTTTCCAAAAATTGCTATATCTCATAGACTGCTGTCTGTACCACGTTCAAAATAATTTTCCTAGAAAGTTTATGTAGAGTTCTACTTTTGAGATTTTTTTCATATTTTCTAAACTTGCGGTTCAAAAGTTAGAGGGGGGGGGACGCCTATTTTTCGGCTTTTGGAGCAATTATTTCCGAAAGTATTAACATAATCAAAAAATGATGTCAGTAAACCCCTATTCATTTTAAAATACCTATCCAACGACATATCACACGTTAGGGTTGAAATGAAAAAAAAAANCAAATATATGAATAACAAAGTTATAATTTGCGGTTTCCAAAAATTGCTATATCTCATAGACTGCTGTCTGTACCACGTTCAAAATATTTTGCCTAGAAAGTTTATGTAGAGTTCTACTTTTGAGATTTTTTTCATATTTTCTAAACTTGCGGTTCAAAAGTTAGAGGGGGGGGGACGCCTATTTTTCGGCTTTTGGAGCAATTATTTCCGAAAGTATTAACATAATCAAAAAATGATGTCAGTAAACCCCTATTCATTTTAAAATACCTATCCAACGACATATCACACGTTAGGGTTGAAATGAAAAAAAAAATCACGCCCCACTTTACGTTTAGGGGAGGCACCCTAATAAAACATTTTTTTCCACTTTTTATTTTTGCACTTTGTCGGCGTGGTTGATTTACATATTGGTACCAAATTTCAGCTTTCTAGCGCTAACAGTCTCTGAGATTATCCGCGGACGGACAGACGGACGGACGGACAGACAGACATGGCGAAACTATAATGGTTCCTAGTCTACTACGGAACCCTAATTATAATATAATAATAATTTATTTATTTCAGACCATAGTATCCATTTTGTTAGTAACAATGTTCTTATACACTAGTGTTAGTAATGCTTAAAACTATTAAAATGCAGAATAATAACAAAATCACTGCTCAATCACTTGAGCGCCAATCCATGACAAATGGCGCCGCAGTGACTGATATAAGTGCAGTCTAATCTACTAGCGATCATGCTAAGGATGCTGTTGGCGCTGCTACGTACTCTATGCACCAGGGATGCGCATCTTTTACGCATCATAGCATAAAAGCAGTCGACACGATATACAGCAAACATCCCCGATGCACTACAGAATCGCGGCAGCCCCATCAGCATCCTGAAGGCATTATTAAATTGGACTCGGAGGGCACTGTAAGAATTTTGAGTATAGTTAGCCCACAGGCTGCACGTGTAGAATGATGTACAGTAAGACCTGAAAAGTGTAAGCTTGACGTCTATCGAACAACGTGCAAACCTGCGAACTATCATGTTCGCTCTCACTGCCAGCGCCCTCCGTTCCCTTTCTATATCATCATTGTCCTTGAGGTCAGAGGTCAGCACATGTCCAAGGTACTTGAATTTAAGCACCCGTCGCAATTCTGTGCCATTGAGTGCAATGTTGGGAAACACTTTACATGTACTGTTTCCACTGGCCTCAAAGACCATGACTTCACTTTTAAGTGGATTATATTTTAATCCGTGCCGCTTGGCATACTCTTCACAGATCGCAAGCAATCTCTTAATGCCACATACTGATGCACTCAGCAGCACCATGTCATCAGCATAACTTATATTGTTCACATTAACTCCATCTATGTGACAACCTATCCGGGTGCTACTGAGTGTCACAATTAGATCGTTCATGTACAGGTTGAACAGGATGGGCGAGGACAGTCCCCCCTGCCTCACCCCGCACTCCAACCTGTACGATTGCGACATGCTTCCTGACCATCTAACGCTGTTGACCTGATTTCCATACCAGTACCTACAGATGTTGATGAGGTCC
>NWSH02000008.1:8442415-8459273 GCA_002382865.2 Heliothis virescens
TAGGGACACGAAAAAAGTATCGATACTTTGTGGTATCGAGTACTTTACCTTTCGATACCGATACTTTTGTACTCGATACTTTTCATTCGATACTTTTACTCAATGAGTACTTTTCAACAGGTATCGTATCGAATAATCTTTCGTCTTTAGTCGTCTTTCTCAAAATATTGGTACGGCCACTATTGAACGTTATGGTTGCAGAACACCATAATACGGTTTTCACATTTCCATAGTGTCCTCAAAGTACAAAGAGTAGTAAAAAAAAAGTACAAAAAAAAACTTTGTAAAAAACGTTTTATTGCGCAATAAAACGTTTTTTACAAAGTTTTTTTTTACAGAGTAAGTTTCGGAGTTAAACAAGGACATCAGAAATTACTTTGTGGGATATTATAACCGCCAATCATAAAACCACGCCTCATATTGAATGTTAACTTATGTAAAACATAAAAAAACCATTTTATATTTGAATTTCCCGCTTCTTTCCCGCTTAATAAATTTGTGTGCCAAAACCTTATATTTTTATTTATTGACTGATATTTAATATATGTATATTAGAGTCATTGGGCTCCAAGAAAAGTACTCGATACTTTGAAGTATCGATACTTTTGTTTCGATACTTATGTGAGTACGATACTTTTCATTCGATACTACTCATGAGTACAGTATCGATACTTTCTTTTCGATACCGTGTCCCTATGGATAGCTACTAGTTTGCTCGGGTTTCGACTCGGCAAATTACAAGCATGCAATTATGAAAGTTAATTTACTACTTAGTGATCTCAAAGTGAAGCGCGCCGGCCGCTTATCTGGTTAAAGTGCTAATTTTTAATTATTCGTTTACGTCTTGGAATTGAACGGCTATGTGCTTAAGTAAGGTTAAATCAGCTTTAAAAATGGAATAATTTATCAGACAATATTCTGGTAGCGAACAAATTGCTTCAGATGATGCTATCCATCAAAGAGTTTCTTTTCGCGGCAAGCAGTAGGTGTGTGCGTACAGGATCCTTCGTTATAGCAACGTTATTGATGGACCCTCGCAGGCTATTAGCCCTTGCTAAAAAATATTAACCCGTTTCTCTCTTTTTATGACTTGCAGTTTATTTTTAAGCATTTTAATGACTAACGCAACGCCGCGTAATATGCTAATCGCAAAACAAAAGTTCGGCCAAAAATGGATTTAATGAATTCACGTTCATTACTCTGGTACATAAATAAAAATGAAAATGAAATTCGGATTTCATTTGAAAAAGCCATACGTTAGAGTTATTTATGTCAAGTTAATTTTGTTCTACAGTAGCTATCTTGTTAGACTATACATCATTTTGAATTAAGGTTTGGCGAGAAAACCTTTGGGACGCATTGTATCTAGATTAATGACGACCGAATATCCTACATTCTTATTCTCACATAAATGTACAACCCTTTTGTCTCTTTAGTTGGAAATATCCATATAGTGCTGTTAGGAAAGTTTTAGTGCCATCTAAAGGCGATTATTACTATTGCTGTAACTAATGTTGGCGTTAATCTAGGCAATACATAATATAATAAGGTTTGTAATAGAATAAGGTTGTTGTAAATACATGTAAATAAATACATAATATTCCGTACAATATATATAGAAATAACTGATGCACGCACTGCGTTTCATATAAATGATATTTTCCAAAAGAATATTAATTAAATCTTTAACGTAATATCTTAATAAATAAAACTTTATTCTTAAACTTATAAATAAAACATTTTACCAGTTATAAAACAGTATTAGCGAACAACCAGACATTAATAAGACCTACAACAGACAATATGTAAATCTCGTACATTTTGCGGAGCAGACCGAATTGGGGGCTGAACAATTTATGCATTTGTTAATTAAATTATATCACGGAACACTTTCCCATGAGGATCTTTTAATGTCCCACTCATAAGATCGGAAGACATAAATTAACAAAGCTATTCGTTATGCCGCGCCACGCGCCTTTAATTATTTAGGTGACGTCATTTCTCCACGGAACTTGGCCATAGGGCTGCAGCTGTAAACACAAATGTGTCAGATTGATACTAAAGAGGAAACTCAAACAAGGTGCCTACTAACGATGCTGTATATAGCGATATCAACAAGTTATTGTCCTGATAACAAGGCGGACCAATTAATTACCCAGTGAGGCTTTGGTAGATACTCAGTAGTGGACTTCATCTAGACGAAAAAACAACGACGTCGAGGTAAAAAAACTTCTACTTAAGGATGCATTCATCCTTAGAGAGTCAAGATGAGGCCTACGGGAACACTGCAGCTTCACACAAAAGAAAACTTTATACGTACTCACTTAGTGTTTTATGTCTAAAGCGCAGTAGAAGTCACTTTCGTATTGCCTCTAAAGAAATTATTCTTTTTATTTTACTTTGTAATTAATCATGTTGGCTACTCTTCCTTCACTTAGCTCTGAGCGTTTTCCCGGCAGCAGCTGAGCAATTCCATTTATTCAACAGTACCTACCCATTTTTTTCTTACACTTGCTTAAAGTAACTTGAACTAGATAAATTAGCTCAAGTACTGAGTTATTTATCTTTGAAATTTGAGTTTTGGTGTCTAATTGGTAACGTTGCATAGTAATATTTCTTTCATTAGAGTAAAAAATATATTTGGGAAATATTTAGTTGTTAGTTTATTGCAATTTGTATTACGAACATCTTTTACAAGACCAATGGCTTTCCTTTACAAATTTTGTCATTTCTTTGTAACCCATGCCTACTTACTTGGTATTTACTTCACTAGACTCCGCTATTAAGCTTTAAATACGCATACGACGAATTTTCCACCCTTTGAAAGTATACAGCAAACTGTGGTACAGTGCAGTGCAGAAATTATATGACCACTAAATATTGGTAACATTGCCTAATAATAATATTGCCTTAATTTATTATTGTTTATGATTTTATCAACCATCATAAAAGAAACAATATGATAAGGTACAAAAATAAGACTTGATATAAAACCGCTGAAATTAAATATTAAATCAGCATCTTGTTTATTAAAATATTCCTGAAAATACATTTACATGTAAGTAAAGCAACCTTTAAAATGAAAATTTAAAGCCCCGGCTACAGAATGGGGTATTGACACGCTTTGACTCAAACGAATTTAAAAGTTTATGAATAATGTAAAATATGGCAAGCACTTGTATCCAGGCGCATTTTTACATTATTATGTGTCACGAAGCTAAAAAAATGTTGTATTAAAAAATATAGACTTTCTTTGTAGCTAACATCGTTATGTAAGAAACTGAAATTACATTTGTTCTCAAACGGCTCTGCTACTCGCTCTGCTCAGGTTGAATTACTGTCAAACATGCATTGAGCTAGCAATATCACACATGCTGAGTACAAATATAAGGGGGATACGGAAAATGCTCCGTGTTTTTCCTTATATTGCAAGCAAGTGTACGGCACTTTATTGTGGCGTCATCAGAGCCCTCCTCGTGACAGCTTACACATGAATTCGGGGATAGACAAAGAGTGTGCACGATGAAAGAGCTTTTCATTCATCCTAGCTTCCAGGCGGAGTTGCGCGACGGCTGCGCACGTTTTGATAACAGTTAACCAGCCCTTAGAAGTAAATAAATTGTTATTACGTGAACTTATCTGACTAGGAAATATTATTATACAGTTTACTCCGCGAGTGCTTCGTATGATCTTTAATTCTTTGAGATAGTGATAACTACCGATTTATCACTCATCGAATGATCAACCCGTATGCTCAGGTAGTTCCCGTGAGAAAAATGCGTATCCATTGCATATTTTTATTTTCGGGAGAAGCTTTATGGCATCGATTTATAATAAGAAAAAGAGACGCTGCACGGTACCTACGTATTGCTGATGATATATCAATATCTAGAAATTGAGGTCAGTAAAGCAATCAAGCTTTTTTCGATTTGCGGTCAAAGAGTTCATTAGAGTCGCTACAAAGATTTTGAAGATTAACGTCAACGTAATCTAATTTGGATGGCTTTATGGCGTTGCGTTTTTCTTGCTCTGTTTTTGGCGCGGCTTCCAGACGCAACTCATGGCTGACTAATTTCAGAAATTTACATTAAAATGCTTTAAAGGAGTCTGTGCGCATAGCGAATAAATAACTGTTCTGTTTATCAGCTGTTTATTATCTAACTTAATTGTCTTTTGGGGAAATGAAAACGGACTCACTGATAAGGAGTTCTGCACCTTATTAATTATATTTTTTATCTTGTAGTAATTTAAGCTGATTTACTGCCAATACTTTTGCTGAGCTGTGAGTTATATACTAACATAATAAAGTAGAAAATTTGAGTTAGCAGAGTAAAATTGTGTAAAATAGCAGATCGTTGAAAAGTGAAGCGAGTTAAAAAAGAAAGTTTCACAAATTCACTAACATGGAGTGAATGACACATTCGCTCAATATTGACACTGCGCCGAAAAACGCTGTGAAATTTAAGAGGCTTACCGTTTTAGTTTACACTCTGTACCTGTTACTAAAACTGTAGATTGGTCCAGCTAGCTCTCCCATAGATCACTAACTGTTGAAGTACCTAAATGAATTCGTTGACACAGATAACAGAATTGTATAGGAACCAGATGAATGGAATTAATTTGGTGGAAAGTAGATATCACTTCTCATTCTAATCAATGGGTTCTTATAGGTACATAAAAAGCTACAAAAAACAAAGAGAAGCTTTTACCAAGCGTTGTGACACAAACATAACGATTAGCTTACCATGAAAGGCATCCTTAACTGAAACCCCACAAACAACAAATAAAACCCACACTTAGTATTTAATTAGTTAATAGAGTAAATGTATCTGTGTGTATAGTATCGAAGTAGATTCAATGTTATTTGCTCTGGCTTGGACTACGAGTCGTTTAACAAAATGACGGGCCCTTTTTATCTTAGTCGGGGTGCAATTTGTTTCTGGCTCTATTTTCTCGAGACCGCAAACCGACGATTGCTATTTTGAATATCCCTTTTCTTTAAAATTAAACAGTGTGCGTCTCTTTGGTGGTTAAGCTCGTATTCTAAGACTTGAGAAGTGTTTCATTTTATCTTTGGTAATAAAAAATATATTGATTAAAAAAGGGACTGCATCTGGATATATTGAACAGACATTAATAAAAGAAGGAATATGGCTTTACAACTTAATTAAATAAGAAACTACTAATTAAATTCATAAATGTTATAGTACTTTATTTTCTAGCCTGCCTTAACATGGTTGAAGAAAATGTGACGAAGAAAATTATATTTCCGTTGCCCGAGAGTATACATTTCTTGACAACTACAGCATTTAGAACCTTTAAGGATATTAGTTTGAACTATAAACAAGGCCTAACTAAGTTGTGGCATGGAGTGACCGGCTATCGCAGCCCCATGCAGGGCACGCCACAGTAGTGGCGGTAAGTCCCCTCTTTGAGGAGTGGCTCGGGAGGAGTCATGGCGCCCTCACCTTCCGCATGACGCAGGTCCTCACCGGACACGGATGTTTCGGGAGGTACCTGCATCGCATTGGGCGGGAGGTGGCGCCCGGGTGTCACCACTGCGCGGACGGTCCAGAGGACACGGTGGAGCACACNTATCGCAGCCCCATGCAGGGCACGCCACAGTAGTGGCGGTAAGTCCCCTCTTTGAGGAGTGGCTCGGGAGGAGTCATGGCGCCCTCACCTTCCGCATGACGCAGGACCTCACCGGACACGGATGTTTCGGAAGGTACCTGCATCGCATTGGGCGGGAGGTGGCGCCCGGGTGTCACCACTGCGCGGACGGTCCAGAGGACACGGTGGAGCACACTGTGGAGGTGTGTCCTGCCTGGGATGGGCACCGCCGTGTCCTCGTAGCGGCAATTGGCGGTGGCGACCTCTCGCGCCCAGCCCTAGTTCAAGCCATGGTGCGGGGCGAGATGGAATGGGATGCCGTCGCCTCCTTCTGCGAAGCAGTTATGCTAGAGAAGGAGGCGGTGGAGCGGCTGCGAGTCCGCACCGGCCATCTTGGCCGTTGCCGTGGACCTGGTAGACACCACGGGCGTCGGGTGTCAAGAGATGACTCCCGGCCACCGTAGGCGTGGGTCTGTGGGCGGTGAGTTTCGGGTGGCTCATCGTCCTTCCGTCTCCTGAGAGACGACAGGCCCGTGTCGGCGGCGCGCGTTGTTCCACGCGCTCCTCAGAGAGTGTCAGCAAACCCCTGCGGGGTCCACTAGGGCCAGAGCCCGTCGGGGCTGCGGGTTGTTCGAAAGAGTTACCGTGGCCCTGGCACACAAAGGGCTCCCGAAGGAACACGGTGGGTTTAGTCAGTAAAAGTCTGACACTCCCTTCCGCTGTCACTGACAGCGGGAGGGGTCATACTGATGATTTCCCAACGATATAAAAAAAAGGCCTAACTAAGTTTGAAGGAAAATGGTAAAATAATTATTTAAGTGTCCGTCCGCACTACTAAATATAATAAAAATATGTTCCGAGCCCGCAGACAAACCGTGTAAACGGTTTTGTGGGGCATAGATTTAAGATACATTTAAAGAAAAAATTGTTTCTAATAGTAATAAATAAATTTAAGGCTGTATGTTAATTTTTGGGACCCTATAAAATACTTTTTTTACACGCACGGTTTTTTGACACGTACAAAGTATAAACAATTAGTTATTATATAGAAACTAATCTTCTAACTCTGGGCTTAAAAATGAATTTTACTAAAATCGTACGTCGCCTTCGATGGACAAAACGAATCAATGGTCCATTCTTCCTCTCGAGATTTGATTACCGGTAAGAACAAAATTTATTTTTATAATGCCTGAGTTCGTATATTTACTTTGTTCGAATATTATTTTTTCTGTCTTAATCTATACTTATATTATAAAGCTGAAGAGTTTGTTTGTTTGAACGCGCTAATCTCAGGAAGTACTGGTCCGATTTGAAAAATTCTTTCAGTGTTAGATAGCCCATTTATCGAGGGAAGCTATAGCGTACTTTTATTCGGGTGACCCAGTAGCTTCCCGAGGACGCCGGATGAAACCCTGCAGAAGTAGCGAACACATAAAATTGTCACACAAACACTACTCACAATGAATCCTCGGAACGAAGAAATGCTTAACCTGCCTTCCAAGATAATATCCAAATATCAGCAATATTAATTTGGAGTCTGGACAAGTATTCACGTATTATTTTATATCGAGTAATATGGATAAATTACACAGACTAACGGCCAGTTTTACCAGGTTCCAATAAAAGTTTCTACATAACTATCTCACCAGGATACAAATATAGTACAGATGGCAATTTTATCTCAAAACAATGCATACGTCAAGATAAGCTGTCTATTTCTATTTACATTCATTTGCTACTGTTTAAATCTTCAACATCCCGTGTACGCAAACAACACACACAAGATCTCAAACTTTCAAATCCAGATCTAACTTTAGCAACAATACAATAGTTTCAATTGTGGCTATTCTAACGTTCGTACATACCACCCACATTATCGTGAAAACTGAAACTGAACGTACTTATTTTAACTTGTCTTTAAACCTTCGAATTATACGCGTTTTTAAAGACTTCCCAAAAAGGAGGAGGTTCTCCAATTCGACCGTATTTTTTTTTTTTTTTTTTTTCTTATTGTATTTTCACCGATACTCGAAGATGGCTGAACCGAGTATTCAAAATTCTTTTTTGTTGAAGGGTGTTCTATCACAGTGTTGGTCCATGTAAGGAGACCACGGATTTGATATGGATCCTGAACTATAATCGAGAGAACTCTCAAATTTCATACGCTTTCTTACGTCGACTGACGTTATTACCCGAGAGCGGACTGTCCACTGTGGTGGGTGTAATTGAAGAAATTATAACTGAAAAGCCATAAAATAAAAAACTTTTTACTAACAAAATCCACAAAACCGACTTCAAACAAAAAAACACTGAAAGGATAAAAACATAAAACTTTTCACATGGCTCATTTAGAAGTCGTGCAAAAATAAATACAGTCAACAGGGCCTGCAGACACCGACTTCTAGAGCCATGTGAAAAGTTTTATTTTTTTATCCCTTTCAGTGTTTTTTTGTGAAGTCGGTTTTGTTTTTTATGCATATAATATCGACTAGCGGATAACAATATAACAGCAAAAAATCACGATAAGCTTTCTTAACAATCATGTGTGTGGTGCCTATCAAAAGCTTTTTTTCAAGGTAAACTATAGTATCTCTTTGTGCTAACGTTTGGGTGACGTACAGCCGACAACAAGTCAGTGTACCCAAAATCGATCAAATCTGTCAAATTTTACCAATCGAACATTAACCTTCCACTATTGTTGCAAGGTTGAAAATCGATCGCAGAAATTTGACAGCTTTGTGTACACTGACTTGCTGTCGACTGTACGTGCTCTCATACTAATAACATCTCAAGTAGTAGACCTAAATAAGAAAATCGAAATTTAACTTTCGTTTTTATACCATAGAAATTAGAATACATAATACTATAGCAGATTACGATTCAAACTATTTTATCCTATATTTTCGCTATAGGTAACAATATAAAAACTTAATTATCATACACTAGTCGCTGAAGACTTAAAACAAGAGGCGTGGATTTGCACGTAGGTATTCCTAAAATACAACTATAACTATTTTTAGCAACATCGCAAGAGCAAAAAGATTTAAATAATAAACATACCTATCACGTATTTGATACCCACACACGCGTGGGTTGACAATGTTTTGTACTCTGAACAATTATTATTTTTAACCGACTTCCCAAAAAAGAGGAGGTTCTTAATTCGACCGTATCTTTTTTTTTCTTTTATGTATGTTCACCGATTACTCGAAGATGGCTGGACCGATATTCAAAATTAATTTTTTGTTTGAAAGGGTGTTCTTCACAGGTGGTCCCATGGTAAGGAGACCAGGATCTGATGATGGGATCCTGGAGAAATTGAGAGAACTCTTCAAATTTCGTACGCTTTTTTACGTCGATGATACTATAACAGTCGGCCCGACTGTCACTGTGGGTGGGTATGGGTATTAAAGATATAGTTTTATTTTAGAGCCGAAAACTGAAAAGCATAAAATAAAAAAACNATTTTTTGTTTGAAAGGGTGTTCTTCACAGGTGGTCCCATGGTAAGGAGACCAGGATCTGATGATGGGATCCTGGATAAATCGAGAGAACTCTTCAAATTTCATACGCTTTTTTACGTCGATGACTGTCACTGTGGGTGGGTATGGGTATTAATAAAGATATTATAGTTTTAGATCCGAAAACTGAAAAGAATAAAATGAAATAAAAATAAAATAAAATAAAATAAAAAACTTTTTACAAAAAAACAAAACCGACTTCACAAAAAAACACTGAAAGGGATAAAAAAATAAAACTTTTCACATGGCTGTAGAAGTCGGTGGCAAAATAAACACAGTTAACAGACCTGCAGACACCGACTTCTAGAGCCATGTGAAAAGTTTTATTTTTTATCCCTTTCAGTGTTTTTTTGTGAAGTCGGTTTTTTTTAAATTGAATAGAATACCACAATTTTTTTTTTCATATTTCTTTAGCGACTCAACTATCTTTTCTCATTTTGACTTCAGGATGGATGGACGAGTTGCTAATTGCAGGTTGACCGTCGCAAGCAAAAAGTATAAGTACTTTGTTGATCTGCTGTCTGGCTAGTAGGATGACGAATTGGAAAACTTCTTCGTTGACTACGGATCTCCAAAAAGAAAGTTCAAAATGTTTTACACATTGAACTGCCTCCGGAATTTTACGCTTATACCAATTCAATAGAGTCGCCGAACACTCAAGAAAACCGACTGCGGCCGATAAATCTTGCAGTTAACAAGCGGTAGGAGGCTCGTCGGTAGTTCACTTAAATCGGGCTGGGCCGACGGAACCCGAGCTCGGGCGCGCACTTCGTTTGTCGCGATATCGCTCATAAGCACGCGCTATCTCTCCGCGCCGCCGTCCTATTCACCCGAAATAGTACCTCAAGGAGTTTGGTAATGAGTTCCCTTGAAAACTGTTACTAGCTCCCCCACTATTTTTTAACGACGTCATTTTTGAAAATTGACTCTTTGTGGTGTACGTTTCTTCGAGCTACGGCTACGACACTACACTACACTGGCTTTATTCAGCTGCTGGAATTTTTACGGTAAAACGGTTTACCTTTAAGAGAGCTTTAGAAACTATTTATATGGCTGGACCCGTTTTCTGTCGCGTTTCTGAAACTCCTTTTATTTCGTGTTAGATGTTATGAAATATGTTGCCGACCCCAAGCTTTGGTCGGCTGAAAATATGACACAATAATTTATCATTCAAACGACTTTTTATTCTATAAATATGCTTATTTATACAATGATAATAAAATTCCATTCTAAAAATAAAGACTAAATTATTTACAAAGCAGCGTTTGCGATACGCAGTTGTTTCAGTCGCCTTCGTTGTATTATACAAAATGGTTTTTTAACCAGCTTACAAAATCTCGATACTTTAATTAAAAGTTAATAACAAGGCAACACAGCGACCATCAGCCACGGTCGGCCATTTACTTCACTTTGCCCGTCCGTACGCTACGGACTAACTAAGGAAAGGTAAATTTACATTACAAACGAGCGAAATACAAAATCTACGTTCGTATATCATTACAAATGTATTTGTCCTGAGGAACTTGGATATTTAATATGTTTGCTTTTAGTTGAGAATTAAGTTACTGCTGGGTTCGGAAGATATTTTAGTACATTGTGAGCAACAACATTATAACTACACTCGCGAGCAACCAAATCGACTCAAACCATACGTGCGCATAAATATATGTATTTTAAAAAAAGTGCATTACTTACGTTAAAAATTATTACAGCGTTTGATAGCTTGAGACCTTAGCTTTAAGTTGGTACCATTATTGTGCAAAAGTATCCACTACTTTTAAAATTAACGCTGTCTGGGTGAAAGTAGAGGGAAAAATGGGAACTCGGGAAATGTGTGGTGGTTAGTTATTTTAAAATAAAAATAAAACTGTTAAATAAACATAAAATAATTTATTGGATCAGTACTTGGTATTGCCCCCCCTAGCTCTAATCACAGATTGCAGTCGATTCTTCATCGACCTTATTAATTTTTTGACGGTGTCTTGAGCAATACCGTCCCACTCCTCTAATAACGCTGCCTTCAATTCTTCTATGGTCGAAGGGACTGGATTTCTGGCCCGAACCCTTCTCTTGAGCTCGTCCCATAAGTGCTCGATGGGATTCATATCTGGACTGAGTGCAGGCCAGTCCATTGTCTGTATATTCACTTCGTCCAAGAACTGCCGAGTGATACGCGACGTGTGACAGCGGGCGTTGTCATGCATTAAGACAAAATTCTCGCCGACAAATCCTGCGTAGGGAACAACGTGGTCCTGGAGAATGTCGGTAATATACCGATCAGCTGTCAGCCCTCCTCCACGCCCGCCCCCGGGCACGAAAACGAGCTCGGTTTTTCCGTCTAAAGAGATACCAGCCCACATCATACAGGAGCCGCCACCGTATGCCACCGTTTCAGCGATACAACACTGCGCAAATCGCTCGCCCGGACGCCTGTAGACCCGGCCTCTCCTATCACTGCCATGCAGACACATTCTGCACTCGTCAGTGAACAAAACCGACTGCCATTGCTCGACACTCCAATTGAGATGCTCTCGAGCAAATTGAAGGCGCACTCGTCGGTGATCTGCAGTTAATTTCGGGCCCGTGGCAGGCCGTTTTGGAGTGAGATTGGCTTTCTTCAAGCGTCTTCTTACTGTCCACTCGCTAACAGCCACCCCGCGAACACGTCTCAGTTCCTGCATCACATCAACACCCGTCAGGTGCCGATTCCGCAGCGCTGTTGTAACGATGAAACGATCGTCTCTCTCTGAAGTGGACCGTTCTTTAGCGGACGAAGAACCGTAGCTCGTTTTTTCGTGATTCTGGGAGGCACTGGTCGGAGGAGGGCTGCACCAGTGATGGTGAATAATAGACAGACAGATCAAGTAGTCTTAGAAATGAGGTTCGACATCTCCAGAAGTTGTCCCCTTCACGCCAGGAATTTTGTTGGAGAATTTTTCGTGTTGCATGACGAGAGTTGCCCGCTGTCACACGTACGGAATTGGCAGTTTCTGGACGGAAGTGATATAAGAGATTTTGATGGAACCGTCTTGCGTGCGAGTCATCGAGTCCAGATCATGAACCATCGTGAGCACTATATAGACGAGCGTCAGAGAAGGTTCGATTGATGCTCTACAAACTTACGACAAACTGTTATGGAGGCGCATGATTGAGATGTTAGTGAGCACTCTACTTCTCTTAAGCTCTCTCGGTGTGGTCTCATTATATTAGTTGCTAACGTCGCAATTTTGCCTTAATATATTGTGACTGTAGTTGCAGGCCAGGTGTGCTCCATGTATATATTCACTATCGTTCAAGATAGCCAGAGTGATTAACTACGTCGTGTCGTACGTATGTGTGCCGTAGCGTCTGTCATCGATTAAGACAATAATTTCGAAGATCAGAATTGCTCGTAAGGAACGCAACGTGGTCTTGGATATGAATGTCTGAGTAAAGATATAACGCGAGAATACTATTTGACATTTACTCCATACAGCTGTCTCGATATTCTCAGCGTCCGCCCGAGGGACACGTAAATCTGACGTGGATCTTTTCCCTGTCTATAGAGTAATAACCAGCCCAAACATTCGACACGTGAGTCGGTTATAAACTCGTATGTCGATTCATGGTTTCAGCGAGTATTAGTCACATGACATTAGTATGCTGCAGCCTTCTCTACGAAAACGTGTTATGAACATCTTGGCATACATATGCTCTCTATTCATTTTGCCTGCCATTTAAGATCAGTTCTGCCTGCAGTCAGTTGTGATATGAAAAATAGTCAAAAAATCGACATAGTGTCATATTCGTCTATTGAACTGAGCCAATGTTGAGAATGTCCAATCTTATAAAATTATGAAGGCGCCACTCGCATGCTTGGGGTCTGATTGACATAAATATTATATGGGGCTTTCTCTGGGCAGGGTAGGACGTTTTTTTGGATGCTGAGATTTGGGTTTCCTACAAGCGTCTTTTCTATTTAGTGTGTGTCACTTATGTGTGACGAGTATCGACATAACAGTTCTTTATCAAATTATCTCCAGACGAACACTTTCAAGCATCGTGCATATTCAACATCAATCACTTTCTTGTTCACAATGTGATCTTCCGGTGCAGCGCTGTTAGTATGATAGAGATCGAATTGTGATCTACTACTGTGCAAGTGATCTCTGTTTGGTCTTTGATACATGGTATCTTTTATAACTTAGGTTCTGACAGAGTAAAATTCATTCACAGTCCTATTGAAACTTCTTGTACATGTCCCTTTGGATACATGCGAGAACTTTGGGGCTAAAGATAAGAATATGCTTGTGGCTGCACGTGATCTTGTGTTGCATTGCACTGGTCCTTGTTGCAACAAAGAACAATTTGACACTTTCTTCAGAGCGAGTGGGTCATAATTTCTGCAATAACAATGACCGCCAATTTGCGAGATTGTGTACAGATCAATTTTGATAAGCATGTAAGGGAAATTGCTTCTGGTTGGGGAATTCTAGGATAGGAGGTCAGAAAGTTTTTTTCGATGATTTATATCGTATGTTCAATAGTAGTTGGGTTGACCTATCTTTAGGCGTTTGTGATTAGTTGAGGCGAACTGAGTAGCCTTGGGTGTGTAGCAGAGTTTTGGTTCGTCCGGTATATTTTGTGGCAAGCTAATTTCGTTGGCAGTATTGAGTGTTTAGCTACTATCTCTGACATTTGTTTTTAGTGATGATATTTACTAGCTATGAATATTTATTGGAAAACTGTGTAACCTGGTTGTATACCGAATTATGGAGGCGTGGATTTTTATATGTTTTTTTGATGATCGAGATGGTGTTATTGTTGTCGTAGCTAGGTTTGGCACTGTGATGTCAGATAACTGATATGGTGATAGATCGATTTAAATTTAGCAGAAGGTCTGTTGTAATGGAACACATACTGTTGTGTACATCCATATAATTTCTCGAAAGAAAAAGACAAGGATTAATGAATGTGTGCTTTATGGGTTAGTCGAATTTTAGTTCCGTGGCGCGACGACAGATGTATTTTAATTGTATATCGAAGTGACATTCGTGTAATAAGTAGCAGAAGACGTTTGTACATTAACAATATAAAGAGGGTGTTTCAAGAGTTTCGATACAAATACACGAACTGAAAATTATTGGAGTCTTAGTCTTGATATTCACAAGAATAGATTTATTAATAACCTCTTAAATTTCCGTACCTAGACTTCGATTACTTGTAAGCCATACAAGCATTTTTTCCGACTAGCCGCGAAATTTGAGAAGTATTTGAAAAGTGAATAAAATAAGCATTGGCACAGTTGGACTTGACGATTGGTGTGTAGCCGGAGTTTGTTGAAATGCTGCTAATTCACTGATTACGTCTGTCTCTCTTAGTTTTGTCTGTTCTTACAAAATTAGACTCATGCTTAACTGCCTGGTGGTCTGAATTGGAGATATTGATATTTGAGACACTACTTTATTGATTTTTTACTCTATTAGAACCGGTATACATACGGTATTCTGCCGACGCTCCAGGTTAATTGTCTTCAATTTTTATTCTAACGCTTAGGATCACCCACTGGGCGTAATGAATTGCGCATTCGAGGATGGGATAATTTTTAATAGAGATCACTGAATGGGCTCTTACATGTAAGGTAGGACTTTCATCTGTAACGAGAGACAAGTTTGAGCGAGATGCGTCTGATCATTTCACTATATGTCGAGTTATAAACCTGGTAGCAAATACAATTGGGTAGAATATATAAAATCCGAATTAAGATGAGTGAATTTTATGCATAAATGTTTTCAGGCATTAAGCCGTGTCTAGTTGTAGTTCTTAGTTAGAGTTCTAATTATATTATGGAGACTTTATTATGGATATCACATTATAAATTTCATAAGATAAAAAAAATAGTGACAAACGAAGAAACTTGATGTTCTAGTGTTCTTCATTCGTGTTGATTATTGCTTTTCTCCGAGTATAATGATGTTCTTTACTTTAGAATACAATATAGCCAAATATAAACTATTAATATTTCTGGAGTATAAACATAAACAACTCGAATCACTGTTTAAATATGCAGCTTTATGTATCATAAGAAGGACTTTATAGTGGAACCATGGGAGAAGCAACGATGTTGATTTAAAATAAACTGCTAGACATATATGACGATACAGTCATGTGTCGAAGAGGTCTTCTTTTCTAGTCAGAGTGGAATGTTTAGACCATAGAATTTGTAGGGGGGTGTGTCGTCGACGTTCGTGAAGTGTTATCTAATCTGTGGTGAGTCTGATAAGAATTAATAAGATCTGCGGCGGGTCGTTGATACGCTAGGTCAGACGGTTTGTCCTTGAGAAATTCCAATTCCTTCGAGATTTGTATTGCCAAGCGATTATGTAAACTAAGGTTTAGGGCTGGATATAATTTGATATTCTAGGTGATTTTCGACATAAGCTAGTCATACATACGCAATCTTTACCTACGTACTTGTACTTGAACGAATACATATAATTTAGTGTTGTTTAGGTGAAAATCTTGAAAGCATAACTCACATGTGTTGTTCGATATTGTTATAACTGGCTTGCATATGAATTGTGTAGCAAGGAACACGATTTTGTGAATCTAACCATGGACGTGGGCAGGCTAATCTATTTCTACCGCCTAGGTAATTGAAATATCTTGTCCTTTTCAAAGCGAAATATACCGTGCGACGAGATTAGTGTGGGAACACTCAGTACATTCTCTTTGTACTTAATCGTTGTGTCTATGCACATAACCAGAACATTGCAAACTCCACAATCTCAGCTGCCAACTTCGTTTTTACCCAGTTGAATAGGTTCGGTATTTTGTTCGACTCTGTTTCTTGTGACTTGTATACCAATAAGTTCAGATAATAAAACCAAAGAACGATGATTTTATGTGAGAACCAGTGTTTGGATTGTATGTTTTGGCAATACACTCTAATTCCGGTTTATTCGTGTTACCAATGTTTTCAACCACTTTAGAAATTCCCACGTGACGTCGACCAATTTTCTTTTACTTACGACAAGTACTTCTTATAGAGATAGTAGTTTCATAGCACAGAAGTGGCGTTCAATCTAAGCTTGAATCCAGATTATTATATGTTGAGCTATGGCGTTTATCAATAAGAAGTTTGTTGCTATCCTGACTAGCATTTGCTTATCATCTTTTCAAGATATTTGATTATTGTATCTTTGAGCTATAAATATAACAACACGAGTATATCATGCTCAAGCGCAGATTCGCGAACACACTATTGGGCTATTGTTCAGATAGAACTCTATTATCGAGGGTACGCCGATTTTTTAATACAAAATGAACGCGAATATACTGCGATGGGTATAGGCAATTTCAACGTGGAAGTGAAATATTCATATTTATGAAATACCGGAAAGATGTGACAGTCCAAAATAGTGTAGACCATAAATCTATATTTCGCAGACTAGCAGTGTACATTAAAAGTAACAATCATGCATATAAATCAGATTTTGTCGATTCTAAGTAATTTTTTCTAAGATAGAGACTAACAACTGGGTATCTCATTAAAGTTCAGAAAGATTTGATAATTGAATGCTACGACTGATCGATATTTTTACTCGACAAGAATCTATAAATACGCAGGAATCACATACAAGGCTCAAATCAATACCAAAAAGGTTATTTTCCGAAAGTTTAGTAATAAGCTTATTGACATATTAAAAATATAATAAGAGCTATGTTATAAAATAAACCCAAGTG